>BMAU01006592.1:0-16058 GCA_019973935.1 Trichonephila clavipes
TACCCAATGTATAGTAAATTACTTTTAATGTAAAAAAGGCGATAAGTAAAGGCTTTTTTCAAACTAATTATGGTTTATTATTTACAGTTAATGCAAAAAATGTTCATTTGTATGAATGTTGAATATTTATTTTATTAATTAGTAATGAGATAATTGTTAGATAACAATTAATTTGTCATGCTTTTGATTTGACTTGTTCCATTATGAGTATACTAATTTTTAATTATGTAAACTTTCTTTTTAAACATATTTTTTGCTTTTATCTTCGTATTTTCCTCATGTGATTAATTTATACTCCATTTTCTTGCTCCAAGATACTTATCTAATTTTTAATTTAAGAGTCTATGTTTAAGAATTTAAAGTATGATTTATTATTGTTGTACTTAATACATATTGCTAATAATTCAGAGAGAAAATCATGGACCTTGAAGGTATACAAAAAAGCAAACATGCAAAATACACCTTATAATCTTTTACCTTTTATATAATCCTTTTACTATATAATATTTTATCTTATAAAACCTTTTGCTTTACTTTTACGTAATGTGACCTTAGGTTACCTTATAATCTTTTATTTAATGTATAAAAACATTGGATCTCTAGTGCAGAGGAAATTTAACTCTTACCTTTCTTCTTGGCAACTGATTTAATTTAAATGGAAAACATTTTTTGTATGTTTAAAAATTAAAATGAACTAAATTGCTACTTTTTTATTAATTATTAATTAATTGATTATTTATTAAATAATTAGTTGTTAATTAAATAATAATTTATGTAAGTATTAATATTTTAATAATATAATTCTCATTTGGTAAGTATTCTTTTTTATCAGACGATTTGTTTTTTAATTTATTTCTGGCTAATGTAAAATGTTTTTTCTGGCAAAAGAATAGAATTTTCAGTTAGTTATTGTGTTGTAAATAAAATGTTGGTTTGAAAGATATTCTGAATGAATATTTGTCTCATATTTAACACTAATTCCACTAAATTGACTCATATTCCCAATTAATGAACCTACGCTAGGAATATACTAACGATTGGAGATACTTCTTATGTTGTATTAAGAACCCAGGGCGCGCGTTATAGCAATTACTCTTTTTTTAAACTGAGCTTTTCTTTAGTAAAAAAAAATATATTACAAAAAGGAAACAGACTTTAGTTAAAAAAATCTGTTAAAATGGATCCTAAGAGGGAAAATTTTCTGACTGCATTTTTTTATGAATATCAAAGTAACTTAGTTTTTTTATATTAATAGACTGAATATTAATATTTATATTATCAGAAAAAAATAAAATCTTCTGAACAAATCATAACAAAGGTATGCCATTATTAAAAAGTGTTATGTTAAAAATTTTTCAAGAACCTGCTATTTAATTTTTTTAAAGCAAATAATATTCCTTATAAGATAAAAATTTACCCCATCTTTTTCCTATAGATTTTAATCATTTTTTTAAAAGTTCTTCGGAAAAAAGTCTTAGTTCAGTTCCTTTTAACCTATAAAATGTGCGATGTGATAGATGATGACATCAATAAAATTGAAAGCACTGGAGGGCATCGTGTTTCAGACATTTTCTATCTACTTATTTATTTTTTCCTGTTTAAAGGTCTGGCAACAAAGTGGAAATTAAATTTCTCTGAGATTTATAAAGGGTGATATATTTTCACCTTGTTTTTCTTCTTAGAAGAAAACTTTTTTAGAACACGCGAGAAAAAAACAGTATATATCCTTCAGTTTTTAAAATTTAAAATTGCTTTAAAAATTTAAAATGAAATCGATTGGTATGTATCATATGAAGTAGAGGATGCAAAGATAAGTGATAAAAATTGACTAGATAATATTTTGTTCCTCCTAATAAAACACATTTAATTGCAGACCGTTCTAAAAAAGTGAAAATCAAGAACTTTTTGTAACTTTCCAAATAATCTAGTTTTGACATACGTACATAAAATATTATTACGTCTTACGAGTTATTTCTTTTCATACAACTTATTAAAAATATCAACTTCATACAAGTTAGTCTTCTCCAATTGTTTCATATGAGTAATATAGCTAATGCGTTGTAAGAGTTATTATTTTAATGCAATAAAACCCGTAATGTGATAAAAGAAAAGGGACTTACACCCCCCTTTCAACTACATTCAATTCATCCAAAATTTTTTCTTTCATTAATTGATAAAATTAGCGATTAATTCATTAATTTTAATATATAAGGATGACTTTGAATATTTTTCTGAAACTTATAACTAATTTTTTTCTAATATATTATATTTGGCATTCAAAACTAACAACAATTTTCATTAATTTTTGTGTTTATTTTTACAAAAACTTTTGTTCGGCTGAAAAATATGAAAGATAATTTCCACTCACTCTCATTCATGATGTCACTCATATCACACATGCACACTCCTACCCACAAGTGCTGGTGTCCAGAGGGAAAAGGAAAATTTCCATTGAAGTAAAGTTATACCTTCGGAAACAGCCAGCAAAACACCGAGCTAAATCTCTCGTCCGAACTATATAGAGTGTCTCATTTAATATAGAAAAACGAGACATTGGCTATGAGAATAATGTCAAGAAACAGCTCGATATTTCTTCGTACTTCTTATATTTGCCTTATAACATCTTCTGATATAAAATTTACTATCGGTATTTCTACCGCAATGTTATCGGATTTCTAACTTGACAAAAAACTAACGTACATCTTAAGGATTTCATTAGAGAAGATACTGCATATTAGGATATAGCAGGGCATAATTACTTTTCTAGTAACATAGTGGTAATGTCGTCATTGAAAGGCAATATTATAGGTATTATAAACCTCGTTTCACTGTCTAGGTAAGTAGTGTTCAGTTGAAAATGCTGGAAATACTTCCTACAAGTTTGAAGAACATCTTGGCTTTCAAGAAATATCCACCACTTATAAAGGTGTTCCTCCCCTGGACCATTACGCTCGTATGTACCACGTAATTTTTGATATATCAATCTGAACAACAATTTGTCATGGGTCAATTGGTGACGTTTCCATTCTCATGTTAATATTTATGCCGTGTAAGATGCGGTAGTTAGAGATGTATTAGAATGATGATTTCTATACTCCACAGAGAGGAGATAATTCTGGAAGGTACAGCTGCTTGCAATTTTTTTTGTTCATGAGCCTTAAATTACGAAATTATCTCTTTCATCTATCTACTGTTAGAATGCTAGGAAATCGTTGAAGGCCTCATTCATTTTCCCTTTGTATACACTATTGCATGGCTAATTTAACCAGAATTGTGTCAAATTCCCATGATTAAAATTGACATTCAAGGTTTCTTGGTTTCAATTCATATGGAACCCAACGTCCTTGATTTTGAATAATTTCCAACGGTTTTAAGCGATTTGAAATTGCTTGTTGAGTCATTCTTTACGTAAGTGCAAGATTTTCCTCCAATAATCTTCCTCTACGTTTTTTTTGCCTTCAATGTCAATTTCACCGTTCTTAAATTTTTGAACCCTCATGCAACAAATTTCCTCACTCAAAACAACCTCCCCATATTCTTCTTTAAGCAAGAGATGTGCTCCAGCTGTAAATTTCTTCAAGTTGAAGAGAAAGTCAAATTTTGCCACAAATGACAATTATTCGGCTCAAAACTCGACATTTTCGCGCGAAAAAAATTAAATGATGCTGATACAAAATCGGTAATATTTCAAAGTTATGTTGTTACCAGAGGTCCAACCTTACGATTTAAAGTTTTACATCTAATAGTTTCAACCATAATTTGCTGGCGGGGCAATCTCTTGCCAAACGGCGGAAACTTATTTGTACTCTTTATAATAAAGAAAAAGCGTGAAAGATATACGGTTAAAGATCTCATTAATTCTAAAAGCTCCAAAAATATTTCTCCAAAATACTTCTTTTCAAGAGTCTATTTTGTCTTTCTTTTGCTATGTCAATGTATACTAGATATTACTATATTATTTTCTCAAGCGGTTAAAGATATTAGTAATGGGTAAGATATTATAAAAAATAATTGTCATCAATTTTTTGAAAGAAATTTATTAAAGGAAAAAGATGGTGCCGAACTGTGTGTGTGTGGTATGATATTTCAATGGTGCCGAACTCTTTCCCATCTGCTTACAACAGCATTTCTCAACCTTTTCTTACAGACATAATTCTTAATATATCATTTCTGATTTTTGTTCTTCATTCCTATTATGTATAATTACTGACATTTATATTAGTGGCGTAAAGGGAGAATATTAGCCTTCCCCTTGCAAAATCAAGTTTTGGGCCCGAAGCCATATATCACAAAATGTACGTACTTGGCATCAGTCAGGCTTTGGCCCCTCCGCGATGATGGCTGTATGTTACGCTACTGATCTACAGGTTTTGTTTTAACATCACAATATAGAGACATATCCTTATTTATACCAACTATACAAAAATAGTGCACAAAATGGTAATTATACACATTTAATTAAACTTTTAACTATATAAAATGAAAACACTATTTACTTTGAGAGTAAGCTAGAAACTTATTAAAAACCATATTATGAGACGGTAACATAAAGAGACAGACATCTAATGTGGTGCGTGATGCGTTATGTGAATTAATTATTGAAAATTCTACAACAGGGGTCGGCGACCTATGGCACGCATGCCATAGGTTAGGTTAGCCTATATACGTAGGTTACTTATTACATTATACATTAGATCGCCTATATACGTAGAATGGGTTAGTGGAGTTCCTGTTTCCATGTGGAAACTTCACCTCATATCTTGGGTTTTGAGTTAAACATTGGTTTAGCTTTGCCTTAGCCCGGTACTGCATTTAAAATATTAAAATTTAAATGAAAAAAATTTGAACAAAAAAATTAAATGAGCATTGAAGAAGATTTAAAATTATGGGCTTCGAAAGTAAATTAAGTGCTTTAAAATAAAATAAAATGTATGAAGGAAAAATATAATAAATAATTTTTGGAAGAGCTTGAAAAATAAGCTAGTTTTATGTCCAACACTGTACGCCTCGGGAATCCGAAACGCTTGTCTGGTGGATTTTTTGAGTGGATGGAAGTTGATAAATTTGTGATGGAATTTATTTGACAAACATCTTCAGAATTATTGACACTTACGGAATAACGAAAAAATCTGAAAGATATCTCTAAAGGCAAATTTACAGCTATTTTGAAAGTTATTGAATGACATTGTTGGAGAGATTTAATTGTTTGAAGAGAACTTTTGGTTCTACATATTTAAGTAAAAAATCTTACCCCAGATGAAAAATATTCTGAATCCGCTAAGAAATGGTTTATCAACTAAATGTTCAAAATCGTGTCAAATTGAAAGTCACAAATTATACCCCTGATTTTGGGAAAGAAAAATGTGCGTGTGTAATTTTTTTATATCTTGGTTGAAGAAATAGTTATATTTTAAGCTGTTTACTTTTATGTTAAGAAATATCTGTAAAGGACGTGATATTAATGCATAATAAAAGTGTAGATCTCTATATTATTGACCTCTATTCTCTAACTCTGCATGCATATCGCGGGAATCCAATTGTTTCAAAAATGTCCTTCTGTGTGGCATGTTGAATCATATTGATTCAGCACGCCACACCTGTTCTACAAAAATATAATACAGTTGGGTATATTACTACATAGAACAATAAAATAAATAAATTGATTAATTTTATTTTAGTTTCACAATTTAAGAGTTATTTTACCATGTAAAAATATTCAAGAAACAACGATTCACATACAATAATAATAATAAATAGCAGCTGCTCTTAGCGGGAAGTAATGACGTCATAGGAACAAAAGAGTAGAACCTGAATTACGCAATTTGAGAAATAGAATGTCACAAGATCTTTTTACAAGAATAAAAAGCCTCTTTTATGTCTTCAATCTATCTATCCATTACATCTTTTTATCTGCGCACCCGAGAGACCATTTCACGTACCCTTGGTGATACGCGTACTAATGGTTGGAATCTCTAGTTTAGGGGACATCGATTCTTAAAACCTTTTATCTGTGACACGACTAAAATTCCAATGTATTTCCAGCACATTACATGTTTTTTGAATAAGTTGAAGTAAAGTAGAAATCATCTTTCTTGGGAAAATAACTTCTCATCTTTCGTTTACTGAGTATAGGGATAAAGATCTACTTGTAGACATTTTTTTTTAACAATATAATTTTAATTATATTGTTAAAAGGAATTACAAGGAATTTTTTTATCAAAATTCCTTGTTTTATAGAATTCTCTCATTTAGGTATTTTTAAACCTATGCTTAAGAATGTTGAATTTTATCATTGAGAAATTTTTACACATTCCCCCGTCGAAACGAGTGGTTTCAAAGCATGTTTTTTTCAAATACCGCCATATGAAATACAACGTGAAATGGTGACAATCCCCCCTCCCCCATCGTGAACAAGTCCCTCCAATTTCAAGCTTAATTTGATTTTTCTTTTCATTCATCCAATTACGTTTGTACAACACTTTGTTAATTTAGAAATTATTACATTTGTGATTTTCTTTATTTTAAAATGTAGAGTTAAAGTTTAACTATTAATTTCAAGCCCTGTCTTAAATTTTAAAACTTCCCCCTAAACTTTTCATTGGAAAAGCACATTTTCAAGAATATACAGAAAAATTACCATAAACTTGCTTTGAATCTTGGTTATAATGGCCCCAGACTTAATCTTCTGGCTATCGCTAATCTGTATTAAAAATTGCAACAATAATAAAACTGACACAAAAATTAGAAGGAATAGTTTTAATTCTTTTAAAATTTTCCATTCCAAGGATTACATCTAATACTTTTGTTTTACCCAGGATGAAGAATATATACTTTTTTATATAAAAAGTTTTATAGCTTCAGTTTTTTATATTTTACTTATTATTTTTAGTTTATATTTATATTTTTAGTGGTTATTTTAGTTTCATATTTTACTTATTTTTTAAAAAAATATCATTTAAAATAAACAGCTCTAAAAATATCTTAGGATATTAAGTTCCGAAAGGAGAAAGTCCCTAGGAGATTAATCTAGTCCCCTTAAGATTTATTATTAAAAAAAACATATTGTAAAATATAGTGATTTCAAATAGAATATAGAGATTTCTTTAAAAATAGTTCAAAGTGTATGAGAACTTAAGAAATTATAGTTCAAAAGAGCAAAATAACCAGATTAATATTTTTCAAGCCTGAAATTGAATTCGCGCAACTAATATAAGCATTAAAAACTTTCATGAAGTTTTTCTTTTTAAAGTAAATGTATATATATTGATAAATACAACGCCGATGGGAATCAAATTCCCTTTGGTATGAAATATTGGTGAGAAATTGAGTAAATTGATCTGCCATAGTTGTTTTTAAATCTATTGTTGTTGAACTCACACAGTTTTTAAAAATTTTACGTCAAAATATATCTTCGCAAACTTCAATCCTCCAAATTTAAATATTTATTGGAGTTCGAACTGGGATGAATGGAAAGAGATAATGGAAAAAATTTGAGTCTAATAGAATATATATATAAATTTTAAATATTATTCTGATGAGATTTTTAGGAAAATAAAAGGAAAGACTAGATGTTGTGTTGATGCTATTGCCACCTGTCTGATGATGTCAGATCGAGGTCTACGAAATTCATCGCGGTGAAGGGCTAAATGTACACCTGTCACTATCCGCAGCTAAGAGCACCAATACAGGTGACAGTGTTATTTGGCTCGGTTTCTCCCCAATTTAGAGGGAAAACATCCTGGGGGCCTCCCATTCTTATTTTCCTCCCACCAACCTCACGAGAACACTTGCTGCTTGACTGCTGTTTAAAGTACCCCCTTGCCGCAAAGGCACTACACATTTGCAAACATCTATGCCTTCTCCGGGATTCGAACCGGGGCCCATCGGCACAGCGGTCAGCATCACTAGAAGGGATCGCAATACCGGTATACATTTCTAGTAAATACCGAAAAAACGGTATTTACTAGAAATGTTTTCAATAGTGTCTATATATTCAGGGATCGCCCAAATAGAAAAATAGTAAACTTTTTTGTTTTTATGCCTCTCTAGCGTGCGAAATTAATTAGATTGTGAATATAAAATTGCATCGTACTATCAAAAGAATTAATAAAATATGAGAATTATCCAATGAGGCAGCCCAAAACTATCCTGTTACAGCTCAAATTGATACTGCACACGCGCAGGATTCGTAGTCTGTGAAAACAATGCTGTAGTTGTGAAAAAAGTGCGCAATATTTCGATATTTTTTAAATTGGTGAGTTTTTTTATTGACGTTGTATTTGCATATCATACAGTACAATTGATGCATTATGTTTTTTAAGATAATATTTCAAAAATTTGTTATAGTACCGCAGACTGAATAGTGATATTGACACTTTTTTGTGATTTAAATAAAGAAGATAATCCTTTACTTTTTTGCAATTCTTTATGTACTGTTATAAATTATAAGTTGAAAATTATTTTTAATGATATTTACACTACCTAATAAAATTGGCAAACAAAACAAACAAACTCCTGTGTTTTATTTCTTTTCCTAAAATTTATACAACCGGTATTAAAACCGGTATCCTGGTATTAGGATATAAAAAATACCGAATACACCGGTATTGAACTTTTGGTCCGATATTGCAATCCCTAATCACTAACCGCTATTCCGAATGGACGGTGGAAAGAATAGAAGTGGGCTTTATTCATGTGGAGTCATAATCACATGATAAATGAAGTGATATGTTTCCAGCCAGTGTTGCCAACTTTTGTTTTTGTAGATTCTTTTAAAAAATATACAGGGTGTTGCCGACAGTTTGACCGACAAATTTAGAGGGGTGATAGTACGCAACAGGGAAATGACAAGTCACCATGGACATGTGGAGACCCCCCTGGGTTTTACCCTGGACATCAAGATTAATTTAAGGCAAAGAACCGCCAAGAGAGCCATTTTGTATAATAATAATTATTATTTATTATTTCAAGTCTAAAAAAAATCTCTAATAACATATAATACTTTTATGTTACGTCAAATAAAGGGATTTATCTTTTATATTAAATTAAATTACGAATTATGCAACTAATTAATAATTACGCTCAAGATCAAGTAAGGTCTACCGAAATAGGAGGTCCGAGAAATACACGTACTCGAATTATTAACTTTCATAACTAATTCGACTAAACTAACGCTTATTTTAAGCCTACATAAATTATATTTAACGCTGGTTATATAAGCTTTCTCGTTCTTCAGCAGAATATCAGTACGACGTCTTCACTATCTTAATATCCTGGACTCCTCTAAGATGGAGGTTACCGTTGCTGGCTCAATAGCCTTCCTTATCATGATGACTGCTAGCTTACAACGCTTGACTTCAATACCTTATCTACTTTGCATATCCCGTTTATCTTCTTGGAGTTGATTGGAAATAAACGCGAATTTATATTCCTCAAAAAGACGCCTAAGAAGAATAGTGGAAAGGTTCCGTACAGATTCGTCACAGACCATGGGGTTGCAAACCACGTTCAGTCTGTGAGGGTGATAACAGCCGTCGGAAGAACGATGAACCAGACGAGGGGAATGGCAAGCGAATGAGGGCTTTTAAAGCACCGTAGTAGGGTTAAAGAAGCTTGCGTGTATGCAAATTTCCCACTTCTCTCGGACCGGCCACTGAGCACCATAACGTGGAGTTCATGTACAATGGTGCACCAGCGTATTTTTTTATTCCGGTACAAAACCACCTCCATGCTATATTTCCCGAGAGATGGATTGGACGTGGTGAATCTATTGTTTAGCCTCCACGCTTTCTGGTCCTCAATCCCTTAGATTTCTTCTTTTGGAGCTATCTGAAATCTCTTATGTATGAGACACTGGTGGCTACAGTGGACGATCTCATGGCCCGGATCGTCACCAGAACACTGGATTTGTTTGAAAGCGTCCGACAATCCTTCGTCTGATGGTGTCAGCTGTGCTATGTCCTGCGCGGCAACAACTTCGAAAAATTCCTGTGACTTGTCGTTGCATTTCTGACGTCGACGATGCATTGTTCGTATTGTAAACATGCTTTACCTTTAATAAATGTATTTCTTTCATTTTTTCATCCCTTTTCTTTCCTCTCGACATCACGTCATTCAGAGCTGTTTCTGCGAATTTTGTAGGTCAAATTTGGCAACACCCTGTATATTTCTAAACAATAATAATGAACATAAGTAAATAAAATGCACTTAATTTAAAAATACACTTATAACAAAAGCATTTTTTTTAAAATTTTGAATTTTTTTTGAAGAATCTTACTATTTGAGCATCTTTATCAAGTAACCAAATTTGAAATGTTACCTAAATTTTACAAGTTGAAGAACAAGTACAAGTATAATGTCAGTTTTGAATTCCTTGGAGATCACGTGCCTGTACTTATCATGTGACTATCCTGCATTAACCCATTAAACAGTTTATGAACGATGCCTTAGTAAAATTGAAATTTTTTAAGTAAAAACAAATTTTATAGAAATTTTCCCGAAGGCCAATAGTATTAAAATATTCTTTAAAAGACAAGAAAAAAATTCTTAAAGGATTCGTTTTAATATGATGAACATTGTACAAAAAACTAGTTTTATCTAAATTATGTATGTATCTAAAATGGCTGAAGCTCTAGTTCTACTTAAAATATGGACGTATATCTAAAATTATAAGAGAAAGCTCTAAGAATTATTCTTCTTTAATTAAGTATTAGAAACTAAATCCATCCAATATGTGTTCTATAAATCAGTTTTTATAGGTGAAATTTTCGTATTTCTAATTTCGCTGCTCGTGACTTCTTTTCATCCGTCTTCTTTTTAATCTTAATATAATGGATACAATAGATAGCTCTCTTATCATTTTCTAAGAATCCCATAACATAATGCTTGAGAAAGAAGGAGATTTATTTTCCTCATTTTAACTTAATTTACATTTTAAATGACGATCTTTAATTAAGTATGGCAGTGATATATATGTCATTACGTTTATTAATGGCCATTTTTCTAAAGAACACTAGTGTAATGATATTATTCCATAAAAACTCAATTTAATTTTCAGAGAAATTAAGTAGAAATATATTGTACGTATATGAAAAGTTTGCATTATTCCTGCAAGAGTATGAAATGTTTTAATTTTTGTGAAAAGAATTCCAAAGCGTTTTAATATTCAAATTCTTAAAAACTTGAACATCAGATATTTTTAAGCATGATAATAAGTTTCCTTTTATTTCTAATGGGGCTTTGGATTGGTGTTTCACCATTGCAGACCTAGTACATCCCTCGGGAGTTTATATCTCGATTTAGTGCGGTACGATATAGGTGGATACCAATCACCGCAGGGAATTTTGACACCCAGTTTCCTTACCAGAGGGAGGCACCAGAGCTCCGGAGATACGAAAACATACTTAGGATTTTAATTTTGCCGAGATTACCCAAACGAAAAAGGCACTCTAGGAAACTTTAACAGGCCGCATAATCATGCAACATGGACGCCGTCGATTTTCTGCATCTTGAAAATCCACCTACTTGGGCCGGGTTCGAACCTGCAACCTTAGGCGCACAAGTCCAGCGACAACCAACTACGTCACTCAGACGGTGCATGATAATAAGTTAAATATAAAATTTGATATCAAAATTGTATACTGTCTTGAAGAATGACATATTGTGGAGAGTCACACACACACAGAGTAATAAAATACACAAAAAATATTGTATTTATGTTTGAGGCAAAAAACATTGTATAGAAAAAATAATGTAGTTTTTTTAGAAGTTAACATTTATTTGTTCTATAAACGACAGATGTTAATGAGGAAAAAAAAACAACAGTTTTCGCTAAAAATACTCTTCTTGGGAAAAGTTTCTGTAGTGAAACATAATCATCAGAACAAAACAAGGAAATTGAAATCAATAGAGAATTACAGGATAAGATGGAAACAAGAAGTCTGCTTATATGATTGTATTTTCTATTTTCAAAATGATTGAAAATTTCATTTAAATTTTCGTGTTCTTAATTCATAAATTGAGAAAATTGGTGTAAGGAGTAATTCTTTTCCTGGGCGTATCGTATTTAGAAATTAAACAAATTTTTCCTCTGATTGCAAAAATATGCTAAATATGTTCCTTAAAATGGAAATAATGTCCTGTTGTATGGAAAATATCTTATATGCGCATGTATCTATATATCAGGGGTACTTTTTCTACCGGGCCACATACGTATGATAGATATTTCACGAGGGTCGTAACATGAGGATAATGGGAAAAACCACTAAGACCAAAGTAACATTAGACAAAGTAAAACTTATCAAAATATTAAAACTTGTTTTTGGCTTTTATTGCAATACTATTTTAACCTTTCTATCAAACGTATAGAAAAAAAAATATTTATGGATTTTTTGCTGAATCGAATTCGAATGTCCTGTAATCCATGACCAAGCCTTTTTGCATATATTTTACTATCAAAAAAATTAAAGTGATAGCAAAATTGACAGAACTTCCCGCTAACTTTTAAGTACAACGTTCTTAAATAATTGAATTTGTTAGTGCAATGGGTCATCCCTGGGATACTTAGAAAAGGCTGGCGGGTCACAGGTTGAATATCGCTGATCTACATAGATGTACTATTGTGACAGATCTGTACGCAACCGTCACACTAATCCTCTTGGGGAACCTTTGGGCTAGCATTCGCGTTTAATTCACAGCCATCCCTCTCAAGAAGAACCGTAATATTCAGATTAGTTCGGCTATATAAAGTCAGAGTTTTGTAATTATAGAGAAGGAGGTAGGAAGCAGCTATATATTCGCTACACAAGTAAGGTTGAATAAGGTTTACTTTTGCTTGTAAAGATTAAGAGTGGTGTTTTGTCACTGAGTCTAATTAGAAGATTTGAGGTTAGGAATCAACGATAGATTACGTTGAGTTAAATAAGTTGGTTCCACATATATGTGTAATAATCATTGCATTCTCCGTGCTACTCATTTGACATTCACTTTGGGAATAGATTGTTGTTCGTTAGTTTGTTTGACTAAATAAATAACTGTGAATATGGAATTCTCTGGTTCTGCTTTCATTCCTCCCACACCCGTAGGTAGGCAAGACGGTGAAAGAAAAACTTCGGGAAGAAATTTCTTACACTATACTTTTCAATATATAAATGACGAAGAAGCACAATTCTAGAAAAAATCCCTTAAATAGGTCTTTTCAAATTCGTGGGGCATTCTTTGGGAGTCTCAGCCAATTAAAAATAGAATCTTAAAATTTTTAAATAAAATTTTGTACTTTTTGTACTTTTGTACAGTTTCCAAACACGCATAATTATTATTAAAAAATTATAACCACTCAAAAAGGATCGACTGTTTTTTTATAGCAAATTTCAATGTATTTGAGGTTTCTCTTTTTATAAGCATTTGTAAGTCACATGTAAAAATATTACGAATTTTGAAATTTTTTCCATATCTGGAAGAGCAGTTTTGGTAAAAGTAGTTATTTATCTTTATACATAGGAAGAAATGTGCCCTGGGTCGCAGAATTACTGATATTCACTTTGGGTCAGTTTTGTAATTAATCACTTTGAATTAAGTTTTTCCAAAAAAGAAAAAGTAGTAGCAAAAAAAAAATAGAGAACACATTATTTATTTTATCATTGTTTTTTATGTTCTTGAAGAAACTAGTCTGCTTTTATTAATTTTGTAACAAAAAATTAAATAAAAACTTTTATTGATGCACAAAAAGTTTGTCTTTGAATCTTGGCGTTTGTCTTGGGAGTCTGAAATGCTTGTCTTAAAAGAAATTTGAAAGGAAAAATTTTGACAAAAGAAATTTGTTGAAACAGATGAATGCGTAAATCTGCAAAAATTACATCAAAAAATAGATATTTACAAAAAATACCCAGGTGACAATAAGATTATCGATAGGTAATCGCTTTTATAATCGGCCCATATTTTTTTAAAAAAGTTTAATTTTATTATTGGGGGAGTGGGGTACCCTCTCTCCGCCAAGCATAACTCTCATTGTACAAATTATACAACTGTTCATACTCATTGCTCAAATTGTAAAACTGTAATTTATATGTAATATGTAGTTTTATTTTTTTTTTTCAATACATTGTAAGCAGGAAAAGAAAAAATTCAAGTCTTCATCTCCGCATTTTAATTTGTACTTCAATTTAGTGCCTCTTCAAAAACAATGTTCTTAATCACTTTTCCTTCCAGTACTTCTGAGTTTTATTCCATCTTTGCTTCTGCACGTTGAAAGAGCTACATGCAATTGTCCATGAGTAAACATTGTTTCCTTCAATGTTACACATAAATCGACTCTTTTTCAAACTCTGCCCTGTGATTTATTTTATAGTCATGACAAATGCTAATCTTACGAAAATTGCGTGCGTTTACTTCGAAGACATATCAAGTCGGCATCATTTCTGGTATCTAAATTTGGTGACCATATGGATGCTTCTAGAAATTACTGGAGAAATCTATAACATCACAATCTATGACGTAAATGGATTTTTTCGAGAAAACGTTGGAAGGGAGGGAGTGAGACCCTAGGCAGATCATTCTTGGTGCTTTTCTTCAGTTAAATTCAACTTTTTACGACTCGTTTTTCTCTTACTATACCTTTTTTGTATAAATAAATTTATTACAGTCACGAAAACTTTTTTATATATAGAGATAAATTTTCAGTCCTGTAAAGCTCGATCCGGTTACGATAGTTATTATGAAGAAAATAACTGAATCACACCAACAGTTTATGTCTCTGTTTCATCTTTTTATTTATGTCTCACAGATTTTTGTTTATATATCATACGTAAACTACCTAAGGAAATATTTTACAAGAAAACATATCAGCATTTGCTGTATCTATCAAGCGTCAATATTTGTGATTGGCTGATTATTGAAGCTAACGTCGTAACTAACACAAAAGCTGTTGGCATTGTGCACTTATTGTAATTTTGATTCAGGTTAAAGTGTCAAGAAGGATGGTACTTGAGTTTGTGGCGTTCCTCTCACCAGGCTTTCACACCACGTCAACGTGTAGAGTTGCAACCTTCGCAGATTTAAGACGTGCATCAACTTTTCTACGTTTGTGTGAGGTAGGTTTTAGAGATTTTGAACTCTAACCCATGACAACGCCGTTGGCAAATTCCGGAACTCAGCGAAGAGGATAGAACTCGGCAAGCTTTCCCGTCCTAAGCACATAACAAATCCTCTGAACTGAAATGATCACCTTAGTCCGGAGGCTGTGTTACTGGCTTATATAACTACCACCTCCACACACTCCCCTGCCAGTAAGTCGGTGGATAGGCGAACGAACGATACAGCTGTTACGACGAGCGTGTGAGTTATAGCTGTTGCGTCAAGTGTGTTTTGACGGCTTGAGTGTTGCGTCATGTGGATCCGACGGCTTCAGTGTTGCGTCATGTGATCTGACGGCTTGTTTTGATGCGTCATGCGTGTTTGACGGCTTATGGTTGCTCTTGCGGTGAATAAATGGTACCACGTCTTTGCTTTGTTTCAAAGGTCAGCCAGGGTTACCAATGAAGCATTAGAACCCGGCACCTTCCGATCCGTAAGCACATAATATATCCACTATACTAAAATGATCACCTTAGTCCGGAGACTATTTACTGACTTATATAGATAACACCACCACAGGACCATTGTCACTCGACTACTGCGATGTAATTTCTTATGAAGAAATTAATCTTCTTTCTCGTACACAAGATCCCGGTAAGATGAAGAAGGAATATAGAACGAGGTTGGAAAAGTAATTTAGGAAAGATTCTTATTATTTGCTTGAAATTTGGTGAGCTTTTCACAAAAAGTAGTGAAAATATACTAACATATATATATATATATATATATATATATATATATATATATATATATATATATATATATATATATATATATATATATACTCTATATATAAATCATTACACATTTTTAAGAGATATACACTGGTGTGCAAAAATTAAGAGCGAGACGGTTTTTCAATATAACTTTGTACCAAAGCTTTCCAAATCCAGCACATTTAATACTATTAGGATCCCCTAACCACACGC
>BMAU01006593.1:0-12955 GCA_019973935.1 Trichonephila clavipes
TCACCTGACGTCATAGTCACATGTCATCGCCCAGCGCGGATATCAACAAATAGCCATGTGCTTCCTTCGACTGATATTGCCGCCATTCAGTTTGCACATCTTCTATCGTATAGCAAATGAATCTGGCGTATTAAATTGTCATGTCTAAGAGAAAGTCTGACTGTAGGTCAAACCTTTTTTCGTTTCCGCTAAAGGATCCATGTTTATTAAAAAGTGGTTGCAAAACTTGGGCAGAAAAATTTCAAAACGACTAAGTATTCCTCAGTATGTTCCGAACATTTTGAAGAAGCATGCTTTTTGTACCAGACTTTCACTAACAGAAGGCAATTGAAACCCGAATTCAGTGCCCACAAAATTCTGTTTTTTCGAGCCACCATCTAATCAAATTTTGCAGAGAAGGAATAAATCTTCAATGTCACAGAGTGAAGATGTGTTAAAAGACATTTCGTCTGAAATGTGTGATTACAGTATTATTTCATTTCAATATTTTTGTTATCAAATACGCCGACGATATTTCAAGTTTCAAAAAGTGATATATTTTCTGAGCATTTCGAATTCGAAGAATTTTAATTTTGCAAACGTAAAGAAACACACAGATTAGGGAGTACCACTTCTGTTATCTATTCTGGATGCTCTGTAACTGGTGAGTAAGTATGCAGTTGATCACCATTGTTTTTTTTGTCATTTTAAGATTATTTTCAATAATAACTATGGAGAAGTTCTACTTTGTAAACAACAACATTGACCTGGAGCCCAACAATACTTCCGGTGTAATGTTCAGTATCTTTGCAAAAATACCTTGTAAACTTTTTTGTTTCATATTATTTAGAATATAATTAGATACACTGCATGTACTTATTTTTACATATAAAACTTCATTATAGATATAGTATTACATTTTTTCCCCTATTTAACTAAAGAAAAATAGCTATAAATATGTGAAAAGTACTTATTTTCATTTTTGTTAATTTTTGTTTTTGGGTTTAAATTTAATCGATTGTGTTTAATTTCTGAATTGCATGCACATATTCACCTTAATAACTTTTATAGGTGAAAAATGATGATAAAAATGCTGATACGTTAAGGCGTATCTTTATTTGCTTTACTGTTGAGATTAGTTAGTGTATTTAAAATTGCTGAGAACTGTCTATAAATCCACATCAAATCAAATTCTTTCTTGTGCCAAAAAACTAATGTTTGAAAAATTTTTCATTCAATTTTGTTTAATTTTATGCGAATAAGGGAATTATGCTAAATTAAGATTAAGCAATTTTAATAGTTATTTAATCAGTATTCCCAAATCTATAAATATGCTTATTGTATTTTTATAAATTATATTATGTTTAGAAAATAACAATATAACCCATATTAATATCTTAATTTATATGATTTGTAGATAATGTCAGTGATTATAGGGTGGGCAATATAAAGCTAAGGTATGATGAAAAATCAGCATGCAATGGGAACAAACTTTCCGAGTCCATTTGTAGAGAAACAATATCAGTCCAACGCCTGCCAACTCGGCTATCGTGTGGGGACTTGTAGCAAATTATGCGTGTGGTATTGCTCCCTCGAAAAAGAAGACAGCGCCCCGCTGTCATTTTGTTCAAGGGTCTTTATTCTGAACGAGTGATGGGTCCTTTGTATGATTCTTTGGGAGGAATATCCTCGGTTTCGATTTGCTCGGCGGGATCATGGTACGGTTTCATACGCAGTACATGGACAACTTCTCTTAGTTTTCTTTTCGTGAAGCAGGATCAAAATCTTGTACTCGTAAGTCACGGCTGATAAACGGCGTAGCACCTGATACGGTCCGAAATACCTTCTAAGAGTTTTTCGGAGAGACCGACTTTTCTCACTGAGTATAAACCCATACGAGATCTCCGGGAGCGTAGGATACCATTTGGTGTTTGGAATCGTAACGTCGACGATCTTTGTCTTGAGCTCTCAGAGTGTGCACCGGGCTAGCTGTCGTGATTCTTCGGCTCTGGCTGCTATCTTGGTGATGTTATTGTCATCAAAATCGTTAGGACAGAATGGTAGCATTGTATCTAGTGTCGTTTCCGCTTCACGACCATGAAGTAAATAGAACGGCGTAAAACCTGTGGTCTCTTGTTTAGCGGTATTATAAGCGAAGGTTACAAATGGTAGAATTTCATCCCAATTTTTCTGCTCTACATCCACATACATTGACAACATGTCGGCCAAGGTCTTATTGAAGCGCCCGTCAGTCCATTTGTTTGGGATGATACGCCGTTGTGAAACGATGATCAATGTTACACAAGTCGACGAGAGAGGAAACAAGTCTGGATCGAAAGACGGCTCCACGATCTGTGATAATTACTCGAGGAGCTCCATGCCTGAGGACAATTTCTTCAAGTAAGAACTTCGCTATTTCGTCGACTTCGGCTGTCGGCAAGGCTTTTGTTATTGCATATCGTGTTGAGTAATCCGTGCAGACTATTATCCATTTGTTTCCATGAGCAGACTTTGAAATCTCCCAAGGAGATCAATTCCAATGCGATGGAAAGGAGCTATAGCTGGAGGGATGGAACTAAACGTCCAGGTGGTCGTTGAGGAACGGACTTTCTCCTTTGGCACTCCCTGACAATGCATGACATACCGAACGACATTTCGGTACATTCCCGGCCAGTAAAATCTCTTGCGTATCCTGTCATAAGTTTTCGCGAAACCAAGGTGTCCTGCGGTGGGGGGCGTCATGAAAGTGCCTTAGTATGTCTGCTCGTAGATGTTTAGGAATGACTGGCAACCACAACTTTCCATCTGGATCAAAATTCTTCCTGCAAAGGATACCGTCGATAAATCTGAATTCTTCGTTTTTGATGAGTTGCTCAAAAGTTTTAATTTCGCAAGGTCTTGATCCTTTTTCTGTTCCATCGCAAGGTTCATACTGTCGTGACTGCTAAAAATTTGTCTGATGTTTCCGTTTCTCTTCCACTGATTTCTCGAAAGAGCGTCGGCGTCACTATGCTTCTTACCGGTTTTATATTTTACGTCAAAATCATGCTCTTGAAGTCGGAGGGCCCATCTGGCAAGCCTTCCTGAAGGATCCTTTAAATTCATGAGCCAGCACAAGGAATGATGGTCAGTTACAACAGTAAAGTGTTTTCCGAATATGTACGGCCGAAATTTGTTGGTAGCCCATACGATGGCAAGACATTCCCTTTCTGTGGTGGAATAATTCTTTTCGGCTTTTGTCAGAGTTCTAGAAGCGTATGCTATAACTTTCGACATTATTCTGAATTTGTACTAGACAGCTCCGATACCGTACCGCTTGCATCAGTATGGATTTCTGTAGAAGCTCTTTCGTCGTACATCCCCAATACTGGATCCGAAGTAAGTGCTTTCTTAAGACTGTTAAATGCTTCCACCTCTTCAGGACCCCAATGAAACTCCACGCCACTTTTCAGCAACGACTGCAAAGGTTCGGCGAGATAACAGAAACCTTTAATAAATCTTCTAAAGTATGAACAAAGGCCAAGAAAACTTCGTATGTCATGTATATTCTTTGGAGTGGGAAAATTTCTTACGGCTTTTATTTTGTCGGGATCGACGAACGCCATTACTAGATACAAGATGGCCCAGAATCTTTACTTTTGGGCAGCAAAAGACACTTCTTTGAATTTAATTTAAGACCAGCTTCCTGAAGACATTTTAGAACAAGTCTTAATCGTATAAGATGGTCTTCAAAAGTTTCTGAGAACACTATTATGTCATCTAGGTAACAAAGACACATAGTCCATTTAAAATGGCGTAGCAAATTGTCCATCATTCTCTCGAAGGTCGCAGGTGCATTACAGAGACCAAACGGCATGACTTTAAACTCGTATAAGCCTTCGGGGTAATAAATGCCGTCTTTTCACGATCCGCTTCGTCTATTTCTATTTGCCAATAACCAGATCGGAGATCCATGGAAGAAAAGAACATGGCACCTTTCAGACAGTCGAGCGTATCGTCAATACGAGGCAGAGGATAAACGTCTTTTTCGTGACGCTATTCAGCTTGCGATAATCGACGCAAAAACGCCAACTACCGTTTTTTTTTACGAGCACAATGGGTGATGACCAAGGACTTTCAGAGGGTTGGACGATACCTTCATCAAGCATTTTCTGAACCTCTTCATGAATGATGCGTCTTTCAGTCGGCGAGACTCTGTAGGCTCGTTGGTTGATTGGAGCATGATCACCAGTAAAAATCCTGTGTTTCACATTCGTTCGCGGCTGTCGACTTGTCGGTCTTCGTGAAAAGCCCAGAAAATTTCCGGAGTAGTTCGATAGCTTGTTTCTCTGTTCGTCACTTAACTCGGGTGACATCATTAACGAACAATTCATCTGTGACCGAAGTTTCTTGCTGGTCATCCAAGCAACCCGATGTGTCGGAAATAACACATAGATGCCCTTCATTTAGTGGTTCAGCTTGGCCTATGCACATTCCTCTAGGGATGATTTGGTTTCGAACTGCAGGTTGGTAACCCAGACATCACTTTTTCCGTTACGATATGTGGATACCATGGACGGTGTAGCAATATTTTTCTCGAAGAGCAAATGTTTGCTGCCGTCTAGAACTACATTTATGTCTCCTCGGGTTTGATATCCTGATACTGTTATTCTAGTTAAAGAATGCGGCTTAAGTGTATAGTCCCTGGTGGCATACAAATTCCAGGCGTCAGGCGCTGTGGAGTCTCGACAGATGTCTTCTAGAACAAGTTCATTTTGTCCACAGTCTATAACGGCTTGAGACGCCTCTAAAAAGTCCCATCCTAGATGACGTCATGGCTACAATGTGATAAAACAATAAATTCAAAAGGCAGTTCTCGATTGTTTATACGGACACGTAAAACACATTTCCCTATCGGCCGAACAAAATTTCCATCCGCAACTTTCAGCATAACGCTCTTGGCATCAGCAAACAGAACTTTCTTTAAAAATCGGCGATACTTATCGGATATGACAGAAAACGATGCCCCAGAATCTACTAGAGCACGTATCGGCTTATCTATTATTACGTCTAGTTGGTTACCAGTCATCTTGGCGGTCGACGGAGGATTTCCAGTACACGCGGCCTCACCTCCTTGAAGGTCGCTCTCCTTAGTTTTCCTCGCTCCTACGGCCCGGCGACTGACTGATCGGCGATATGGCGACGGGGATCTGTAACGACGTATTGGGGATCGGCCTCTCGTGGGACTTGGCGTAAAAACGGCGAGAAGAGTTTGGTCGGCGTATTTCTTCTTCAGTGCCAACGTCGTCGAAGTTCCGTCGGCGGTTTCGAGAGTTGTCAAAGACAGCCTTTCTCTCGGCAGTAGCGCATTACATGTCCAGGACGTCCGCAGTGGAAACAAACAGGTCTGTTGTCAGCCGTTCTCCACACATCTGTTTTTCTTGGTTCAGGTGGGAATTTCTGAACAGGAGCTCTGTATTTCCCGGTTACAGCGGCGTATGTTGGTCGTGGTCTAGTTTCTGTAGGTTTTGTTGACACTGGGGCCAAAACCCTTTCAACTTCGTCTTGAACGATCTCTTCTAAGGATTGGGGATCGGAGTCCAAAGATTCTTGCGTCTGGTTAACTAGTCGATGGACTTCTTCTCGTACGATTGTGCGAATAAGAGAGACCAAATCAGTCTCATCCGTCAGGATGCAACCGGTACGACGTTTGGAAGCCTTTTCAAATCTCGGTCGACCAACTCTCTTCTGCTTCATATCTTCGATATAGTTGCACCATTTGATAAAACTTGCTGTGTCGTTGATTTCTCTCGTCAACAGGGCCTGATAAATATCCTCAGCAACACCTTTCATTAGGGTGTGACACTTTTTCGTCTTCTTTCATCAGAGGATTTACCTTTCTGGCAAAGTCCTAATACACTTTGTATGTAGGACTGTGTACTCGCCTGAACGCTGGGCTCGGCATTTTTAGTTGTTCTTCTGCCCTCTGGTATATTTTTGACGGTCACCGAAAAGTCCACTTAGTCCATTTTTAAACGCTTCCCAGGAATCTAAGGCGTCTTCGTTGTTGACATACCACTGTCTCGCAGTTCCGTCAAGAAAGAAATAAACGTTAGCCAGGCACATCATGTCATCCCACTTGTTAAAGTTGGCTACTCGATTGTACTCTTTAAGCCATTTGAGAGGGTCTTCCCCAGGCGCTCCTCGGAAGGTCGATGGGCTCCTCCATTGCTGTAACGAAGGTGTTACTACAGCGGGCTTGGCTTCTTGCTCGGTCGGCATTTTTGTCCTCTTCCTACTATTTTTTTAACAGTCCGAATTCGGGGATAATCCTCTTAACCGGAGGCCCTGCGAAGGTTGTCACTATTATCCACGTTTGACGTATTGTACCCCGCGCCTCACTCCACCAAACTTGTCACGGAGTTCGAAAGAAGTACACAGTTCAATTAAACAAACAATTAGATTTATTCTAACGCTTGGAGCTCGATACAACACTGGACTGAGAACATGCCCAACTGGCGATGAACTCTGCTTTTTATACACTCCCGGAATATTCGAGAAATAGTATGC
This sequence comes from Trichonephila clavipes, assembly GCA_019973935.1. Lineage (NCBI taxonomy): Eukaryota > Metazoa > Arthropoda > Arachnida > Araneae > Nephilidae > Trichonephila > Trichonephila clavipes. The sequence continues at coordinate 6,529 of BMAU01006593.1, forward strand.
ACTCTAAAGAATGATCTGATTCATCTAGAACCTAGAGAAACAATACATTAAAAACGGAAACAAAATTCCAGCTCTTGGATAAATCTGCGGGGCCGGGATTCGAACCCCGAGACTCCGAGGAAGTTCAGTCCAACGCTCTGGCCAACTCGGTCGGGACTTCGTGGAAAGCAAATTATGCGTGTGGTAATATTAATTTACGACCATTTTGAACAATACAAGCAAATGACATTATTTGATAAATTGGAATAATATGTTTTTATTTGTATTTGAAGTATAAAGTGATTATTTGTCAAGTCTGAATATCCACTTAACAGTGGACCTTCCATTTTGTGGTATAGTCTTCTGCAATCTTGACCATTGAAATTCTTCCAAAATTGCTTACTTGCCATTGTTTTGAACTAATCAGTGTTTATTTACTATTTAAACTACATATTTTTCTATTTGTAATTGTTTGAATTACATACTGTTTACTTGTAATTATTTGAATTACACACTGCTTATTTTCAGTGGTAGGATTACACAAAATGGTAGATTTAGAAGCCTCAAGCTACTCCCATAGAATCCGAAAAAATTTTTAATTTTTAGCACAAATATCACACCTAGATGCTTTCCTCAACATTTTCTTAGAAATATAACCTCTCCCGTGGAAGTAGTGTGCGTACCACTGTTTATTTTTATTTATTTGAATTATACAATTCTTTGAATTGCACATAAAGTTAATATGTGGTTACTCAAGCAGTGTCTTTATTGTAACAATTTAAATAGCTTAGTGTTGATCTGCATAAAGTTTTTATTTGCAATTATTTGAATATAGCACATTAATTCTTACTTTGTAGCCAAGATGTAGTTTGCATTATGATATCATATTACTCTATGTTGAAGTTCCTTTGTTTTGAAATATTCTAATTATATCAATGCTAATTATGTCAGCCCATTGATATAGTTTTTTGGTAAAATTAAGTGATTGGTATGATCTACACACATGCGTGTGTACACAATAGATTGCTAGAAATTTTATTTGAAATTTTCATATCGTAACAAGTATTTCCAAATTTTTAATTTGGTTACAGCCGTTTTTCCAAGAAACATTTAAATTATTAGACACTTTTTCCCTTAAAGAAAACTGTTTTGGAAACAATGCCAAAATTTCTTTGTTTGAGAATAAAAGCTTATAGAGTGATCATTGACTATACAGAATTTCCAATTAAAACCTAACCGTTCTTTACAGCAACAAAGAACATTTAGTCATTACAAAAATTGTAATACTTAAATGGTATAATAGATATTATGTCTTCAGGGGCTATCTACTTTGTATCACATTTACATTGTGGCAGAAGTTCAGACAAGAAACTTTTTTCTGTAAAGTAAAAAATGAATGAACTAAATGATGTTTTTATGGCTGATAAAGGGTACTTAATTGAAGAAGAGTTAGACAAAATTGGTTGTAAATTAAAAGCCCCCTTCTTTTCAAAGATAAAATTCAATTTTATGATTCTGAAATTGTTAGTAACTGCAAATTGTCTGACAAGCGAGTTACTGTGGAAAGAGCTGTTTCAAGAATCAAACAAATATAAATATTTTGATGGTGCTCTTCTATATGAAAGTTTACACAATGTTGACAGTTTTATTTTATTATAACATGTTTGTTATGTTATTTTCATGAAACTAACAAATGTAACACAAGAAATCTTAATATAATGTTTAATCCTTTAACTATATACTTATTCTATGTATATATACAAACATTGAAACTAATTAATCGATAATTGAATTCCAAATATGGTAATAAATTCAGGCATTAAAATTTTCAGATTAAATGTGTAGTAAAATATAAATTTGTGCCCATATGTAAAATATAAATTTGTGTCTATATAAAAATATAAAAGTCCTGTTCATCCTTACATGATCAAAATAAAAACCATTTTGAATCTATAATTATCTTTAAAAAAAAAATTGCAACATATTTGTGTGGTATTTATGAACACAACATTTGTGTTTTTCAGAGTTTGAATGTGGTATAAACCTATCATACAAATGTAAAAAAAAATTTTACTATATGTAAAAATATGCATTTATTGGTTTTTGCACAATTTGAAAATTTATCACTATAGATTAGATTTATTTTTCATAAATATAAAAATCTGAAAAAGACTCATGTATATTGATATTATCCTGCTTATAAGTCCTGAATGTTTGTTGCATTGAGTTAGTTACAAGTATTGACTCAAGAAGAGAACTTGGAGCAATTGTATATTTATCGAGAATTAGGATCATGAAACACAGTAATATAATTTTTTTTTTTTAGGTTTACTTTTTAACTTTAAAGTACTAAAATATAGTACTACTACAATATATTATCGTATAGTTTGGTACATCATGAAGAAAATATTCAGTTTTATCAGCAATACTAAAATTCAAAAGTCTAATTGCATTATCAGCCGAGGGTGATTTTTAGATGCATCATTTTCAATAGTGTTCCATCTCTTTGAAATATTGTTTCTCAAACAAGAAAATATTAATGATAAAGCTTCTAAGTTATATAAACAATTTTTAAAACAGAAATTGGCCTTGAAATCAATCTTGAATTAAATAACTATGAGAATTTAAAAACATAATCGAGCAGAAATGCTTTTAGTAATGTTAACCGACTAATTAATCATTTCACACTGCAAGAGCCAATTGTGCTGAAAATATTTTTCATTTAATTTAAGAGTGGAAAATTGATTTAAAATGAAACTGAAACCAAAACCTGCTCGTAGCCTTAAAATAGTATGATTTGTACCAGTACAGTGTGAAGCCTTTAAAGACATGTTATAAAATAATATTTGGCGCTTTTGATAGTGTTAGTAATTATCACCTATAAATGTTTGAAAATTATTTTTTATAAATCATTGTCTCCTTAGTTTGAAAAAAAAAAGAAATAGAAATGAATCATACTAAGATATGGGGATTATTTTTAGGAATTGTTTGAAACACACAAACTATTACACTATAGGAAACATCCCAAGTTATTTTATTTTCGAGAAAATTTTTGTTAGATAGCTAGTTTAAATTAGTAATTAAAATTTATTTATGCATTATTTATCAACATTTAATTTTAATACATGATTATAATACAAATTAGAAGCACATATGAAAATTTTTATTTTTAACCTAAGAAATTCGTTGTAGGTATTTATAAAATGCTTTTATCATATTCTGTTGAAAGACTATCAGTGACATCGCTTCCTTGTGTACTCATGAAGTATTTTTCTAGATGTATGACAAGAGGTTTTTGTGTCAGTTTCAAACTTTATTTGAATTTAATATGGATATATAAAAGTTTAAACATTGTTATTGTATACTAATTTTTGAAACACAACTGTTCTATAAAAATTCCCAAGACATAGTAAGATTTTTTTAAATATATGGTGACTGTAATGAAATAACATTTGCCAGCTTTTTGATTGTCTGACTTTAATTAATAATTATCATTTATGAAGGTTTGAAATTTCTTTTTAGAAATGACTGTCTTCAAAGATCAAAAAGAAAAATACTTTAGTTCAAGAAAAGAATCATGTTAATACATAATTTTTAAATAATGACTAAATTTTATTGGATTATTTCTTTATTACAAATTATTTCTTATGAGTTATTGAATTACAGATGTAAAACCACACAAATATTTCCCATACACTTTTAAAAAATAAATCAATGAATAATAATATTAAAAGTTTTGATATCCTAACAATACTAAAAATGGATTTTCAGAACAGCAAAAAGGAAACTTTATATGAATATTAAAAAATAACAAATCAGGCTATTTTTTTCATAATTACAAGAAGTTTCTATGTAAAAATATAATAAAATTTTCTGGAATAGGTTTGTTACAAAGAACGAATGAATATATTTCAGCCGATCTGCTCTGAAACAAGACATTTTAGAATGTAAAAATATTGTTCGGAGTTCCAGGATTTAATGCTGTCAATTCAAAAGAGCAAGGCAGTCTTCAGTAGCGATGAAAATTTGTTTATAGAATCTTTAGAAGTGCCAGATACAACTCTAGAAATACAAATAACTAATGTATTCCATTAGCAGTCACTCGTTCTGTTCAACAGCAGAAGTATTAACTAATCGTTGGCTGACTTTTTCAGTAGTCAAAACAATACTTTGTTTTGGCGAGAGCACCACGCCGTATTTAGTCTGCTGGAATTTTCCTCAAGAAATTCGTTTACATCAGAGACTGTGATATTAGTAGATTTCTTTTAGAAGCATCAATATATGTTCGCCAGAAATGATGCCCAACTTGGCTATGCTTCAATTGAATCGCCATTTTTTATGTAACGAACGGAATTGCTTGCGATTTTAACATAAAAATAAATACAACAGAAAGTAATATTAACGAATTACACATTCAAGAACTAATTATTTACAACCCTTTAGCGTTCAGTACACAAAATTTGTAATAATATATACATATTAAGTAACAGCAACAAATAACTTGCAAAAAGAATAATATAGCTATACAAGAAAGTAACAAAACAAAGTACGAAAGTGTTTTGCGTTAGGCGAGGAAACAATTTGAAAACAATATCATCACTAGATCATAATGTCATATGAATTTAGTCCATTATAATATTTTTACATTTTCAAATAAGTAATGTAAAAAAATTAAGACAATTCCTTATCAGGGTCAACAAAGAAAAATTTTACTTAAGTTACTTTTTACTAAATATAAATTAGTATACACATATATGACGGAATCACAATATTAAGTGGCAAAAAAATTTTGTTCAATAGAGCGTTGCATAATTATTTAAATCACAATGTGGCTGGCACTAATAAAAAAAGAATTTCTGAACCTAAAAGTATACAAAAACACGAAGCTTAAGAATAGAAGAATAAACTTAAATCTAATACTATAACTAAAACTATATATATATTTAGTCACGAAACAAAAACTAAAAAGACTAGAAAATATATTAAAAATATTTAACGTACTAAAAAGAATTTAAAGAATATAAAATAGCAAATTCGAAAGTTAGCGCACAACCAGAAGTGTAAAACGATCGGCTGTTATTGTTTACTTAAACGCACATGGAAAATCACGTGTCATCGGAATGATCGCAGCACCCTCTAGTGATGAATCGAGTCCATTGAATAATTCAAATCCTCATAATAAGCAGACGACGGATACATTTTTTTAAATCTGATGAAGCTGTAAATCGTTTGCAAAAATAAAAATGTTTAATCGAATTTTTCAAAATAGAATAGTTTTGCTAATGATTATATTAGTCGATTAATTAATTGATTCATATGATATTTTTTCATTTATTTTCATTCTAAATAAATATTTTTAAAGAGTAGGTAGAGGAGAAAAATACAGATATATTTTTTACTCTCACTTAATAGCTGTGTTAATATGAAACGACGAGACGATAAGTTACATTCAATTTTTGTCACGAACATATAAATTTTTGCTCAGTTTTATCAAAGAGAATTATAATTATTTTTTACGTAATACAATATAAAATTTCGCTACTTTTCGTTTACCCGACGCAGGTGATTAAGTCGCTAAAAAGGATACAACCGACACCGAAAGGAATGTTCCCGCTGGTAACCTTTTACCACTACATTTTGAAAAAAGCCGTGGTCTTTTCTTATCAGTAACGTGTTTTTTTTTGTAATACATTACAAATAGATAAACAACCAGTGTTAACTAGTGTTTAATTATATTTGTTCGTGAATATTTTGTGCGTTGTCGCCAATAACGCCAACTTGGCAAGATTCGGTAGCCGACGAAAAGGAAATTACCAAAAATGCTTTTAAATAACACATAATTTATTGTATTTATAAGTATCTCAATTACACAAATCACAAATTGAGAAGGGGAAAAAATATCGAAATTTGTATTAAAAAACTGTATAAAGATAGCTTGAGTAGAGTGGAATTTGAGAATCAGCTACACTCGAATACTTTAAAACAAAAAAAAGAAAAAACTTTGTCCCGAATGTTTCTATTTCAGAAGAACGAGATTTACGTTAAAATACAAAAGCACTTAAGCATTTCGTTTAAAATGAAAACTCATTTGATGTAAACATTATTCACATAAATCAAGTCCGTAAAAGTGAGCTCCAAGAGAACAATATCATTTGGCTGCGTTTTGCTGACATTTATGCGAGTTTGCAATTCATTTCTGTTTGTCGAGCAGTAGATAAAAATTTTGCGCAAATCTGTTTACATAAAAAGATTGCATGCGCCTTGAGAATGGAATTTGATATTCCTTTTATTTGAAAACAGTTTAGAATCAGTAATTCAGAAGGCGGCTTAGAGAAATTGCATTCCTTAAATTTGTTATGATACTTTTTGTTTAAGTATACTTTTTAGGGATGATGTCAAATGCAATATTTATTTCAATGCATTTTTAAACTGTGTAAATATATATTTG
>BMAU01006594.1:0-7500 GCA_019973935.1 Trichonephila clavipes
GAACGTACGTTTCTGTTTTAAAGTAATACATAACATATGGATATGTCGAGTGAGTGAAGATTAACGTCGCAGTGTTCAGCTACACGAGGGCTTTGACGACCGACCACGTAATATTAAACACATGGTCAGTGACGTGACGACACCCGAGCTGGTACACCACTGTCTTCTAACTACCACACCACACCTACAGGATGGTTTCTTCTGCTCTTGACAGATTTAACGTGCATCGCTGTCCTGCAGGGCATGGATATGTAAAAAAGTCTTGTTAGAAAAAATTAAGAATTTCAAAAACGCGCTGATGGAAACCGGACATTCCATATATTACAATCTAATAACACGAAGTATTACCGCTATTTAAAAAGTGCTCGTTAATAACAGAAATAATCCTATCGTTTCTTCCTATTTTGGAGTATGAGCACTTGTTTGTACTTATGCCAACGTCCGGTCAGGGAAAGTAGAACTATTTCTACAAAGCTGCTACCGTTCAGTACTATTTTGAATACAGTAATTTTAATCCCGTATCTGATTTCTCTCATTTTTGTAGCGTGAGTGAGTGAGTGAAGATTAACGTCGCACTGTTCAGCTGCACGAGGGCTTTTGGCGACGGACCACGTAATTTTGAACCATGGTCAAGTGACGTGGACGACACCTGAGCTGGCACCCCCTCCTAACTACCACGCCACACCAACGGGAGGACGTTTCAGCTCTCGACAGATTTAGCGTGCATCGCTGCCCTACACGGCGGGTCTTTAGTGGTACTGGGCTCGAACTCGTGACAAAGCCAGCCACGATCCGATGCCTATACCACTGGCTACCGCGGCCACCTCATTTTGTAGCAGCATTATTCTTAGGATACATTTTCCGATTCTGCAACAAGACAGAATAAATATGTGAATGTTCTCCCTTGAATGTGCAATTACTTCTATTAAAATACCACTGTTTTACCTGTTCGACCAAAAATACCCACCACTACAAAAATAAATATGTACCGCATTAAACATGCAATTTCGGGCGCCAATGAGCGTTGCTGATACCCTTATCGCAAGGAGTTTGTAAAATCTGGAACCTCTTGAGCTGTTTCGGCAATTATTCGGAGGAAAAAAATTAGGCACCTAATCAACAATTTAACGATATTTAGGTAAAGCTCGAGAGTTGGGTGCTCTCTATTTTCAAGAATCGGTGTGCAATGTTTAATGTTAAAATTTATTAAAGAAAGCATATATAGCAAAACAGTAGAAATCGATAAACTTATTAATAGTATATCTGTAACAAACTGAATCTTTTTTTCCAAAGTTTACTAAATTGTAAATTTTAGGGTTAGTGCATGGCATATCATGTAGGTATATAGTTTTTAATTGGTATTTTGATCATTCTACTGTGCTAAGTGTAGCTGGTCAGGTTCATCAGTCGTGGTCGAATAGGAATGCGCGATATATTTAACTTTATCATTGTATTAAAATATTGAAGAATTGGAGGTAGCTAACTCTACGGCTGGATATTGGGCTTGCAAGCGCTCGACCTACATGTATCCGTAGTCATGCCTCGACAGTAAATTTGAATCATGGTGAAGTGATCGCACCAAAGCTGGCTTCTGCTTTCTGAACTTCCACGCTATGCAAACGAGAGTGACTTTGAGTCACGACTCATATTTAACATGCATCAGCTTATCTATACTGTGGGTCTTCGGTGGTGCTAAGAATCGAGTTTAAGACACGCGGATCACAAACTTTTTGCGATGACACTTAGGCTACTGTGGCCACTACTCTTTTCCAGATCGACACGCATCAGCTGTATCCGCCATTCTTACTCGTATTTGTAGACTTCCTTTTTTGCTGTCTTAGGAATGCAACATTTCAATATTAACTGTATAACATTTGGTTTGATGTGCTCTAGACCTAGCTACATTGTTTCATTGAACAATTGATTGTTTATTATCCACATTTAAGTGCAGCAAGAGAGCTATTGGCGACAGACTTCGTTGTTTCTTTTTGTTACGGTGACCTAAGCTATCACACCCCGCCCTTTAAAATTTCACAGTGCACCAACGTATAGTATTACAGCCTCGATAGATTTAACGTGCATCATTTTCGCAACACGACGGGTCGGCAGTGGAGTGCTTCTCAAACTTTCAAACTTTTCCCCATATTCACATCGATCGCTTAAAAGTTTAAATTTCTACTTCGTTCATTTTGACCTCGAAATGAACTATTTCTCGACCCACTTTGTCGACCGCCTTGATTGTGGAATGGTTGATCCGATTGTCCACCTTGGCGTCTACCCTCGAATTTGCGATTATTTGCGAAACCGTGGTTTTCGAATCGATTAAGTTCTCTTTGTGGTCGGCTATTATTGGCGTATCTCTCATTATTTCTGTTTTCCCTCCAATTTTCCTGTCTATGCCGGGTGTTAAAACGATTGCCTTCATTAGGGCCTGAACTTCTAAATCCCTCACTCGAACCTCTGATTTGTCTATGCATAAAACGTTCTTCGTATTTATCAACGATTTGTAGGAGATTGGTAGTATTTCATGGATGTGTAACTTCGACATAATCCAAAATTTGAGGTTCTAATCGATTAACAACGTGATCAATTAATTTTTCCTCCGACATTTCTAGTTTAAGGACTTTATGAATTTTCAACAATTCATAAATAAAGTCCGAAGGCTGCTGATCCCGCCTTTGCGATGAGGAATAAAATCGCGTTTCTAGTTCCGACCTGTTTCTGACCACGGGGAATTATTCCGACAATGCCTGTTTCAAGTGCGCGTAGTCTGTTGTCTTATCCTCAATGACCCTATATCCAAGAACTTCGAACCAGTCGAGTGCCCGTCCTTTGAGATGACCCTTCAAGTAAGCACATGCTAGTTGTGCAGGTATCTCATAATATAAGCGAGATTATGATCAATATTCTCCAAAAAATCATCTATGTTCTCAATCCCCGAAAAATATTGTTCCGGAATGATTCTAAAACTGGATCCGACTATATTCTCGGGATTTATACGTTGGGCGCCATTGTGAAGGTCTCCTAGGACCTCACTTTGAGAACGAGAATAAATAGGAGTCATGTAAGAACCAGTAGCCATTTTTATAAACAACTTTCTTTATTTGGTTATCTTATCCAAATAGAATCAAAGACTTATTGACAAATTTATCTAACTAGTATTATGAGGTTTTAAAGGTAATATCCTTTAAATTAACTTAATTAATTAATGATCCAATTAATTAATTTATTAAATAACGATCACGCAGAGATTACCACGATAAGAGATCCCAGAATTATATTTAATAATGTTCTCATTGAACATTTAACTTTAATCTCAGTCCTAAAACTTTAAGGGGTCACAGGGGTGTTAATCTTCTATTTTTTCGAATTTTCGAAAAAAAATATATGTTGTTCCTCATTTTCTTTTGAACATTTTGATACCAACCACGTGATAGTACTATAAAAACTTCGAAAGTTATTCGAAAAATTCCAAACAGCAATTTAGTAATAACAATATTTAAATGGCTACATGCCACACCCACTTATTTTTGATTTCCGCATACGTTTTATTTTTCTGTTTTTAAAAAGCCTCATGAAATATTTTAAACACTTGCTTAATTGAGAAGGAATCTTGCAACTCAACACACACTTTTTTAATGTGTTTTGATTCTGTTTTGGTAATGCTAGCACGTTTGTTTGAAATGACTTATCGAAATTCAAAACAGCGTTGTTTAAAACCGTTTATCAAAATTGAAAATTCTCGATTGAAATGGAAAATACTCATCGTAGACCTTCGTCCTAAGAAAAGAAGATTTAGAGGGAACCAAATCATGAAGGTATGTTCTCATATGTTGCAGAAAGGAGAGATAAAAATGTGTGCTTCCAGTAATAAAATCTCAGGATATCAGACTTCATTAAAGTCAAATCTTGTTAAGGTAAGTGAAAACACACTTCAAAGGATATCGTATTTTTGATTTTATTTCAACTTTTAGCTGTATTTTATCAGTATCATGTTGTTTAAAATGTCATAAACCATTAAAAATTAATGAAAAGTCCACTCGTGGTTTATGTTCGAATTTTGAAATACGTTGTAAAAAAGTGTTTGTACCTTTTCAAGCTGTGAAAACACTGGGAATAAAAATAATGCTCCAGAAATTAACAGAAGATCTATTTTAGCAATGAGATGCATAGGCCAAGGTTTAGAGTCATTAAAAACCTTTTGTGCTGTAATGAGTCTTCCTAATCCTGTTGAACAAAAATTACATGATGTTATTAATAATAAACTTTCACGTGTTATGAAGGAAGTCGCTGAAGAAAGCATGAAAATGGCAGCTGTCGAAGAATATTCTTCGTCACCTGATAACCTTTTAACGGTAAGTGGTGATGGTACCTGGAAGACGAGAGGACATTCATCGTTGATTGGAGTATGTACTGTAATAAGGGCCGAAACAGGTAAGGTTTTGGATAGGGAAGTGTTGTCCTCATTTTGCAAAGGATGCGACAGTTATAAAGGGGTAAAATTTGGTATCAAGTACAATAAAAATGGCAAAGAGCGCATAAGATTTCATGTAGAAAAAATTATTCTGGCTCTGCTGGTAAGATGGAGGTTGACGGGATGTTAAGGATTTTTAATCGATCAGAAAAGCTTCACAACCTGAAATATTCGAACTACATAGGAGATGGCGACACAAAAACATTCAATGCCCTTTCTGAAAAAAGCCATACGGCGATGACTATCTTATTCAGAAAAATAGAATGTGTAGGCCATGTGCAAAAGAGAATGGGTACAAGACTTATGAAGCTTAAATTAGTATATAGTAAAAAGGAATTATCTGATGGTAAAACTATTGGCGGTAAAGGTAGGTTAACAGATAGTTTAATTGATAAACTTGCGCATTACTATGGTAATGCTATTCGATGCAATTCTACTAGTGTAAAGGAAATGCGGAAAGCCATTTGGGCTGTTTGGGGTCATTCTTGCAGCACTGATGATGAACCGATACACTGGTTTTGTCCTACAAATCCAAATACATGGTGTAAGTATAATGCCGCAATTAATAATAATTTACAAAATTATAAACACAAACCCTCAGTTGCTAAAGCTGTTCGAGATGTAATTAAGCCTGTATGTGCACACTTATCTCATCCGGCACTCCTGAAGAAATGTTTAGGAGTAAAGACCCAGAATCCTAATGAAAGTTTAAATTCATTAATTTGGAAGTTTTGTCCTAAGACGATTGGTTCTAGTCTTCAGATTGAAGAGATTGCTACAAATCTAGCAATCAGTGTTTTTAATGATGGAAATCAAATACTTATTACTATTTTAGAGAAATTTGGCTTAAAAATTAACAGAAATGTTTGTCTGTCCCTGGCTGAACGTGACAATCGTCGAATCTTTACGTCAAGACAGAGGCGCTTAGAATCATCTTTTGAAGCTCGCAGATCCAAGAAAATTAAAACGAGTGAAGAAATTGAGCTATTTCAGGAACAGGAAGATAGATCTTATGATCCTGGAGCATTTTAGCATGTAAGTTTTAAGATTTGTTTTCTCAAATTCAATTTTAAAACTTTAAAGCCCTTTTTCTCAGTTTGTGTTTTTTTCAATTACGCGCATTGCGTTTCAAAAACTATCATACTTTGATGTATAAAACTTTACAGAATTATAAATTCTATCATAATCTTCAAATCCTAGCTATTTATAGTATTATAAATTTTTAATTTTTTTGAAATATTTCAACAAAAATTGAATTTTTAAAAAAAAAAATTTAAAAAATGTATTTTTTATTTTTAAAAATATTATTTTTTATTTTATTTTTATAAGATAAGCTAGCATGTAATAAGGATATATTTGACTTTATAAATCAACTTATTGCTAGTAATTAGAATTATTATTGCAGAAAATATCATGCGCGTCGTAAAACTCACTATTTGTTTCTTACAAAAATTTTTCTTATTTTTATGTGCTTATTATTTTTAAAATTATGATTATATTTTAGATATTTTATACTTTTTTGAAACTTTATTCCTTTATAAGAAATGTGTAAAAGAATCAAATTATTTCATTTTAATCTCAAAGAATTATTTCTAGTCGAAAATTGTTTGTATTTTGTGCTCTCGAAACATTTTCAACACCCCTGTGACCCCTTAATGAGACTTTAATTATAAATCTATAATTACCAACGGAATCTCAACTCTTCTTGAGATTAAATTATCTCCAACAAGAAATCTTCAATTCAAATTCACTATAACTTTATGCTTCAATATCTATCTCCTACTGCTCTAACTTTACCATTTCGTTTGACTTAAATATTTTATCTAATCTGCATAACAAGGAATCCTGTCCGCTTTTTGGAGTTGATTGGAAATAGGTAGGGAATTAAATTTCCCTAAAAATGTCGACTCAGAAGGTTAGTGATAAAGTTCCGTATAGATTTGTCACAAATTTAAGTATACAAAGCATGTTTTAATTTTTTTAAGAAAAAGTTATTAGAATTTTTTACGAGATTTTCTGGCCGTAATTGTATACCCTTGCTAATTTTAAATAATTTAAATAGAGTTTATTCATAGAAATGTATGTAATTATAAAAATAAAATTTTATTTCTAAGAATGGCCCTAAAATTTTAACACACGTTTACCTATATAATGAACATCATACTTAAATTCCTGTTTAATTTAATGATTGAGTTCCAACCCTCCTACCAAACTTTTTAGACAGTCATAAAAGTGTGATTCTTACTGCTTAGTGTGTGGGGGAGGGAGGTAAGGATGATAATCTTTTTTATTCTGCTTCTTAAATCTTCAAAACAGGCATATACTCTGAAAATAGTTTATTTATATTCAACCATATAATAGTATTACTTCTATTTGTTATTCTTCCGTGTTCTTTTTGATAAATTCTGAAGTGGGAAAAAAATAACTTTTGAGTCAAAGATAATTATCACAGTTCTCTAGTGTAAATCAATTACTTTTCATTTAAGGGAACCAGGACATGCTCGAAAGAGTAAAATGCCAAAATTAAGACCCTTTGTTTATGAGACATATATCATTTACAATTTCAAATAGAGCTTAGATTTTTTATGTCTATAATAAAGATAATGTAACTATTCTGTTGAACTACAAAAATAACTTTTTACTCCAAAATTTTTTTTTACTACATAATTTAAGTAATACATAATTTTTGAGAGCTCGTAATATATATTTATGTTTAGGTACCATTTTTTAAAAAAGTATCCTTTTTTTATGCAAAATATTTTTTACACACATATAAAACAATAAATAAAATACAGTGAAACCATTTTTTTAGTAAAATTTTGGTATAGTTTCTATAAAAAAATTATGAAACTTTGAAGTTTTTGAAATTTTTTTATTTTTCTGCTTTTTTTATGCATAAAACTATTTTTAAAAAATTAGGCACTATTTTAATAGAAAAACAATTAGGTTCACTATATACATATGCATCTCGCATAAAAGTATAAAAAATCAGGAATCATATAGTGCAATATTTTTTTTTTAAAAAT
>BMAU01006594.1:12500-105233 GCA_019973935.1 Trichonephila clavipes
TGTTTAAAGATGCGAAAATTTCTTTATATGACAAAAAAAAAAAAGAAAGTATAACTGATAATAAACACTTTACTTATTCTTAAGATTTTAAGACTGTGTAAACATTTACCACTTTGTAATAGAAAAAGGTAATATTAAGAGAAATTTTTTATATAAGTATTAACATTGATTTTGATGCTATAAAATGTAGACAAAACTTTATAAATTTTATAGATGACGTACAGATTTTGAACAAAATGTTAGTTTTAGAACTCGTTGAATCTCACTCAAAGTAAAACATTTTAAAGATGTTAAATGTTGATAAAAATTATAAGCTGATCACACATACACACAGAAAATATATTATTTTAGGAACAATATTGAAGCTGAGTAGTAGTGCATCACGCTTCCACACCACAGGTGCGAGTTTCAACCCCGGGCTGGGCATGGTTGACTCAGCCTTTCATCCTTTCTGTGGGTCGATAAATAAGTGCCATGCTTGCTTGGGAACTAAACACTGGGAGTTTTACGTAATATTGACCACATGACCGAAACATCTGCTCACGCAACTCAACGCCCAAGGTCACGTATACTGAGATGGGCACAGCAGGTCTTGGCTCTCATGGGCTGTTGCGCTACTGAGTTAAGGAATAATATTTGATTACAAAATATAAATGATCAAATTAGAAAAAGCAGTTGAAAGTACAGAATTTAATGTACAAAGAACACATATTAAGGAATAAACATTTTCCCCCTTTAATATGAGCAAATGATTATAATGCAAACGGATACCATTATTATATAATAAATTATTAGCTTTACATAGAGATATTCTAAAATCTTTTATAGAATTGCAAATCGATGAAAATCTCAATAACCGGAGAGAGAGAGAGTGACAAGTAATGTCGCTCTGTTCAGCTTCACGAAGACTTTTGACGACGGACCTCGTAATTTTGAACCATGATCAAGTGACGAGGACGATACCTGAGCTGGCACCCCTGTCTTAACTTCCACACCACACCAATGAGAAGACGTTTGAGCCTCAATAGATTTAACGTGTATCAATACTTCTACATGACGGCTAATAACGAGATGATAAATATCGAATATTCTTTTACTTTTGGAATCTATTTCCAACTATAATCACATTTAGTTTCTATACCGGTTGAGAAAACTCTCTACCGAATTTCCAATAAATATAGTTCCATCTTTACAATTAGATTCAGCAATTAATTTTTAAATTTTTTCATAATTACACGATAAATCTTTTTTTTTAAAATATTTTCTGACACAAATACAAAATTATTCATTATTTAAGAAAAAAAGTTTTTCAGAAATGTAATAGTCTTTGAGTATTTTGTTCTATAAATTTCTTTAACCAGCCTATCATTTAAATTTTAAAAAGACTGGTGTAATTGGGTAAAAAAAGAAGCACTTATTTCATTTTAATTAAAGGTACAATAAACTTAGATAAAATTAATTAAATTTTGTTAAGTAAAACTTATTTATATTTTGATTTTCAGTAAATGCATTAAAATATGTAAATTATTATAAATTCATTTTTCATTCTATTAAATGCAGGAATTTGTTACACAAACTTGATTTACGCAGGTGTCAAAAATAATGTAATTTTTAATTAATTATAATAATGTATAATCAATAATATAAAATAAAAGCAAATGAAGAATGTGTGCTTGCTTTATGTCATAATGTAAAATTTAGATTTTCTTAGATCGTTGAAGAATTATTCTAAAATAGCTTAAAACTTTGAAGCTCTATCTTTTTTTAAATGAAAATATCTACTTTGAGACCCTTGCATACGGCTTCAATCAAGAAGAAAATTACGTGAAATATGTGTTTTGTTTAAAAGTTGTTGTACGTATTTGCAACATATGTATTCCAATGAACATCGTCAAAAATCTCAACTATGATTCTTAGGAAACTGCACTGTTAATGATTTTATAATTGTTTTTTTCTTTTAGAATATATTTGCAGAATGCACATGGTACTCTTAATCCATTCAGTTTTGATATATTGGAATTCATAAACTTAACGAATCCTTAGAATAAATCTAAATTTTATTTACAAGTATTTTTCAAAAATTAAAATTATATTTTCCTTTGACCTGATTCTTCCTATATATACTGAAAATTATGATAAAACATTTACTGTGGCAAATAAATGAGATGAATAGTAGGTAGGTGTTTCGGATTATGCTATAAAATGTGAATATTTAAAGCTATAAATGTTGGCACATGTTAAATACTGCCACATTGTAGTCCCTTCATGTTTTTTTTATTGAAAAATAATCACGATTAGGGGTTCCATCATGTAACAGAGCTGATGCGCATTAAGTTAAAATCCTTACGTTGTCTCATGGTGCAGTAACGCACACAGGAATTTTTCAAGGAGAGGGGGGCGGGGTCGAAAGTTCACCAATCTTGCATCAGGTTCCTTTTGATTTTGTCGATTTTCGGGAACAAAACACAGTAAAAAACTAATTATTGAATAAATAATTAGCATGAATTAATAAAATTAATCATTAACAACAAATACTTAAATAAATTTTGCGTACTATATACTTAGAATTATAATCAATCGGAAAAAAATCAAGGGCTTTTGGGGGGTCCGGACCCCTAGGACCCCCCCTCCTTGTGTGCGCCACTATCCTGGTGTGGAAATTAGAAGTGGGGGCTCTAGCTCGGCTATCGTTCTCGTTACATGATGGTCATTTAAATTACGAGGTCCGTCTTATTACTTTGTTCCTAATGGAACTCGTAAATGAAATATTAATAACTAGCTGGTAAACCCGTTCTTCGCACGGGTGAACTGAAAAATTGAACAACACAGATTGAAGGAAAAAGAAGTTTTTAATGAGTTAATTTTATATCAATTGCAAATTAAACAAAAGAAAGTTTTTTGCATATCTCAGCTAAAAAAAAAAAAAAAAAAAAAAGAAAAAAAAAAACATCTTTGTTAAACTTTAAATATGTACATCTAATAACTGATAAAAAGGATTTTTTTTTATTTATAATTCCTCGTAACACTCTTGAGGGTCGATTTTTCAAAATACCTCCCTAAGTTGATCTCTGCTCAGCAAAAGTAACACATTGTTAAAAGTTTTGCGTAATGAACGCTTAAAGTAGTATAAATAATTTAAATTTTGGAAGTGTAAAACATTAATATTACTTTCTGTTGTATTTATTTTATTTTAAAATTGTAATATTCGCAAGCAGCGCCGTTTCTTAAATTATAATGGCGATTCAATGAAAAACATAGCGAAATGTTAACGATAGAGTCGAGTTGGCAAATGCCTAGCTACTTTCGTAGCTCGAGCGTTATTAGAGCTTTGTAAGACCCGCCGTGTAGGGGAGAAATGCACTTTAATACTTTATCCAACCGCATTATGATTTACTCAGGTTTTTTCATACAATATTTTTTGTGATAACTACATTTACAAATTAAGGGATATACATAAACAAAATACTCCACTTTGGAAAATTTAATCCGTTAGAGCTAAGTAATTATATACACTGTTCACTTAAAATAAGTAGTCAAATCATTTTCCAAGGTCTTCACTAACATACAAAAACATAAGACACTTAAATTTTGACATAAACTATTTTTTCGGGACAAAAATAATAATCTTTGCAATCCGCTGAAAACATCGTCAGCTGAAAACGCAATATCTGCTACAAAACTATTCGGCTTCCCCGCTAAAATACTCATCATAGAACCCATGCTGCAATATATCTTGGAAGAGTGGATTTCAAAGAATATTCCTGCTAAGTATTGGTAGAATATTTCTTCTATGTTGGTGTGGTGTGGTAGTTAGGAGAAGGGGGTGCCTGCTCAGGTGTCGTCCACGTCACTTGACCATGGTTCAAAATTACGTGATAAGTTGCCAAAAGTCCTTGTGTAGCTGAAGAGTGCGATGTTAATATTCACTCACTCACGCACTCCAAAAAATACAGTACAGTAGTTATAATTATTTTTATACTTAAAAACGCAATATCTGCCTATTCAATTAAAATTATAGCGTTATGATTAACTACAAACCACAAACAAATTTTGAAAATTTACCCAAATGATGCAGTGTGAAAGAGAAAGTTTATTTACTTTAAGTACCAGAACCGATAAAAGCATATATTTTGAAAAAAGATCAATTTCTTACTACTACATGTACATAATAAAATCATAAAAAAACATTAAAATAAAGAGAGATTTATATCAACCTCTCCCTTCAAAACTTATTTTTATTCTGAAATAAAAAAAAATAGGCATTATTCTGATCACAGGAATTAATTAGAAGCGAGCCCCTTGCGTAGCCAAAACAAAAAGAGTTTTTCACAAACAAAAGATAGATATATGCTGTGCTGGGCTTTTTTGCAGCGCAAGCCAGATTTATTTGCAGATGCCAGAGTTTTTTCCTACTTACTTGACAAATATCGTTATATTTTGGACACTTTTTACAAATTTTTATAAATTATAGCCTATGCTATAAATTATAGCCTATGTGTTATTCTGATGTAAAAGCTATATTACTGTAAAGTTTCATTAAAATCATTCAGTTGTTTTTGCGTGAAAGACCCACAAGCATCCTCACAAACTTTCACATTTATAATATGTATTAGATTGATCAATTTACCTACGTGTTGCTAAAAATAAATTCTTTAAATACACATAAGAAATTTAAGATTATGTTTTTTCTTCAACAGTAATAAATTGTTTTCATTTGTAAAAAAGAGGAAACGCTTTTGAATTTTAGAATACTTGATAGTAAAGTACAAACAATAGGCTGGTATCAAAGACAAAATATTATGACTACAAACATTTTTAATTTGCCAAGGAGCTTCATGTATCTCGGTAAACATGTTTACATAAAAGGATTATATTATTATTCTTTGTACTGAATTGTTTCTTTTGCGAATAAAATGACAACATACTGGGCTTCTTAATTTTTTTCGGCTTTTGTACAAAAAGAGTTATATTCTTAGCCTTTGGATAATCCTTACTTTTTATTTAAAATTTCAAAAGAATTGCATAATGCCTAAATTCTAAGATTACTGCTCTAATTTTTGTGCGATGATGAACTGATTTTGTGCGTAAGGTAGAGCCAAAACATTCCTACGAAGACAACCCTTTTGATCAACATTCAAAACAATTACAAAAACATTTCCTTCTCAAACCACTGACTCCTCAATCGAGTTGCAGATAACTGTGACAACAATTTTTCTTTACTTTTTTCAAAACGAAGAAAGACTTCAGCTTCAAATATAATCCCCCCTCTTCTCGATTGAACATGTCCTAGTGACCGGGTAAGTAGAAGAGTGGCTTTTTTGGAGGGTTTTGTCGGCATTATCCTATGTCCGACAATTTAACAGAAAAGGAAATGCCCTTTCCAAAGATTTATTACGGCAATAAGAGGAAGAATAGTTTTCCGGCTATTTGAAAGTAACCTTAGAAGATTTACAAGAAGGCAGATGTGCATTTCTAGGTTTTCTTACACCAAATAGGCATATGGTTATCAACAATGACCCAAAACTGAAGAATCAACGGGGAGAAGCATTTTTTGTTGATATAAAAGATTTTACGACTTGCTTTCCATATTCATTTACAAGAACCATCTTATTCTGTATTCAGAGTTTCAAACGTTCAATAGCCTTAGAGCGCCCCCGAACACTCCTTTTTTATACTATTGTACATAAAATGCGTGACTCACGAATAAATAGGCGAAAAAAAAAGAGAACGAACATATTATTTTAATTTAGATGTAACTATCTGTTAGACTATGTTCTGATTATATTTATTTTTTCAGATATTTTGGATTGGATAATTTTTTTATAAAAAAAATTATTCAATACTGTTGAACTTTCTAAGTTTGAAAGTCCCCATTTTTTTTTCTTAGAGAAACTTGTGTTTGGAAATCGCGTGTGATAATTACTACTGATTTAAGTTCAAAAAATTTCTTTTCCTTTTAAAGGAGACAATTCCTACGAATTTAAACCACATTCCATCAAGATTTCCTTTTCGGTATTAATAAAGGCATTGAATGAAATAGTATAAAACATTGATTATTATATAAAACACTAATCACAATGTAAACTATTGCACAAAAAAGGAAACGATTACTTCATTTCAGTCAAAGGTATAAAAACCTAAAGCAAATATAAATAAACCCTCTGAGTGGATACCTTTTTCCTGAAAAGTTATTCCGAAATTGTTAACTCTTATTTTGAAGTTCGCTTTAAGGGAACCAGGACATGCTCGAAAGAGTAAAATGCCAAAATTAAGACCCTTTATTTATGAGACATATATCATTTAAAATTTCCAATAGAGCTTAGATTTTTTTATGTCTATAATAAAGATAATTTAATTATTCTGTAGAACTACAAAAATAACTTTTTACTCCAAAAGATTTTTTTTACTACTTAATTTAAGTAATACATAATTTTTGAGAATTCGTAATATATACTTATGTTTAGGTACCATTTTTTAAAAAAGAGTATCCTTTTTTTATGCAAAATATTTTTTACACATGTATAAAACAATACATAAAATACAGTGAACCTCTTTTTTTAGTAAAATTTTAGTATAGTTTCTTTAAAAAAATTATGAAACTTTGAAGTTTTTGAAACTTTTTTATTTTTCTGCTTTTTTTATGCATAAAACAATTTTTAAAAAATTAGGCACTATTTTAGTAGAAAAAAAATTAGGTTCACTATATGCATAGGCATCTTGTATAGAAGTATAAAAAATCAGGAATCATATATAGTGCAATAGTTCCTTTTAAAAATGTACCTAAATGCAAAAAAAATATGCTTTTGAGAAAAAGTGAAAAAACTAAAAAAAAAACAATATTTTCACATATTATAACTTAATTAGTATTTCCTTGCCTATTTTTATATGACTAATAATAATCCTTAACCATTTTCTAGAGTTACAAAAGTAATTTTAAATTCATATGTTTATTTTCACTTTGTTTTAGTTAACATAAACATAATTTTCGAGATCTTGTAATACATATTTTCATGTATAGGTACCATTTCTTACAAAAATATTCTTTAAATATACAAAAAAATTTACACATATATATAAAGTAACATATTAAACATAATGAATCTGTTTTTAACTAATTATAATTGCATAATTTCTTAAAAATAACCATAAAACCTTAAAATTATGAAAATCTTAATTTTCTTTTTATACATATAAAATCAATTTTCAAAAATTTAGACACATACTAAAAGATATTTTGTTCACTGTATGCACATGTATCCTGTTTAGATATATAGCTACAATAGTTTTTAAAGTGTACCTAAATTTAAAAATATTAAACATTCGAGAAAAATTTAATAAAACTTAACAAAAAAATTTCTCCTTACATTATAGATTTGATTAATATTTCCCTGCTTGGTATTCATTTTCTTCATCTAAATTCTGTTTATCCATTTTCCTTTTTAAAGATATTCTTTTATTTCTGGCTTCCAATGACACTTAATTTACTATACGTTCAGCCTCAAAAATTCGTTTGTTATCAATTATAAGTAAGGCACGTTCCGTGTTGTATCCTGGTTTAATGCCCAGAGCTTCAAAGACTATTATCCTACTTACATATCCATCGTTAAAACAAATTACAGCATCCATAACTCCAAATTTCAAAGTTTCAATGCTAACAAAAACTGTTTTAGGGGATTTCGCTCTCAAATACATTTGTTAAAACTTTCATTGGGATTTTGTGTTCTTCCATGAAGGCACTTTTTCAATAAGTCCTTCTCTGTGAGATCCCGAAACACTTTTTTCACTTTCAATAAAATTGACTCAGGTAAAAAATGCTTGTGAATATAAAATTCCCTCCGTAACAATGCTACGGTTATAACCGCACCAGCTATCCTCACCAAGAGGACACAAAGCGTGTTGAGGATTATCCTCAGTACTTAGTTTATGAAAATAAATAGCCAATATGGCTCTTTTCATGTCCTCCACAGATGACAAATTTTTACGGATTGCTAGCCCATAATAATGTTGCATTGAACCCACTTCTTTAAGCGTTAGCCGTCCACGTCCCGAAATATTTTTCCCATCTGATAGCTTAATGCCTTTGCTCATTTTTAGAATGTTTCTCAGCCTTGTGCTCATACGCTTTTGCACATGGCCAACACATACTAATTTTTCAACTTCTGTCTCGCCATATACTTTTGCTTCTTTTATAGTAAGAAATCCTTTATAGTCCCCATCACCAAGATACTGCGTATAACATGCTTTTCGTGATGTTTCAGATCGCTGAAATATACTTAATACCCCCCGACATTCCATTCCCCCACTGAATCCTTCGTAATTTTTAGCACAATTTTCACATGGTCTTTTTTTACCCTTACATGAAGAACAATACTTTGTGAGCGCTTCAAAGTCAATAACCTTTCCGTTCTCAACAGAGACGTAGTACATACAACTTTATTCAATGAAGAATAGCCTCTTTTATGCCAAGTGCCATCCACAGCTACAGCTACATTTGAATTATTATCATTCGCTATGACTGCTTCGTGAACAGCTGCATTCATGGAGTCTTCACTAATTGTTTTTAAAACATTTAAAAACAAAGAATTATGGCGTTCAAACTTTGCAGGTGGTGGAGGCAAATTCATGAGCCCACAGAATATTCGAGTAGCAGCTCCACCTTTTTCAATAGCTCTCATTCCATATGTCAATCTTAGGTTAACATCATAACATTTATTTGATATTTTTGATGACATTGTGCTCGTCGATTCTCCACAGTTGTGACAAATTATTTCCAAACTCACAGCTAAACTTCTACAACTTTTTAAATCTTCTCTCAGCTCAATTTTCTCTGAAGAACAGCAATATTTACAACATAAGAGATTTTTTATAAAGGAAGATAATAAATCCAGTTCAACGATTATGTTTACATTTTGAGAATCTTGTTCTTTTAGTAAATCCGGTATCTTAAATTTTCTCCTAGGAGCACTTTCCACGGAATTCGAAAGCAATACTTCAGTCGATTTAGACTTTTTATGTTGATTGCTAGAATACTTCCTTCTGCCAAATTTTTTTATTCTTGGCATAATTACTCGTTTAAAAATAGTTAAGATACTTTTAAAATCTTATGAATATTATTAAATATAAATAAAAAATAAATATTTCTTACGAAAATTAATGTAAAATTAAGTAGTTGTATACCACAAGAAACTTCGGAATAGACGAACTAGGTTCAAAACATTGCCATAAACCGAAATTTAAAGTAAGAAATTTTGTCACACAGCTTGGAACAATAGCTCACGCACAAGCGTGGCTAAAAAGTAGCGGGGTTAACATTCAAACGAAAAAAACAATCAAAAGTTAATATATATAAAACACAGGGGAAACTACATATTTAAAGTTCAAAGGGGCGTGGTCATTTATTTACATATTTTTTTTTATTGTTTAGGGCTATTTTATCAACAAACATATAAGTATTATACATTTTTAGATTCAGAAAAATAAGCACTATTTTTTAGAACGAAAATTGAAAAATCGATTATTTCAAAGTATATGATGTCCCTGTTTTCTTAAAAATGCAACAGACTTCTTTCCGTTCCCCCTTTTAGAACTTGGGAGGTCGAACGGGGATAATTTTATGACCTAGTTTGGTTCCTTTGTCAAGTAAGAACCAAGAGATCAATCGTTTACAGCTAGCTGTTAAGTTGCTTTGGGCAATCTTGTTTGAAAGTTGTAGTGCAACTGCTTCGTTTCCCCTATATGTTTAGTCACAATAAAATTAAAACAAAATGAAAGGTGTAAAAAAGGAAATAAATAGTGTGTGTTAGAAGTTGAAAAATAATTATATTTTCTTTATTTTTCTGTCATTTTTTAAAAATTATATATATATATATATATATATATGTGTGTGTGTGTGTGTGTGTGTGTGTGTGGGAGACAACAAGGGGTCCAAGACATTTGTCTTTCTTCAGATTTATTTTAAACTTAACAAAAATTAATTAAAAAAAAGGTAGCTATTCTACAATTGGATTTCCATGATGGGACGACGGGGACGCCTGCTCGCGTACCTCAGTCTTTCTGCGCTCTTTTTTCAATGGTCAAAGTTTTGGTTTCACTTTTCTCCAGCTTCGCCTGCGCGCGATGACTGCGTGCTTTTTTAGAGATTCAATTGGATGACGACTCCACAACCGATTCCACAATGGCGAACCTGACCGTACGCTGTCCACAGTGGTACTTATTCCTTTTTTTTCATGGAGACCAGAGGAGAATCTGAAACATACAAAAAAGACGGAACAGACAAGGACTATACAACAAACACACAAAAATTTAACATATCATAATTTTGCTGAACTAGACAGTTTCTCCCCACATCTTCATGTGGTCTGCTGCTGTGGATGTAGTATTGGCTCAATATCATTCAACGATATTGGAGGTTCTGGAAGAACAGAGAGAGCAATTTCCTCATCATGTGAAGGCACCTCTTCGACATCCGGAAGATTCAACAAGGAAACATTGTGTATCACAGACATGGCATGATTCTGAGATGACGATAGTACGGTAGGAAAACCAGAGTTGGTAACCACAACGGTGTTGTAGGTTTCTAAAACAGAGGACGACGCGTACGTTACCGACGGAGAGTTAAGCTCTTTGGTTGAACGCATCGATATTTTCCTCTCTAGAATTCTAGATGTCTGTTCAAAATGATCGCTCTTTTTCTTCCGTTTCCACTGCCAGGGCTTGAAGAGCCTCCGGGGCATCGCGAACCGACTATGTTTACCCTCCATAGGTGAAGGGGTGGGCGACCGGGAGTTGAAGCCCTTGGAACTCGTTTTCATGGCACCATTGACTTTCTTACACAATACTATAGGTGAACAATAATCAGAACAACTTTCTCTTATAATACCCTGTTGTAACCAATCATCAATTTGATCGTTTACCTGTAATTTCTCAGAACAAGATAAACGTCTGGCTCTCTGACACACAGGAATATCATCTTTCATTATAATACACATTTTTAACTTAGTACTCTTAATTTTATTAGGTTTATAATTCTTAATTAGAGAACTCAAATCATTTCTAATATTAAAGTTTTTAACATGTGACAAATCATAACTAGAGTTTTCTATCACATTTGCAACATAAAAAATAGAATTAGAATAAGCACCTAAAGAGGATTCACTTTCATTCAATAAAACATCGCTCTTTGCGTAGCTTAGTTTCTTTATTTCAGTATATACACTGGGATGTATAATAAATTCTTCAGTCAAGGTCGGTGATATTGCCGTTCGAACACTTAAACTGGGAGAGTGCTGAGTAAGAGAAATATTTATTGGCTTAACTTCTACCATACGCTGTTCGTCAAAACATGAGCTAAATGTAATTCTTCCTTCAGAAGGTTTGTTCACTCTAATTAGTGAGGAATTTAGAACTCTGATCTGGCAACCTGAATCAATCAAGGCTGTTACGGGCTGATTTTCTACAAAAATGTTTACATATTGGAGCTGTTGTGCGAACTCATCGCTTTTTTGTTTTTCGCTCTTGACATTCAAACTATTCGCGTTTTTTCTATAATGGATGTGGCTGTTAGTTTCATTAGGCTTAAAACGCTTCTCACAATCTTTTGCGTAATGCAGTGGTTCTCAAACTTTCACTACTAGCGCCCCCCTTTTCAATCACAATTTTTATCGTGCCCCCCTTATACATTAATAATGTTCTGAATGCAATAATAATGCACTTTGACGTTAAGGCTACAATACGATCATAATTATAAACCGTACAAATTAACAAGATAAGTATTAAATTTCGTATATCTTAATTTTATACAATATATTTATTTATTTTTTTTTGCTTTTTAGTTCGATTCACTATAAAAGCGTGTTTTTTAGTTTGTTTTAAAACTATAATTTATTTTATAGTTATTTTTACTATACACTATAATAATCACAATTCCAGTGAATAATTTTATTAAGAGAAAATATACTTACCTACTTTCAAGGACTTTTCAATTTTTCTTAGAAAATTTGAGAAAAAATCCAATAAAACTAAAGAAAATGTT
Source organism: Trichonephila clavipes (assembly GCA_019973935.1). Taxonomy (NCBI): domain Eukaryota; kingdom Metazoa; phylum Arthropoda; class Arachnida; order Araneae; family Nephilidae; genus Trichonephila; species Trichonephila clavipes. The sequence goes on from BMAU01006594.1 coordinate 24,532, forward strand.
CAAATGTGCGTGCCCTTAATAGAGGACATAAATCACAGACACTTTTCGCTAACAACGCAGGAACGTTATTTTCCAGCTAAACTCAAATAAACTCAAACGTTTCATGTCTCACGTTTTTCTGATATTTACTTTCGCTATATATATATATATATATATATATATATATATATATATATATCTTGATTAATATGCATTATTTCAGTAGGTTCTTCAATTGCTTCATCAGTTTCAACTTCCTTTAATAGGGATCACAGATGCCCATTTTTTAATATTCTGCTTATTTATATTTATAAACCATAATAAGTCGTACAACACAGCAGTCAAAACTACAAAATTGCTCATGGGGAAAGTGTAGCATGTTCTAAAAAATAATTTAGTAAAACGTTTTTCATTATGCATTATATGTTTCAGAGTACTCATGCTTATCCATATATCATAAAACTCTTTCACATGGAAAAAAGATGAAACAGAAATATATTATATATTTACAACTTTCCTAAAAAAAGACGGAGATAACCATACCAGTAAGTTCGAAGGTCAGCTAAAGTAATATTTTAGGTTAAAAGAAACGTAATAAAAAATCTCTCATCGTTTGATATCGTTAAAAGAAACGTAAAAAAAAATCTCTCATCGTTCTCATACTGACCTCAACGCAAACAAAATATTTGTTTAATTTGGTGATAATATCAAATATGGCTAATGAGCGTTTGAAGTGGAATCTTTTATTTTTGATGATCACCAGATGATAAAAATAAATTATATCAGAGTAAACGTGTATTTTTTATTATGTCAGAAAGCATCTTGTTTTACTTCATTCCAAAAAATTATTTTTTAAACCTTTTATTTTCAATATGCTCGCGCCCCCCTCGCCGGGTTACCGCGCCCCCCAGGGGGGCGCGCCCCAATGTTTGAGAAACACTGGCGTAATGAGATGAATCACCGCATATGTAGCAATTTTTATTTTGTCTTTCAAGATTTGGGGATAGTTATCTCTAATCTTTGGTTTATAGTTTCGTGGTCTATTTTTAAAGGAGTCTTCGGTATATCCACAAGCAATAGGAGTTTCCTTACGTGATCCGCTTCTAGATGAAATATAAATATCGCACTCTTTAGCTAAATCAATAGGCCTAAACCAATCTTCCGCTTCTCGAATGCCAATATGAGTTGCGGTTTCCTTATTTAAAGTTTCAAATAATTTATCAGAAATTAAAAGATCACATAGTGATTCAAAGGAATTAACTTTTCTTAACGAACAATAATATTGGAAGTTTGCCGTCAATCTTGCAGCAAATTGGATGTATGTCTCGCCTGATGATTTTACAGCATTTTTAAATGAGTTTAAACACTCGCGAGGGGTTAATTGGAATTCTCTGAGTACTATAGATTTTAGTTTTTCATAGTCATTTAATTCCTCCTTTTTAATATACAATAAGACATTATGAGCTCTTTCGCCCAGAAGATTTATTAAAATTTCAGATTTATATTCGTCACTTATTTTCTTGGTTAAAAATGCGCGTTCTAATGAATGGAAGAACAGATTAAAATTTTCAGATCTGGTGGGAACAGGAACAGGTAAAGTGTTAATGCTTTTGATCATATTTTCTATGTTTGTTTCGAACTGTTTCTCTTCGACTTTAGCTGCAGGATTTAAACTTAATGCTTTATTTTTAGCCGTTAGAAGTTCGACTTCTTTTTCTAACTGTGCTAACTGTAGTTTTGCGAGCTCAATTTTCTGTTTTTCTAAAGTTGCCTCTCTTTCGTTTCGCGATACTCTCTCGTCTATACAGTTTTTAATTAAAAATTTTAACGAAATCTGCATCACTTTCAAACGTACTACTCTTCTCAATTTTAGTCTTTTGTTTAGCTATGGTGTCCGTACTCTCCACAGTACCGTCTAGATCTTCAACAACTCTTATGAAATCCTCTTTAAGAGCGTTTTTATACATTTTAGAAAAATATGGAAAGATCCTACCTTTTTTTCTAGCTCCCTTGTTGCTCGCACGTACGATGTATCCAATAATTGAAGAAATACACTGATTCTCTTCCACGCTGAAGAACACAGATCTCACAACCTCTTCGCAGGTTATATCGTTAGACGAAAAAAAGTTCTTGAAATTCTTAAAATGACACCTCTTCGCAGGTGTTAAATCAATAGTTCTAACCATTACACAGGCGGAATATTCATGCTGGGTTCGAATGAAAAATTCAACCTCTTCACAGGTTATATTGTTAGACGAAAAATAGTTCTTGAAATTGTTTAAATGACACCTCTTCAAAGGTGTTAAATCAATAGTTCCGGCCTCTACACAGGCGGAGTATTCACGCTGGGTTCAAATGAAAAATTGAACCTCTACACAGGTTGAGCGAAGCTTCCAAAAAATGGCGGCGCGTTCTCCTTGTCTCGGGTCGTTTATTTTCGGATCGACCCAATCAATTTCCACGCCCACTTCTCTGCGATTGAACGGCCTCGGCCAATCAGATCGCAGGAAAGTGGAGCGGCTGTTCCTTCGGCCGACAGATTCACTCTGTCGCCGTTCCAGCAGAATTGTTCTGCCCATTTTATTAAATCTTTTAAATTTAAATTTATGTAATCCCATTATTTCGGCTCTTAATTCTTAAAAATCTGATGAGGAGGTACGTCCCAGTTAGGGACAGGCACTCCGTAATTGACATGCCACTTGTCACTTGAAATGGCGGCGCGTCTCCTCCACGGACGCTTCTTTAGTTCACGCTCCAAACTTTGATCAAAATCGAAATTGTATCTATCCCGGCCGAACCCCCATAATTTGTGGGAGACAACAAGGGGTCCAAGACATTTGTCTTTCTTCAGATTTATTTTAAACTTAACAAAAATTAATTAAAAAAAGGTAGCTATTCTACAATTGGATTTCCATGATGTGACGACGGGGACGCCTGCTCGCGTACCTCAGTCTTTCTCCGCTCTTTTTTCAATGGTCAAAGTTTTGGATTCACTTTTCATCAGCTGCGCCTGCGCGCGAAGACTGCGTGCTTTGTTAGAGATTCAATTGGATGACGACTCCACAACCGATTCCACACATATATATATATATAAATATTGCGATTTGAACCAGAAAAAAAACATCCTGTATTCATTTTTGAATATGAGAGTAAGAAAACGCGCTTACTTTCTAGTTTTTTAAAAAAGTAATGAGGTAAAAAGAGTAAAGGCCCTATCTCTTTTTTTAAACAATAAGCATACGATGCTGCATACGGTGATATACATACGACGATTATATTTATGAAATAAAACCGATCTTTCTCTATTCAATTATATTTTTAATTTAAAATAGCATAAAAAGTATTTCAATACTTTTAATTTATTTTAATTAAAATCATATAAAAAATATTATGTTAACTGAATATTTTTCGGAAAAAATTTAAATTTTCTTTCCTAGTGTTCTTTTTTTCGAACTTCTTGTATTAAATAAAAATTCCTTTTCTACATCGGCATTTGTGATGGACATAACACACATTCAGTCAATAATTTTTAATTTTAATGGGGATATACTTCTTCAAATGCGCATGACAGTACTTCTAACCATTTTCTACTCAAGTTAAATTTCTTATCTTTCTGTTTCTTTTATTACAAGGAAAAATGTCACACATCGATAACTACATTTTCACACAATTCAGTCATTACAAATTCTATTGTGAGAAAAGTTCTCCCTAATTAATTTTGTCTTTCAAAACAGTACACTTAAAACAATTTTGTTCAGTGAAGTTAACCGACAGTTCCACAATGTATTTATACCAAATTTTAAAAACAAATTTAACACTTGGAAATGTATCCTGTATTAAATTTTTTAGTATACACAAATATTTCCTGCTGTAGGTAATATATAGTATGAGATGGGGTGTGCGGTTGTGAAAGAATGTTTTTGTACGTGTAGACTATTTTTTAAAATTTAAATATCACTGAAGCTGATCATATAACTGCAAATGAGCCTTGTTTTAATGTGTGCATGTATCAAAGTAAAACACTATACAATATTAAACAGCCTATGGGTTTATACTCAATATCAAACTATTCGCAAAATGGCTTACAACTTCTATTCAAATTGTAAAGAAACTGAAATATAAATATATCTTATTGCAGTCAAAAATATTCATAATATGTAAGTATCCTATTCCTCCACTTATTTCAGTACATTTTAAAAACTGTAGCTGAATGCAATTTTTTATATTTATAATTGAGGCATAAAAGCTCACACAGTCGTAAAAATGTCTTTATCATTTTTAAATATACTACTATACAACGTATATGGATTGTAAGATCAGTTGTAAAATCCTAAAAGCTTTTAGAGGAGCAAAAAACATGTAATTTTGGATTGATCAAAATTTTAATATAATACACAAATATACATGTTATTAAGCAAATACATTTGAAAAAACAAACTGTCTTCTGAAATAAACATAATTGAAAGAAAAATGTTTAATTGCAAATCAGTGGAAATACATGTTTATCTAAGGGGTATCCTGAAAAAGTGAGGCAATCCTCAAACTTAAGACTCAAACTCAGAAGCACAACAATCCATGAGGCCCAGGAACTACTGTGCCCATCCTAATATAAGTGACCATTGGACGCTGAGGTGCATGAACAGATGTCCCGATTTGGAGGTCTATCTGAAGAGAGACCTTCAGTGTTTAAGACCCCAAGCAAGATTGGTACTCATTTATAGACCCAATGTAGCGGGCATGAAAGGCAGAGTCAACCTTGCCCAGCCCGTTAATAGAACCCCAGACCTGTGGTGTGGAAGCCCGATACACTACCACTCGACCCTATTTGGTGAACAATTAAACTTAAAGTTAGAATCTTATATAAATCCCTAATGAATGAGGGAGTCCAAACTTTTTTTCATGTTAACTGTTTAGACGGAAATGGTAAATTATGAACATTTCACAAGATGCATAAATTAAAATTAACTGTTATAGTTTACATAAATTTTTAAGAGTGCAAAAATTGTGTTTTGGCTGCACGAATTAATTTTAAAAGGAATACGGTTACGAAAAAGTAGTGCAAATCTATCTAAAGTATGGTTGGTTACCTTAGATATTGTCAAACACAACAAAGTATTGGGAGCCAATTTCACAATTCGTTGTTATAAAAATGTATGAAAAATTACAAGACTTTGTTTTTGCATTTGTAATTTATATATATTTTTTTCCTGAGAGATTTAAAAGCTAGAGCGGCATCCATCAAAACCACGGTTCTCTCTCTTTTTTCCAGATCGCCACTGACTAAGCCGGCTGTGCCATAGTAAGTGAAAATGCCGTATTTTGTTTGTCAAGATCATTTTATAGCAGACTGCATTTTTCATGTATTTTAGATGGTAGTTTTATTTTTTCTACATCAATATCTTAATGTCTGAATTTAAAATTACATAAAATTCTTGACATTCGCATCAATGACCACGATAATTTTTATTAGTATATGAATGTGTCATCAAACGATTACATGACTAATATTAACATATTATTTTAACTCAGTGCTTCTCAAACTTTCAATACTGGCGCCCCCCTTTTCGATCACAATTTTTATCGGGCCCTCCTTATACATTAATAATGTACTGAATGCAATAATAATGCACTTTGATGCTAAAGCTACAATAGGCGATCTTAATTATAAACCATACAAATTAATAACATAAGTATTAAATTTTGTATGCTACTTTTAAGCAAAAAAAGAAATTAATTAAGTAAGTAATAGGATAAGTATTATATGTAATTTTTCCTTTCTTTAATTTTTAAATTGAACATATTGCAAAATCTGGTGGCTGCATAGAAGACAAAATATAGATATCTGCTAAATATAGAAAAAGAATTTAGAGGTTCAATTTCTAATCATAAGCATTCCTTATAAAAACTTTGCTTTGCAAGACAAGCCCATGGAAGTAGTTAATACTTATTAAACTTGTTCTTAATTTAGTATTAATTAATTAGTTATAAAATACTCTGTGCAGCACTGATACATTAAAAGTTTACCAGCTGAAGTGCCCGCTCTTTGCCCGAGTTCATTTGTAAGAAAATAAAACATTATTGATATAATAACTGAATTGTAAGGAGATCAAAGCCAAGTGCTCGACAATGTTTGCAAAATGTAAAATGATCTTTTTAAAATGGTTGCTCATATTATAATTTGTTTTAAGCGAATTGTAATTTTAAGCCTCACAGAATTAGCATTTATAATTGATGTTAAACAATGAACAATAATATAAATTTCCGATGAAGAATAATTGTATTATTTTTAATATTTATAGCGAAAAGACTTCAACATGTTTTAACCCGGGAGCAGGCGCGCACTCGATACGGTCGAGCGGGGTTATTGAGTCACCCCAATCCTTTTTTTTTATATAATTATTTCATTGTACACGATACAAATCGTGATTCCCGTGAATAATTTAACTAAGAGAAAGTTTACTTACCTACTTTCAAGAACTTTTCAATTTTTCTTTAGTAACAAATAAACAGTTTTGCCAGAATTAACGATTTCGTAACCTGTGTGTCCCGCGCGACTACTTACGGGTAAAAATTGTATTAATTATGATATTATGTATGTTACTGCTAAAAAAATTGTGTAAAACGTTTTTTTGCATGGAAAAAAGCGCAAAAGAGAAATACATTACTTACAACTTCCCAAAATGAGAAACAAACACGTAAGAGAGGGGTCATAACTAACTGTACCAATAACTTAGAAGGTCATACAGAATACAGCTATAATGTGCAGTATTTCAAAAGTAATGACAGTGATGAATTTTTTATGTTCCTAAATTTCTTCGATTCTGGGTCTGGGATCTGTTTTTTCTCTGAGTTATATGTTAGGCTTAAAAAGAAAGCGTAGAAAAAAATATCTCATCATGGGATTACAGCAAATCAAATAAAACTTTTTTTATTTGGTTATAGGATCAAAGATAGCTAATTAGATATTGAAGAAGTTTTTATTTTTGATGACTTAATATCGCGTGCCTATAAATTATATCTGAGTAAAAGTGCACTTTTTATTATGTCTGAAAGTATTTTGTTTTAATTCATTCCGGTAAATTAATTATTTTTAAAGCTTCTATTTTCGATATGCTCGCGCCCCCCTTGTAAGGTTTTCGCGCCCCCCAAGGGGGGGCGCGCCCACAGTTTGAGAAACACTGTTTTAACCATTTAATTAATATTAAGTATAACATAACGCACACAAATTTTCTGAACTTTAAAATAAATATTTCGAAAACTACTTCAGATATACTCAAAATTTTTCATTCCTACGCTTTAGCTTCTCAGTTTTGCTTCTATGTAAGGATTTATAGTAATTGTATATTCATCAATTTTTTTAGTATATTTTTTGCTCTTAGCATGTAGATTTCAACTGAATTGTATGAAAACTTCGAAATATATTAAAAGATACCAAAGAAGCTATATAATAAAATTTGAAATTTTTATTATACTCAAACAATTGCTAAAACTTATGGTAAATAATTTTTAACTGCGCGATGCATTGTTTTTTTCGAAATTTCAAATGGAATTTCTAACATAAAAATTCTAGCTTTATACGGTCGAGATTTCAAAAAATATCCAGATTTTAATTACTTATTCAGTTAGTCTTTAAAAAAGATAAATGTTGAGGTATTTTGTATAAATAGATATTTTTGAAGAATAATTCGAATGTTTTTGAATAGCTGGAATTTAAAATTGATTCTTATGTTTATTTATATGCATAAATGTCTACTGTAAATGTTTCCGTATATTTTTGATTACCATTTATTCAAACATTCAAGTTATAAAAAATGTGTGAAAATCTTCATTCATGTTGTCTTTTTTGATGTAAACTGAAGTTCAAGCACTTAAAATTCAAATGTAATTCGGTGTATTTTAACAATATATAACCAGGCACTGTACTTAAACTTCCCTGAACACTTAGGCTTTGAAATCTAAAAAAAAAAAAAAAAACTAATAAATCTTAATTAGTTTTTTTTCGTTATTATTTTTATTAAAGTGTAAGAAATGTTTCAAATGATTTGATGAAGTTTAAATTTATTCATTTTTAGTGGTTGGAAAATTGAAAAGGTTTCAAATTTTAAAGAGTTTGGTGTTTTATTAATTTTTTCGGTATCTTATAATAAAATAATCATGTTTCAGCAACTGAAAGCTTTGATTAAAATAAGAAAAATGATGCGAAAGAATATACTTAAAAAAAGATAATTTGTCTAACTATATAAAATAGCAGATTGCCCTGATTACGCCCCAACTTGTCAAATTAATATGAAACCAAAAGGGAATTGTAACATATTTTACTTATGCGTTGGGACTTTTCAAAACTTTTAAAATACGAGGTAACAAATAAACACTTCCTGGGGTCTAAAGAAATCCCCCGATTTTTTACGATTGCCCCAGGGTCAAAACACGGGGTTTCCTGCGAGCCATAAAACTTCCTATCAGTGTCCTGCTGTGTTGCTTCCACCGTCCCCAATTATCTTTCAAGATGTTAAACCTTTAAAAGGGGGAAAGGATTTCAGAAAAGTGCGGCTAATCCACTTTGGAAACGTTACTTGAAGGCAGAAAAATCCGTGCAGTGCATTTTCGAAGCATCTTTGCACTGACGGAATTTTCCGTACTATCCGCTTAGAGGATTAACATGGGATTCAGTTATACACTCGGAAAAAGCTCATGCAACGCAGAGCTAAGAGGTGGGGAAAGAAATAAATAAGTCAAAGTAATTTCGAAAAAAAATTTTGGAATTACTGATTTTGTGAAGGGAAGTAAAAATTTATAAAAGTAGAGAAAGCCCGTGCAACGTCGGGCCATGCCGCTTGTTTAATTGGAATAGTTGTTCAAATCGTAAGCAAGCAAGCAATTTAAAGAACACAATTTAAAAAATAACTGTAAGGTAGTTGTCCTATAATAGTGCAAGAAAAGGGTGGTACAGGAAATAAACACTAAGTAGTGGCTTATGCAATCCACGTATATGGAATCTCGTTACACATATTGTTGAATTCTTTTTTTTTATTTCACGTATTAAAAATATTATTTAAAACAATTTGACTCATCGAAACACACGTTGACACAATATATTTATTTAAAGGCAGTATTTCAAATATTCTACATTCATTTGAAATCCATATAGGGCTATTAAATTTAAAATAGTAGATCAAATCATAAAAAAAAAACATGCAAAGTAACGATCGCGTTTTAAAAAGTAATGTAAGGCAGTTTTCATGTAACCGTGAGAGAAAGAGGATAGTACAGGAAATTAACACACATTAGGTGTGACGTGCATTCCGCGTGTAAGGAACTAGAACCCACTTTATAGATTTGTATAATTTATTTAACAAATTAAAGATGTTTTTGGAATTCAATTCAAAATCCCTAAATATACGTTGAATTATTGCTTACAAGCTCATGAGAGCTTGTATTACTCGTTGCATTTAACAATACAGATTCTGAATGGGGGCTCTAAAAGCATACAATATTTCAAAAAGTAATTAATAGGCTTATTTTCAATTTTAGTCTCCTATGTCAATAAACTGCTACATAAATAAAATTTTTGTACTAATAATAGCTCCAACAATAGAAGGCCTCTTTTTCTCATTCTGATTCCAGATAATCAGAAATATAGCAAAAATTTAGTCGCGTATACAAGGAGCAACATACAACCATATTGTCACCTCCGTTTGTTTGATAGTTTAGACAAAAGATAATCGATGCCTTTTAGATTTTAGAACTATCCAAGATTAGATTTTAGAACTTATTATTATTTTTCTTTTGCTGCTATGTTTAGAAAATCAATTATGATTTTCAGAAAGTGCATACAAATTTTAAGCAAACCTTTGCAATATTGTTCAATTATTCTGTTTTATCCCCATTATGTACAAATAAATTTGAATGACCTTAAAAAACTATGTTCACTTTTAAATTAAAATTATGTGTTCGATGAAGCCCACCACAAAAAGAAGCATTTAGCTATTTTGTTCAAGTTTTATGATATGCTTCAGTGTGTCTTATTCAAATCCATAGCATAATGTTAATAAATTGACTAATGTTGCATCCTTTTCCACAAAATAATTCAAAAACTGTTTTAAATATACACTTCAAGGCATAATTTTAAAGAATGAACTGCACTTTTTTCAATCATTACTATTAGCTCAATCTCTCACGCACACGCACGCACGCACACACACACACACACACACACACACACACACATCTATATATATATATATAAATATTTTATATTTATTAATTTATATATATACCTTGTTCAAATATTCAATCGTTGATTAAATACTTTATTTTCATTTATTCATCCAATCCAGTTCAAATAGACTTTTTTCAACTTGTAGTGGATGACACTTGATATTAATATAATTTTTTTTCTTACGTTAATTCAATAATTACATTAAATTAATAAATATAATTACCAGTTTTTAAAGCCAACTTAGATTCGACTCCATTGTAAAAAAATATAACTGTTAAAACAATGACAAAAGTTGGCGTCCAATACTGGTTTTTCAGCCAAACCGGGTGTGCATTGTTACAACAATGCAGACAACTCATGCTTTTCTTTTTAATTCTTACTATTAATTAACTCTTTTCCTATACATATATGTATATATATATATATATATATATATATATATATATATATATATATATATAATCCAATATAAAAAAAATTTCAATATATAATCATATACATATATATAAATTTATACATATATATACATATACACAAATACATAAACAAAAATATAAAAATAAAAACATGTAGTTATATACCTAAGATAACTAAAAGTAGGAAGGAGGCACATATTGTAAAGACAAATTCCTGGCATTTGGAACCAGGATTGCAGGTTTAAACAAGTTTTGCGGCGCCAACCTTCACCTGTAATTTGTCATACTATGTACCAAGAGGAATGGAAAGAGTTATATATATAGAATTTAAATATTAAAAAATCATTAAACTAAATAACATAGGAACATAAACATAACCTACTAAATCGGAGTTAAAACGATGGCCAAGAGTGCAGTAACGTGTTCCCGCCAAATAGGGAGAGCAGAACCGCATAAAGTTAATTGCGATATGATATAAGAAACGATTAATTGCGATACGATATACGAAATAAGAAATATATATATATATATATATATATATATATATATATATATATACTTTTAAGAAATCATAAAAATAAAAATCATATAAAATTAGCATAAAATATAAAAGAAATTCAAAAAAATACACTGCTGGACAATTGCTAAGGACGGATCACAAATTGCTATGTAGCATAACATTAAGCAAGACTTGAGGCCTAGTAGGATAAAATATAGTTGACACACTGTTCAGACATTAGAATAAAAAATATTTACTGTTCTGGAAAGTACAAAATCTGTGAAACATCTGAAAGAAAAAAAAATGTTCATTTGATCTGCATACGGAGAAATGGAACAATGCATCTAAGAGTCAGCAGGCACCTTAAAGAAAGGTATCAGTACGGAATATGTCCACCGTGGAGTGTGATGCAACATTCCACACGTCGTACCATACTTTGCACAACATTATCCAGCAGCTGTTGAGGCAATTTATCCCATTCCTCTGTGAGTGCACGGATGAGGGTATTCTTGTTTGTCGGAGGATAGTTTCGACCAGCAACTTGCTCCCCAAAGCTTCCCACACATTCTCAATGGGGTTTAGATCTGGAGAACGCGCTGTCCATACGAGGCGTTGAATACCCTCGCTGTCTAGACAATCCTGAACAGCGAGTGTTCGATGACATGTTGCGTTGTCGTCCATAAAAACAAATTTATCACCAACAGCACCACGGAAAAGACGAACATGAGGAAGTAGAACTTCATCAATGTATCGTTGGCCCATCATAGTCCCATTCGCAACCACATGTAGGCGCGTGCGGCCATTGATCATGATGCCGGACCACACCATGATACTGCATGTCGGATATCGGTCCTTTTCCTGGATATTTTCTGGACGATAAGCAGTACCACTCTCGCGCCAGATCAGTTGGCGTCTACAATCCGATGACAGACTGAACCTACTCTCATCTGAGAATAGTACGCATGCCCAGTCCTGTTCAGTCCAATTTTGATGCTCACGACACCATTGCAAACGGGCAGTACGGTGCTGTCTGGTCAATGGGACACACACAACAGGTCTGCGTGCGTATAGTCCTACTCCCCTCAAACGTCTGGCAACAGTTTTTCGGGAGATCTGCTTTCCTGAGGCAGCAAGAAACTGATTTGTTACCTTCTGAGCTGTAGTGCGCCTGATCCTTTTCGCTGATAGGACGATATATCTGTCTTCTGCAGGCGTCGTACTTCTAACACGACCTCCTCTGTGCCGTCTACTACACATTCCAGTAGTTTTAAATGACTTCCACAGCCGTGAAACAACGCTGTGAGTGATGTCGATCTCCCTGGCAACATCTGTTATTTTTCGCCCTTCTTCGATCTTTCCAATAATTCGGCCACGCATAAAATCATCTATGTGATGTCGGGAAGACATGCCAAAACTTTTAAGTTCGTCTATTAAATCTTTCCTGTAAAACTTTGACTTGAAACAACAACTATCCACACGCGTCAAAACCTTTAAAGTTCTTATGAACGCTATCACGTGATGAACAGACGTGGAAAAAAAATTGCATACTCATACTTCTTCTTACTAATATCCCGCACTTATTCTAATTTTCCATATTTTGCTTCCTTTCATTTTGTGGTTGCTATTGATGATAGTGTTATCCGTCCTTAGCAATTGTCCAGCAGTGTATATAAATTAAATTTTTTGTTAAAAAAAAGCATGTGGCGCCATCTATTTAATAATTGTAGGATAAATTAGATATTGTCTAAATTTAAAAAAAAACATTACAAAACATAATAACAGTAAATAATTACCTATTTATATATATATAACAGTAAATAGTTATCTCTCTCTCTCTCTCTCTCTCTCTATATATATATATATATATATATAGATAGATAGATAGATAGAAAATCCAATATAAAAAATTCAATATATAAATATATATCTACACACACACACACACACACACACACACACACACACACACACACACACACACACACACACACACACACACACACACACACACACACACACACACACACACATATATATATATATATATATATATATACAAATATATAAACGAAAATATAAAAATAAACCGATAGTTATAACCTAAGATAACTATAAATAGGTAGACCTGCGGCTAGACAGGAGGAATTAGTCAACAACAACAACAACAATAAATAGGTAGAAGGCACAGTAGTATAATGACAAACTCCTGGCCTTAGGAACCAGGATTGCAGGTTTACACATGTTTTGGGGCCGACCAACCTTCACCTGAAATTTGTCATACTATGTACCAAGAGGAAAGGAAAGAATTATAAAAGAGAAATTTAAATATTAAAAAATTATTAAACTAAATAACATATGAACAAAAACATAACTTACTTTTATTCGCAGTGTATACGAAGGTAGGGAGTGCATCAACTAGTAATGTGTTCCCGCCAAATACAAGGGAGTAAAAGATGAACCGCATAAAATTAACTGCAATAGGATATTAAGAAAGTTATATATATATATATATATATATATATATATATATATATATATATTTATATACTTTTAAAAATCATAAAATAATATTCATGTAAAAATTAGTGTGAAATATAAATGAAACACAAAAAATATATTATTATTGAAATTTAATAAGCATGTGGCGCCATCTATTTAATAATTGTAGAATAAATTAGATATTGAAGAAATTTAAAAAATCATTACAAAACATAATGACAGTAAATAATTACAGTAATACAAATTGTATCATTAAAAACCATTATAAATCTAATTACAAAGAAAGTTAGCAGGATATCCATGTTCAATACAGGGATTAAAACATTTATTAAGATTTAAAAAAATATTATCTTTATCGCTAACTAATACATTATTACGATAAATATAGTTAAAAGTAATATTTCTATATATAGATATTTATAAATTTGAATTCCAGTAGGGCACTTTGATGATATTAAAATTAAAGGCATCTCTTTTATCATAAATAATACTATGTAATTTCAAATCCTTAATATACAGTGTTACATCTAGATAATTAGTTTTGATTGGATTATTATTAATTTTAACTAAGTTTAAGTAAGCCAGATTAAAATTAATAATGTGATTTAAATTATCATTTTTACAAAAAATAATTAAATCATCAATATATATAAAAATGTAGTAGTCATTATTAATATAATTATATTAAAAAAATGTAAATAAAGATTAGCCAAACTATTGCTAGCTGGGCCCCCTCGTGGGAGTCCTTTCTCTTGTTTATATAAAGAACCATTAAAAAATTAATGTAATTTTCTTTTAAGACAAAATCTATGAGAGTTTTAAATTTGTTAATATTAACCCTCCAAGCGGTTAGCACGGAAAATTCCGTCATTGTAAAGATGCTTCAAAAATGCACTGCACGCGTTTTTTTGCCTTAAAGTAACGTTTTCAAAAGTGGATTAGCCGAACTTTTCTGAAATCCTTTCCCCCTTTTAAAGGTTTAACATCTTGAAAGATAATTAGGGACGGTGGAAGCAACACAGCAGGACACTGATAGGAAGATTTATGGCTCGCAGGGAACCCCACCCCGTGTATTGACCCTGGAGCAATCGTAAAAAATCGGGGGGAAATTTCTTTACACCCCAGGAAGTGTTTGTTAGCTCGTATTTTAAAAGTTTTGAAAAGTCCCAACTCATAAGTAAAATATGTTACAATTCCCTTTTGGTTTCATATTAATTTGACAAGTTGGGGCGTGTCAGGGCAATCTGCTATTTTATATAGTTAGACAAATTATCTTTTTTAAGTATATTCTTTCGCTTCATTTTTCTTATTTTAATCAAAGCTTTCAGTTTTTGAAACATGATTATTTTATTATAAGATACCGAAAAAATTAATAAAACACCAAACTCTTTAAAATTTGAAACCTTTTCAATTTTCCACAACCACTAAAAATGAATAAATTTAAACTTCATCAAATAATTTGAAACATTTTCTTACACTTTGATAAAAATAATAACGAAAAAAAAAAGGAATTAAGATCTATTATTTTTTTTTAGATTTCAAAGCCCAAGTGTTCAGGGAAGTTTACGAACAGTGCCTAGTTATATATTGTTAAAATACACCGAATTATATTTGAATTTAAAGTGCTTGAATTTCAGTTTACATCAAAGACAACATGAATGAAGATTTTCCGACATTTTTTTTATAACTTGAATGTTTGAATAAATGGTAATCAAAAATATACGGAAACATTTACAGTAGACATTTATGCATATAAATAAACCTAAAAATCAATTTTAAATTCGAGCTATTTAAAAACATTCGAATTATTCTTCAAAAATATATATTTATGCAAAATACCTCAACATTTATATTTTTTTGAAGGCTAACTGAATAAGTAATTAAAATCTGGATATTTCTTGAAATCTCGACCGCATAAAGCTAGAAATTTTATGTTAGAAATTCCATTTGAAATTTCAAAAAAAAAATGTATCGCGAGGTTAAAAATTATTTAGCATAAGTTGTAGCAACTCTTTGAGTATAATATAAATTTCAAATTTTATTATATAGCTTCTTTTGGTATTTTTTAATATATTTCGAAGATTTCATGCAATTCAGTTGAAAACTGCATACTAAGATCAAAAAATATACTAAAAAAATCGACGAATATACAATAAAATTTTACATAGAAACAAAACTGAGAAGCTAAAGCGTAGGAATGAAAAATTTTGAGTATATCTGAAGTAGATTTCGAAATATTTATTTTAAAGTGCAGAAAATTTGTGTGCGTTATGTTATACTTAATACTAATTAAATGGTTAAAATAATATGTTAATAATAGTCATGTAATCGTTTGATGACACATTCATATACTAATAAAAATTATAATGGTCATTGATGCGAATGTCAAGAATTTTATGTAATTTTAAATTCAGACATTAAGATATTGATGTAGAAAATATAAAACGACCATCTAAAATACATGAAAAATGCAGTCTGCTATAAAAGGATCTTGACAAACAAAATACGGCATTTTCACTTACTAAGGCAGAGCTGGCTTAGTCAGTGGCGATCTGGAAAAACAGAGAGGGAACCGCGGTTTTGTTGGATGCCACTCTAGCTTTTAAATCTCTCAGAAAATATATAAATTACAAATGCAAAAACAAAGTCTTGTAATTTTCCATACATTTTTATAACAACGAATTGTGGAATTGGCTCCCAATACTTTGTTGTGTTTGACAATATCTAAGGTAACCAACCATACTTTAGATAGATTTGCATTTCTTTTTCGTAACCGTATTCCTTTTAAAATTAGTTCGTGCCGCCAAAACACACTTTTTGCACTCTTAAAGAAACAGAAAGATAAGAAATTAAACTTGAGTAGAATATGGTTAGAAGTACTGTCATGCTCATTTGAAGAAGTATATCCCCCATTTAAATTAAAAATTATTGACTGAATGTGTGTTATGTCCATCACAAATGCCGATGTAGAAAAGGAATTTTTATTTAATACAAGAAGTTCGAAGAAAAGAACACTAGGAAAGAAAATTTAAATTTTTTCCTAAAAATATTCAGTTAACATAATATCTTTTATATGATTTTAATTAAAATAAATTAAACGTATTGAAATACTTTTTATGCTATTTTAAATTAAAAATATAATTGAATAGAGAAAGATCGGTTTTATTTCATAAATATAATCATCGTATGTATATCACCGTATGCACCATTTATTGTCTTATTGTTTAAAAAAAGAGATAGGGCCTTTACTCTTTTTACCTCATTACTTTTTTTAAAAAACAGGAAAGTGAACGCGTTTTCTTACTCTAATATTCAAAAATGAATACAGGATGCTTTTTTCTGTTTCAAATCGCAATACCAATATATTTATATATATAAATATTTAATTTTTAAAAAATGACAGAAAAATAAATTTTGTTTGAAGAAAATATAATTATTTTTCAACTTCTAACACACTATTTATTTCCTTTTTTCCACCCTTCTTTTTGTTTAAATTTTACACTGTGACTAAACACTAAACATATAGGGGAAACGTCCCAGTTGCACTACAACATTCAAACAAGATTGCCCAAGGCAACTTGACAGCTAGCTGTAAACGATTGATTTCTTGGTTCTTACTTTACAAAGGGACCGAACTGAGTCATAAAATTGTCCCCGTTCGATCTCCCAATTTTTAAAAGGGGGAAAGGAAAGAAGTCTGTTGCATTTTTAAATCGAATGTCAAAATAAGAGTAAACGCTAGCGGAATAACTTTTCAGGAGGAAGCTAACCACTCAGAGGATTAATATGCAAATTATACAAACTGTGGTTTTCTAAAATTACTTTAATAATATCATTTATATCAATGGAATTGAAAAGATCTTCAAAGTCATAACTATGAACTGAATAAATATTTTTATTATTAAAAAAATCTGTAATATTTTTACTATTTTTAATTATAGCTTTATTACATTGCTGATTAATAAAGTTTTGTATAATATTATGAAGTAATTTGCCTGCAGTAGTAATATAAGCTTTAAAATCATTTGTCACAGTTCTAAATTTAACAGGACTTTTATGGAATTTTGGAGTTAAAAATATATATGCATACTTAATTTTAGGAATACAAAAACCTAATTTTTTATAAATAGCAATAATACGATTACTAATTTCATTATGTGACAAATCTAATTTTTTAAAAGATCCATTATTTAGAAAGTGATCATTAAGAATATTATAATATAAATACTTACAAATCACAGCATATAAATACCAGGTACTTTATCAATGTAAACTATGATAAAATTCTTTTGTAGTTCATAAATTTTCTGTTTTATATCTTTAAAAGTAGTTTCGTATTGAGAATGGGAGCTAAAATTCATAAGGTCTTTTATAATATTGTACTTATACTCATTAAATGCCTCAATAGTTAGTACAAATTTAATTGCAATTTTTGTAATAAAATTATCTATATCTTTAATAATTTGTTTTTTAACAGTATTGCTGTTATTAGAAACATTTAATCTAAAACTAGTGCCTTTAATCATTATATCTTTTAAAATATTGTCATTGATTATGTCTAAGTTGCCAGTAACTACGTGTTTATTATGTCCATCAATAAAATCATAATAGTTATTGCATATACAATCTTCTATATTAATAGAGGGCGAACTATTGTTGTAATTAAAGATAAATCTGCCCATTGTTTTGTTATATTTAAATGCTTTCTTTACAACCACCTTTCTAACCGGAAAAAGTAACAAATGTCTATTAAATACTTTATAAAAGTTAATTTTGTCAAAAGTTTTATTCATGAATAATAAAGTGCAGTACTCTGTAATAGGTTCATTAATTTTCTCAACATTAATATTGAATTTATTAACTAGATAGTTAAGAATGTCTTTAATAATATGTACTGTATGACAAACCTTTAAGGAATCATTATTTAAGGT
The DNA here is from genome assembly GCA_019973935.1 of Trichonephila clavipes. Classification (NCBI taxonomy): domain Eukaryota; kingdom Metazoa; phylum Arthropoda; class Arachnida; order Araneae; family Nephilidae; genus Trichonephila; species Trichonephila clavipes. The sequence goes on from BMAU01006594.1 coordinate 43,075, forward strand.
TTCATATAACAATATAATTTCATGTTTATTAAGACCAAACATGAAGTATTTGATCTTCTTGATATTAAAGTTTTTTTCAAAAAACCATCAATAAGAACTTTAAGGTTGTCATTTAATGAATTTTTATCTCTATTTTTCCTTTTAGTTCTATTACTTCTAGAATTTCTTTTAGAAATATTATTTAATTTATTGGCATTATAAAAAAATATTTATTATTATTCTGTAACGTTATTTGCAAAGTATTTTTAGCAAAATACAAAACATTAAAACCATATGGATAAATTGTATTAAAACTCCTAATAAAGTGATTTTCCCACCATAATCTGTGCTTAGTAATTGGAATAATTTTAATGATAGACAGTTCACCATTTTTGAAATCATGCATATGAAAGTGTCTAAGTTCATTTTTATTAGAATTATTGGAATTACTAAAGAATTGAACGTCATGTCTATGCTGATTAATCCTTAAATTAATAGTGTTGGAGGTCTGTCCAATATATTTATATTGACATACTTTACAATTTAAAAGATAAATACAATTAAAAGTTTTACAAAGGTTAAATTTAGATTCACAATCATATTGATCTTTATTTAACATAGTACATGTCTTACATCTACTATCTCTACATTTATTGAATTATAACTTAAGACTATTATAAGATTGAGTGTTATCAAAATTATAAGATAAATTATCATAAATTCCATGTATAACAGGACTCTTAATGTAACAATTATTAATATTTTGTAAAATGTGATTACTAGAATCTAACAAGTTTTGTTTATAATGATTATGATGGCCATTAATGAATTTTTTGTTCCAAAATATTCTAGTCTTGTAAAGTTTAATATTAGAATTACTATTACAAATATTTAATTCTTTAGCAGAATTCAGTTCCTTTCCAAAGTTGTCATTGGAGAAAGAGCGAGAGTTATAAAACTGCCTCATCCTAATAACTAACAAGTCAAAATAGATAGGTATTTCTGCAAATAATCCAGAAGTTGATACTCAGTCAAAAGAGAGTGTGCCAAAGCAAAACAGAAACAAGTAAATTTTTTAAAAAACAAACTTGAAAGTAAGCTCTTAAAAGTAAGAGACAGCTATGCTCAAAGCTAAGAAAAGGCTCAAAAGACAGCCATCCACCACACAAAAACCAACAGAGGGATACAAATAGGTAATATTATTACGATGCTGTACCTACCTAATCAGTACACCACCCAGTAAATATCAGCTATAAACTAACCTAATTGCTAGTCGCTAATACAAATTGTACCAAAATCATAAAGTAGATAAATGTTAAGGAAAAATGAAGTGCATTGCTAAGTAGACATAACTATCAACACCTCAAGATACCAAAAATCAATACAAACAAATATGTATTACATGATAGACATATTACATAAATAAAAATGATAATATAAAAAGATAATATAAAAATATATATAAGTAAAAATAAAGCTAAAAAACTAGAATATACTAAAAAAGAATAAAAAATATAAGTAAAAATTAATGTACAAAAAACCTGAATAATAATAAAAAGAATAAAAATAAGTAAAACAAGTCTTGAATATGAATTGATTGATTGATTGATTGAATATTAACGTCGCACTGTTCAGCTACACGAGGGCTTTTGGCGACGGACCACGTAATTTTGAACCATGGTCAAGTGACGTGGACGACACCTGAGCTGGCACCCCCCTCTTCTTGAATATGAAAGCAAAGAGTTAAAAAACATTGATATAATAGAAAAGTAAAAGAGTATATACAATAGCCAAAATTAGAATCTGTTAAGAAATCATAATTAAATGATAACTTCTATTGGCGTGATTTGCTTGAGAGCGAACTTGAATGAACGTCACGCTGATTCAGCTCTTTTCGTCTTCAGTCGGAAATACTCACCCCTAAAAAGGAAAGGAGGAATGTTTCCTCCCGCCACTCTGAAACCGGTAGTTTGTACCCCCACCAATAGAAGTAAAAGTAAAGTTCCTAGCTTCGATCTAAGTGGGGCTCCCCCCTTACCTCTTTATAGGGTAGGGGTGGCCAAACCAAATGACCTCACGGGCTACATTACTGAATTTTACTACATTACTGAAAAATCTTCATATTTATATTTTAATTTATTTCCATCCATGATTTATTGATCGATTGAATATTAACGTCACACTGTTCAGCTACACGAGGGCTTTTGGCGACGGGCCACGTAATTTTGAACCATGGTCAAGTGACGTGGGCGACACCTGAGCTGGCACCCCCTCTTCTAACTACCACACCACACCAACGGGAGGACGTTTCAGCTCTCGACAGATTTAACGTGCATCACTGCCTTACACGGCTAGTCTTAAGTGGTACTGGGCTCGAACTCGTGGCAAGGCAAGCCACGATCCAATATCTATACCACTGAGCTACCGCGGCCACTTATTTTCATCCATATCTCAGTGATTCGGGACTTTAAGTAAATGTACGTTTGTTTATTCGACCTACTTCTAGTGTGAATGTTTTAGTTTTTGATCAATTCAATACATATAAGATTCATACTCATCAGAATTGCGAGTATCATATTTGAAGACAGTACTAGCTCATATTTTGATTGATTGTTACTTGCCGGTTCGAGTAAAAGGTTTTCTCGTTTGATAAGCGTATGGGGAAAAACATATATAAAAAAACTAGCCGTAACCTACGAGCTTTGCTTGGGTATTTCCTGGTGTTTTATGATGTTATATGTAGTATAATTTATTGATGTCTAAACTCTAGTTTAGACCCTCGCATTTATTAAAAACTGTCTCTTACAAGGAGAGTGATAATTCTTGTAGTCACAGATTTAGTTCAAATTTTACAGGAAGGTAGATTTAGTTACCCTGTTGATGAAGATGTAGTGCTAACTCGTTTCCTTAGTGGTCATCTGATGTCATTAACTTTTGTCGATGACATTAAACACTTCGAAATTTGCACTAAGTGTTCCTCTGCTGAGGCCTCCCCTGGCCCCATTTTATTTTGTTTGGGGCTTACCAGGCAGGACTTGGTTCAAGATCCCCTATTGGTTTTGGACTTTTTCAGGGTCAATGGACTCATGGACCTGATCTAAATCTGCTGATCTCGAGGATGAGAAACAACAACAATAACGGATATAGGGTTATAGGGACCACTATTGAATAATGCCTTAGATATTTGCAATTGAAGATGCAATTCACAGGTTAAATTCAGTTCTGTAGCAAACGATTACAAGTAATGAGTTTAGCGTAGCAGCAACCGTACCTGTGTTCCTCGTCGTTAGAATACCTGTTTGAGTCTGTGAAGTGGCCGCGGTAGCCCAGTGTTCAAGGTATCTGATCGTGGCTGGCTTGTTTGGAGTTGGAGCCCAGTACCATTAAAGATCCGTCATATAGGAGAGCGATGCACGTTAAATCCGTTGAGAGCTCTAACGTCCTCCCGTTCGTCTGGTAGTTAGAAGAGAGAGATGCCAGCTCAGGTGTCATCCACGTCACTTGATCATGGTTCCAATTGACGAGGTCCGTCACCCAAAGCCCTCATGCAGCTAAACAGTGCGACGTTTATATTCCCTCACTCACTTGAGTCTGTGGAGGGTGAATAACCTTTTTATGTATATTTTTACATGTAAAGATACATAATGGAGTTTAAATAAATTCGAAATGAAATATCTTTAATGACTGGAAACCTTTTCCAGTCATTAAAGATACTTCATTTCGACAGTTTTTTATTTGTCATTACCATTCGTATAAGAACAGAATAATATTTATTGCAAAACAATAAAAATATTTCGCAAGAAGAATAGCAGAAAAACACTTTAACTGCTAGTTAATCGTGCCATGAAACAATAAAGTGTGAAAAAGAAAACAATAAATAAAACATTTTTATCATATTAACATATATAATATGAAAGTAGGACTAGCTTCTTACCCCTCATTGCCCGTATAATGGTGAAACTTGTCGTTAAAGGTTAATGAAACATAATTTCGAAAAGCATCTCGTGTATTGAATTGGTACAGTACTGTTGCATAGACATCTGCTGCTTTTTATTTCGAGTGAATTGCATCTTTAGTTGCAAATATCTAAAACATTATTGAGTAGTGGCCCCTATAATCATTTATCTTCATCAACGTGGAAACTAAATCTACCATCCTACAAAATTCGAATTAATTCCTTGGTACCTTGTCCTCTTCTTGTTAGCCCTCAAATATTCATTTAAAACGACAGTCATTTTAATGGACTTGAATTTCTAATACGGAAGTAAGTATAAGTATCTTTTACTCTCCCATTGTCCCCTCCTCCAAAGCTAATATCTATCTCGAAATAGCCATCGAGCCCCAAGTCCTCTGGTGAGATTAATGAAATAGGAAGAGAGGTGGGAGTGCCATCTCAAGTGTCATCATCGTCACTTGGTTTGGCTCAAAATCACGAGGTCCATAGCCAAACAGCCTTCACGTTGCACAATAGTGCGACATTAATAAACACTCGGACGAAAGGGGAATATTAATTTCATAACTTCAAATAAAGATTTCCTTTTTAAGTAATATATAAGTTTTATACACTCTTATTTTAATAAGATCATAGAAACATCATTATGTGATCTTAAGTTTGGAGATGTTGTAATCAGATGGATTTATGTGCGTTTCCCCATTCCTTTGCCCTCGAAACAAGTTCGATTGCCACGGACACTATTATTGAGAAAGAGAAGCCTACTTAAAATCTATTATTAAAAACTATTTCGCAATTATTTTCTTAGGAGTAAGGCGAAGACGATTTGGATTATTATCACCCCCTCACGGCCTAAAGACATACATTTCGCAATGATTGTTGGGAAATACTAAAAGCTTTTAGCAATCGGGTTGTGTATGTATAGCTTTTTAGTATATTGTTGTTATTAAAATCAAAGCCTAAGGTTTTCTACTAATTAGTTTTTCGAAGACAATAAAAAAGTTCTCATATTGATTTATATTTTATTTCTCGGAACTTAAGAATTCTAATTTTAAAGACTATTTTCATGGGGAAGGAATCTTGTGGTAAAATATTTTTTTCTATTTTCATGGTTATTTTGGATATTTGGGATCCTTATTTAGTGTTCTAAAAAATAACATTGAAAGCATGATCAAAAGTTTATCCATATCAGAAAAACAAAACCAAGCCTACGTATCTCATTTCGCTTAACTCGTCGGCTGGATGTCGTAGTTTGTTTGGCGCTTACCTCGTACACCTAAGTTTGCGGGTTCGACCCCGGCCAAAGTCGGAGGATTTTCCTGATGTAAAAAAATCGACGTCGTCCTCACGTTATGTGATTATGCGGCATAATAGGAATATATTAAAAATTCTTAGATTTCCTGTTTGGCTTAGGTGGTCTCTACTAAATCAAATTCCTAGTGCAGCTTTGCATCGTTAAAGCTCAAGTGCTTCCCTCTGGGGAGGAATCTTGATGTCAGAATTACATTGTGGCAATTGGTATCGATCTATATGGGGCCACACTAAAAAGTTATACCAGCTCCCGAGGAGTGTTCTTGGTCTGCAATAGTAATTTCTCAGCCTCATTGGAAAAAAAAATGATTCATCTTCATGTAAACTACTTCTAGAATTACCTTGTTAGATTAAAAATAAATGATTAATTTTTGTTCTGAACTGTTTATTTCCTTGAATGAAATATTTATAAATTTTAATAAAAACAAATGCTGAATATTCTGCATTCCATTTGAGCTATATGATCTAAATGAAAACATAACAATCCGCATTTTAGCAATTGTGAAAATAGATTACATAACAGTAACAATTTTTGAAAGGTTAGGTATAAAGAACTTAAGTTCAAAAACAGAACTGAACTCAACTTCTATCACAGAAACTAAACAAATTATCTATAAACATTCTTAAACAGATTATATAGTATATTTTCTGATACAAAATATCTAGTCTGAAAATTAGTTTTCAGATATTAATTGACTAATAATTGACATAAATTTATTGACCAATAAATTGACTAATGTAGTTTATAAATATTAATCATAAAGCTGCTTATTGAAACTCAAGCTTTGAATAACATTGACATACATTACATAATTTCCTTGAATTTGGTATGAAACAACGGCATTTTATAAGATGATATAGATATTTGAAATGGAGAACAGATATTTTAGTAAAATCTGATACATTGAAAGTGTGAATAAGCCACTAATGTGTATCCCATTACATGTTAAAAGGATCAAAATTTAATGAACGCTGTGGAGTGATTAGGAATGGTATTTTAAATACACAGATCGCATCTGATGCAGTCTTAAAGCTATACGTTGTGGTATATGGAAACTGGATGATGTTTATTACTATGTATCTTTAGATACGATGGTAATTAATTCTGCGTATTTTATAATCCTACATGGAAAGTCTAATTATAGAAGTACATTAGGATATAGCAATATCTTTGGCAGTTACAATTTCAGTGTTTAGACGAATAAACAAAATCTGATATTAAAATGGACGGAAATATTTTGTATTAAATTAAAATTATCCGTATTTAAGTTATAAATATGAAAATAAAATACTAGATGGTATTAGGAGTAATTAGTGAAAAGAATAAACAAGATGTAACTTGGGATTATTTTTATACTTTCTGTTGAATATGTATAATGATGAAAATGCTACATTACATTTTAAAAAAAGCACAGTTCATACTCTTATAAATTATTTAAAATTACATTTTAACATATTAGGCATCACACTTTTTTCAGTGATTCCAAACTTTGACTCAAATTTTAAGTACACAAACTAATGCTGCTCTTTTACTTCTTTTCTTTTTTTATTTAGTTCTTCAATGAATGCCATGAGGTATTTTAAGCTCAGCTCAACTTACCCACAATTCTTCCATGATCATCTCAAATGTCTTTAAAATAATGACCTTGACTGGCAACACCATATGTAGTGTTAGTTACAATGCTTAGAACTTAAATCAATGAGTTAAATCTGTGTGTCTAGTATTTAATCTATTTTTTTATCATTCTTTTCAAAAGCATTATCATAACGATAATACCAAATGTTAGATCATAATGAGAACGTTGAATGTTTTCTGTGATAAAGAGACATGAGTTATGAATTTCATATCTCTCAGTTAATGTTTGTGGAATTACACAAAAATCATAAAAATTGCTTGAGTTTACGTATTAGTGTAGATATCATATAATTCGCTCAGCTTACATAAAAACTATTCAACCACTATATTTATTAAATTGTAAAATGATTTCTCTCTTTTTTTTTAATATGGAAACATTTTCTCTGAGAAGAATCTTCAGATCTGTGGTCTATGAAAATAATCCTACACAGTTCTTAGCAATTTTTATTATGATTTACGAGCAATTAAATTTTAAGAAGTTTTAACGTACTGGTATAACATATCTCTCAACGAAAACTCAACTACAACAATTTCTGATAACTGAGTAATTAGTAATGGAAGGTATATATAATAGTTTTAAATTTATTTGACTTTTCCCTTTAGATATGAGTTTCTTGTTCTTGGTTCTCTATTTCAGAATTTAAGCCCCCTGTGTTTTGTAGAATATGTAATCTATCTATTATCACTTTGTGATCAATTATGTATATACACTGAGGGGTCAAATTATTACGACCACCCGACACTTATACAGAGATTGGCCATTAGAAGTCAATATAGCTATTAACAGTAAATTTAGGAACAGTAAAACATCAATTTCCGTGTGTTACTTCAGTACAAATGGGGAAAAAACGTGGTTAAACAAAATTTGAATGCGGGATGATTGCAGGTGCTTGGAGTGTCGAAACCAGTATCAGCAAAATGACTGCTCTTACAAAGAGTGCAAGAGCAGCAGTAATTAATGTTTACAGAGAAAGAGTTTCCATGCAAAAAACACCGGGTCTCTAGTCAAACTTGTGGTCATCACATGCTACTAAAAACTTCGATAGAAGAATTGTGAAAGTTATCCAGTCTAAGCAACCATACCACAAATTGCGGAGACTCCTTATCAATAAGCATCTACGAAAGTCACTGAATGAACTTTTTAGCCGCATATCATTCTGTATAGCTATGGTAGTCTACGACCGATTCTTAAAACTCTAGTGTCAACTTTGAACAAGAACAGACGTCTCTAGTTCACAAAGAAGCACAGAGATTGGAAGTAGATGATTGTAAAAGAGGCTTGATTGATAGCGTTTTCAATTACTTCATGTGGATGGTAGAGTGCTAATGAGGAGAATAAAAGTACGCACCCTACATGCATTAATTCCACTGTTTAAGTCAGCAATACTCAACCCGAAGCCCGCGGGCCACATGTGGCCTACTGGACCTTTCTGAGTGGCCATCATGGCTTGTTGCACTGACCAATTCAATTATTAAAGAAACATGCATTAAAAATTTAGCGAGAAATTCTATAAATCAAGCAATCACGTCTATCAATTTTGCTATCGATGTCATATTGGTATAAATTGTGAGATAACTTTTTTTCCCTTTTGCAATTGCAATGGTTATATAATGACAGCAAATAACAGAGTAGTAATGACGATTTTATGGGTGAATCTAATTTTTAGTTAACTCTCATGTCTTCCAAGCAAAAATTATCTAAAGAATATATATTGTTTTAAGACAATTGGGAACTTGACTATTTCTTGGAGAAACCAAACACATAGGTCAGCAACTTGTTTGATTTGTCATAAAAATGCAAATTTGAAAAATATAATTTTGCTTGTCACTATACCACTAAGCGCCAATCTTTCAATGCCTCTTTTGTGTAAAAATGGCTTTGTGCAACAGCAACAAAATATTCGGGGGGGAGACGTCTTCGGAACTTTGATGGAAGGAATCTATTGGGAGACCCATGACTGGGCAAAAAAAGCTTAAAGCCTTTTTTTATGAGTTGAGTAAGATAGAGTTTAACATAGTTTTAAAATAAAATCCAAAATTATGAGTTTTAATATTTTATTAATTTTCAGCATTTTAAATGTCCTCAAAAATCCCCCCCCCTCTTTGATCTTCATACTGCGACCCGCAAGAAATAGTTGCCATATGTATTTGGTTCGGCTGTAAAGAAGGTTGAGTACCTCTGATTAAAGTTGTTGGACGAAATTTTATGGTTGACGGATATTTTCTTGTTGATGCATGGATCAAACGAATGCCAAAGATATTTAAATGTTATGGCAAAATCAAATACATCCTGTTATGTTAAAGTGTACCCTACCGAGGATGTAAACTTTCTGCAGGACAATATTTCCTGTCACACAACTGGCATTATCTACTGGCGATTTGAAGAGCATAATATATACTTTAACTTCTCTCAGCTGGCCTGCACATTCGCCAGATCTCCATAAAATTTAGAATCAGTGGGATAAGATCTAAAGGAATATTAGGAAGTTACAACCAATACCATCCACTAAAGGCATTTGGATATTGCAATTCAATGGATATAATCTGATGTGCCTTATGCACTCCCTATCAACATCAACATCCTATGGATTTTATACCAAGAAGAAACCATACAGGAAAGAAGGTAAAATGTGGTCTATTGTAGCATTGAAGGGGTGGCCGTTATAATTTGGCCACTCAGTATATATATATATATATATATATATATATATATATATATATATATATATATATATATATATATATATATATATATATATATATATATATATATATATACATATACATATATATATACATATATATATATATATACATACATATATATATATACATATATATATACATACATATATATACATATATATACATATACATATATATATATATATATCTATATCTATATATATATATATATATATATATATATATATATATATATATATATATATATGTGAAGTTGAAGGCACTATTGCAAGCCCCCTTAGCATCCCCCCAGAGAGGGCAATGTCCCCGACGGGGGAAAGGAGAGACGAAAGAAGGAACATCAGAACTAGACAGAATCCGTTGGGACCGCAAGAGAGGCAGTCGCGCATCGGCAGAGCAGTAATAACTCTTAAAAAATAATGAAAGCCAATTAGGCTACGACGCGCGTTTAAATGTTTCACTCCATTCATTAATTGTTATTTTCCCTTTTATTTATTCTTGTCTTAAAAATAAACAGATTATTCTGGCAAATCCCAGTTTACGAATTCATCCCAGTAACAACATAACATTTGGGGGCTCGGCCTCAAATTAAATTAAAATTAAAAACTCCTAGAAAATACGACGAGTCAAGACTGGTGGACCACGCACGCTTCAACGATGAAACCGACAACGAAAACCACAACGACGAAATCATCAACGGTGAGTCCATTCCAATTTACTCCTTTATTGTTCTGAAGATATTTATTTACGATGGTCTGTCTAGAGGAAATTGCTGCTATTGCGAATATATTAAAGACGGCCCCTGCTTCAACAGTGCAACTTCTGCACAAAATTGTTAATGACGAACCCTACAGTAAATCTTCTAGAAAAGAGTTAAAAAATTCGCGGGTTTCCCACAGAATTACGACTTGAAGCACGAAAGGATAAAATTTTAAAGGACTTTACGAAAACTGAACTTATTACCGTCTGCACTATATTAGGTTTGAATTGCGCGGGAAGTGCCAAAGAATTAAGCGAGCATATATTTAAAAATTTATCAGATCTTGCATCTTTAAAAAATAATTTTACCGAACAATTGACGGATGACGAAGACGAAGATTCGGCGCCCTTTTTTTCGCTAGAATCTACGAACGACGCGAATAAACAACCCCTCACCCCGCCAATTTATCACTTGCCTTCTCCGCAGGATGTTTTTGTTCCCCTCCCTCAAACACAACGAAATCAAAGCCAAAGAGGGAACGAAGAGAATGTATTTTTGTTAAAGGACCTTTTTCAACTATGAGGTCGTTTACGGGGAAATGATAATTACAGAGTTAAAGCTTTTTTCGCGACGTAGAAGAAAACTTTATTTTTATACCCCACATATCTGATTTGCAAAAAATTATTTGTGTTAAACGTTTGCTTCAAGGTCCTGCAAAGACTTTAATCCAAACTCTCCATAACATATTAACGTATAGTTCTCTTAAAGCTGCATTAATTGAAGAATTTGAAGATTTATTTTGTTCTTACGACGTCCACAAGGAAATGCAAAAACGGAAATTACGCCCTACGGAATCTCTATTTGAATATTTTTGGCCATGCGTGAAATTGCTTCAAAAGCACACTTTCATTTAGACGATCACAGCCTGATTATGTATTGTATAACTGGTATACCTGATTCTAACCATAATAAATTGAAATTATATGCATGTAAAAGTATTTCAGAATTTAAAGAAAAGTTAAAGATATATGAAAAGGTTTTTATGCAAAATAATTCTTATTGTATTGATAATGAAAACAAGCGTACAAAATTTAAGCAGTATGATTTTCCTGCATCTAATAAAAATGTGTTCTGATAACAAGTTTCATAATAAAGATCAATTTAATGATGCTAATGTTAATAAGAGGGATGAACGTATACGTTGTTATAATTGTGGATTATTTAATCATACTTCTAATGAATGTTACCATAAAAATAAAGGTTTAAAATGTTTTAATTGTAACCAATTTGGTCATAAAAGCTCTCAGTGTGTATTTAAAAAACCTGATTTTAAAAATGAAGTTGTTAATGAGGTTTTTAGTGAAGTTGTTAATGAAATCAATTCCTCATCAGAAATGCGTAAAACTGTTAAAATTAATGGATATGATTTTGATGCTCTTATTGATACGGGTAGTACTATTACTTTAATACGCGAAAGTGTTCATCAAATTCTTGGAAGACCGACGTTAAATACTACGAAAATAAATTTAACTTCTTTCGGTAAGAGTGAAATTAAAACATTTGGATCTTTTAAATCTACTATTAATATTGAAGATAACAAATTTATGACGGACATTTATGTTATTAGCAATTCGCAAACAACTATTGATGTAATTATTGGAACTGATGTCTTAAAACAAACTGAATTTAAAATTAGTGCAAGTGGTATAGAATTAATATCTAAGAAAAAGGATCACTTAATTAATTTAATTAATGTATCTAAGGCACATAAACAATCAGAATTAAAAGATAATGCCCTAGAAGTATTACAACTAAAATTAAAAAATGCAGAAGATAAATGTAAAACTTTAGAAATGCACGTATCTAACACATCTACATTATCATTAGAAAAAACGGCGTTATTAGATAAATTGCATGAATTAGAAGAATCAAATTTAGAAAAGGTTGACAAGTTAGTTAAACTTGAAGAAAAGTACGAGATCTTACAAGAAACACTTAAAATTATAGAACGGCGACTTGTTGAGAAAGAAATTGAATGTGCATCGTTAACAGAAAAAATACTCATCGTAAACACACAAACGGAATCAAACGATCATCCTAAAACATCGATGTCAACTAAAGAACGAGACATTAACCCTAGCAAGTGCAAAACTAAGAAGTTAAAGTCTAGTGGAAGAAATGCTAATAAAACAAGTGATAGTGATGAGAATCAAGCCTTTGCCAAAGAGAAAAACGATTTGCTTAGACAGATTGATTTCCTTAACTCCATCATTTTGGATACGAAGTTGAAAGAGCCAAACAAGAGTAAAGCCCAGTTCTTTAGAAAACGCAGACAACCACACAAATATAAAAAACACGAATCAGTAACGATCAGAAGAACCCAGTTCGGAACACAACTCAAATTACGACCCAAGTTCTGCGAACCCTACCTAATTAAGACCGTCAAACCCCATGACAGAAATGAAGTTAAAAATGTTGGTCAACACGAAGGTCCTCATCTTACATCCACAGCTGTTGATTTGATGAAGAGGTGGTCAACCGCTGATGCCTGACGATTTTACGACTGCAATTTGAGTACCCCCACAGTGACTCTCTGTGAACAGAACTTTGAAAAACGAACTGAACTTTTTCTCTTTCCCTTTTTATAGCTTTTTTTTTTGAATAGCTGTGAGCAGCAATGACGAACTACTTCCAGAAAAACAACACCTGTGTGAAGTACTGGAAAGCATCGCACTTGTTATTTTTTCTTTTCACTGTTTTCAATTTTGTTTTATAGGTTTCTCACAACATTTTGGATTTTCTTTCGCTGTAGTCAGCTCATTTTCAGGATGGCCGACTGTGAAGTTGAAGGCACTATTGCAAGCCCCCTTAGCATCCCCCCAGAGAGGGCAATGTCTCCGACGGGGGAAAGGAGAGACGAAAGAAGGAACATCAGAACTAGACAGAATCCGTTGGGACCGCAAGAGAGGCAGTCGCGCATCGGCAGAGCAGAAATAACTCTTAAAAAATAATGAAAGCCAATTAGGCTACGACGCGCGTTTAAATGTTTCACTTCATTCATTAATTGTTATTTTCCCTTTTATTTATTCTTGTCTTAAAAATAAACAGATTATTCTGGAAAATCCCAGTTTACGAATTCATCCCAGTAACAACATAACATATATATATATATATATATATATATATATATATATATATATATACTGATATATACTGATATACTGATTTATTTACTGATATATATATTTATATACTGTATATTATATACTGATATATAATATACTATATATTTATATACTATATATTTATATACTGATATATATATATATATATATATATATATATATATATATATATATATATATATATATATATATATCAGTATATAAACTAAAAAGAAGACTAATAAATCCTAAAAACATCTTAAGAACAAACCGAAAGAACCAAAAACATGGAGCCATTACAAACCAAAACAGATAAATATAGCTATAGTGGAAAAAACTATAATGGTTTCCCGAGCTGTCACTAGCTTAGGACAGTGAAACAGGATTAAACAGTGTTTTGCGAGATCTCAACCTTCCCCTTCAGCGGAAACTTTCGACATAATAGCATAGGAGATAAACCAAGGCAAATCCAAAACCCCACGTGGGTGAATATAACATCAATAGAATAGAATTGAAAAATTAAATTACTATAGGAATCCGGACGAAATAGACAAATGTAAAAATGTATAAACATAAATAATTGCAATAGAGGTTAATAATGATTATGACTAAAAGTAATAACAATGAAAATGTGCGAAAAAACTAAAAACTTGCCCGATGTATACCGATACTAATAGCAAACTAACGCCAAGCACAAAAAAAAAAACCGCATAACTAAAAATAATGGTGCCATCTATATATATATTTTAGTAACTAAATTTATTATAAGAAAAATAAGAATATTATACTATAAACTAAATGGAACTGAATATATTAAATAAAATAATTAAATACTTAAATATCTTTAACTTTGAAGACATATATTTATATATAAAATTAGCTGGATAATTATAGTCTAAGCAACTTTGAAATAACTTTTTTATAATTATTAATTTTTAAAACTTCTTCAGATACTAAATCTGTGTTTCTTTTTATATAATTTAGAATAATATTTCTAAAAATTTAAATGTGAAGGGAACTATTCCAATATGGCATTTTTATAACATCAAAATCAAAAGAGTGTCTTTTATTAAAAATTTTACATTTTAGCATATTATTTTCAACTGTTAATTGGAGATTTAGGAAATTTGCTGACTCTAAATTGCAATTGGTTTTTATTAAATTCAAGTAGAGTGGATAATACTTTAAATTAGGAGTAAAGTCAACTTTATTGCGGAAAATAATTAAATCATCGATGTATCTGAAAAAAGTAACAAGAGTATGTATCAATTTTTCATTCTCGTAATAGTGTAAATAAATATTAGCCAGACTATTACTTGCTGGGCAACCTTGTGGCAGACCATTTATTTGTTGATAATAATAGTTATTATTAAATATGTAATTTTCTTTCAAAACAAATTGTATAATAGTATTAAATTTATCATAATTTTTCAAATTATTTAATAAATATTTAATATAGACATTTCTAAGTACTAAAATCATGTCTTCTGTATCAATAGAGTTGAATAAGTCTTCGAAGTCATAGCTATGCAAAGATTTAATACTCTTGCCTTGCATGTTCTCAACGATATCTTTACTGTTTTTTACAATAATGGAGTTTGAGATATTGTCTAGAGTGTGTTGTATAACTTTTTGCAACACCTTGTCTGGTTGTGTAATATAGGTATTAAAACCGTTAGTAATAGTTCTAAATTTAATTGGACTCTTCTGAAATTTTGGTGTTAGGAAAATAGAAGGAAAATTGATATTTTTTGTGTATAAATCTAGTTTTTTATAAAAAGTTGAAATATGGTTAATGATTTCTCTACTGCTGCTATTAGATTTAATAAACGCGCTATTGTTTTGAAACTGTTGGTCAAGTACACAGTTATAAAACCATTTGCAAATGATTGCATAGTTGCCCGGAACTTTATCTACATAAATAATAATGAAATCTTTTTGAAGACTTGATATTTGGTGTTATATATATATATATATATATATATATATATATATATATATATATATATATATATATATATATATATATATATATATATATATATATATATATATCAGTGGTGCATACAGGAATTTTTCAAGCGGGTCTAAGGTCAAAAGTTCACCATTCTTGTATCATGCTGCAATACAACACCCAACATATTCTTTTGATTTTGTCGATTTTCGGGAACAAAAAAAGTAAAAATAATTATTGAATAAATAATTAGCATTATAATTATAAAGAACTAATTACTAAAAAACAACACTTATTTAAATTTTACGTACTATATACATAGGATTATAATCAATCGAAAAAAAATCAGTGGCTGTAGGGGAGGTCCGCACCCGGGGACCCCACCTCTTGTGTGCGCCACTGCTATATATACGTATATATAAACATATATATATAGAAAATTGATAATGCTTTACTAAATCACCGTAATTTTTATAGTCCAAAGAAAGAAAGATACAGAATATAAGGCAGTATATGCTAAAAAATAAGAAAATCACTTTAGTATAATAGCGTGAGTGAATAATAACTTCACACTACTCAGCTACATGAGGGCTTTTGGCGACGGACCTGGCAATTTTAATCCATGGTAAAATAAAGAGGACGACACCTGAGCTGACACCCCACTCTCCTAGCTACCACACCACACTGACGGGAGTACGTTTGAGCTCTCAACAGATTTAACGTGCACCCTTCCCCGACACAGTGAGTCTCAAGTGGTACAGGACTCGAACTCGTGACATGCCAGCCACGATCCGATACCTTGACCCCTAGGCTACGGCGGCCACTTAGTAGAAAAGCGAACTCTGGTATAAGAAACTATAGCCTGTAGGATTTAACAGTTTTAAGGCCAGTCAAATTTCTATATTTGCATATAATATGAATTGCAAAGAAGAGAAATTAGTGTAAGAAAATGTAAAATTCAACATTTTCTAAAGATAAAGAAACATTAATATATAAGTGGGAGAAACTAAAAATACTATGAATTAGTTACCAACGCTAAATACCATGTAAAAATATCAATATGTATACATAAGCCAGAATATCAAACAGCATTTATACAAATTTATGTATATATATATACAAACATAATCAATATAATAATAATAAAATACATACTAAGTACCTTTAATTCTGAATAAGCAAAGCAATAGAAGTACAACAACCAGACAGTATATAGATCTGAGAAATGTATGCATATATATATATCTCCCTAAATTAACTCTACGTAAATGTGACACTCCCAGTGTTGCATGTTGGGCATTAAAAATAAATCTGTAAAGAAAGCAGAATTAATTACGATGGTGGTAAGCCCTTTGGCAGGATCATCACGGAAGGAGAATACGGGTGCCGAAACTCACTAATTACATTAAATGTCGATGGAGTGAAAAATGCTACACATCAATCGAAGCAAATCCGTATTAGCGTCGAAGAGAAAAAGTACATCAAGCGCATTAGGACCCAAAAATACAATAAAGCCAATTTACCAGCTGAATGATAAATGTGTGTATGTACGGCTGGAAATCTCAGCTTGTATATGTATATTCGACTTCTTTATAATCATTAATATCTCCTTAGCTTACTCAATATCAGTTATTGATCTTGGCATTACATATGCTGATATGTGTTCCACAATATATTGATTTTACACAATATATTGATGACTTGGTGTCTAAAGCGTAGAAAAACTTAGGTTTCTGCATCGTGACCAGAGAATATTTTAATGAACTGTCTTAGAAAATTTTATATGTATGTGCTTGTGAATACAATAGATTCATATTGAAGTCCCTTATTTTAAAAATAAGATTGAAATTCTTGAGAGAGATTTTTGAAAAACAATCACTTACTTTTTCAAAAAAATTACCAGAAATAAAACTATAGATACTTTCTTTCTCTCACTATATACGTTTCGTAAAATGTTTAAAAGTTTTTCTGGTGTCGGTACTTAGTAGCGAATGTTGGTATCAACGAATTGGAAGATTGCGATACTTCTTAAAGAAGATCCCTGCATCTAATTCAATTCTAAGAATTCCAGCTACCTTACTAGCTCCTAAGTTTATTGTACCACGGTTCCAGTGAAAGATCCAAACCTGATTCCGTTGGAGGGAGATTGACTAAGGAGGATTATAGATTTGGACCTGGATGAAATCTATTTCAAAACAATGAATGCTGTAAAGACACGAAACCCTGAAAGGGATCATGAACAAGATCCAAGGAAAAAACCACTGCTCAAAGCTTACACACATTTATTCAACAAGAGAAAACCGGTCAAAAAGATCTCCTAATTAAGTCAATTGAAGAAACTGCTATAAGAAAGGATGCCATGGTGAGTGATCTTTGTTCTCTCCTTCCTTGTGCTTTACATAAATGCCAATATTTTAAGACTTGCTTTACCAATGTTAATATGGAAATTAATTATGTTAATAAAAAAAACCGTTAAAGACAATGAAAGTAATAATAGTGATAACTTTACTGTTAGGAATAAAATGAAGAAAACTAAGAAACGAAAAGGCAAAAAAAAGGAATCCTCGGATATATATATAATTTTGTTTTTCTCAAAACAAATTCCAGGCACTTCCCAATCGCAATTATTGAACCAATTGAAACAGACAGCCAGTTTTCTCAATTTGAGCAAGATAACGGGCAACCGCTCCCAACTAATTCCGAACAAACGTTTCCTGAACCCAAATCCACACCCCCAATAATGCTAAAAACTAAAGGTAACTATCGAGAGAGAGAGCCATCTAAGATAATTAATGAAAATTTCCACGACATTATATGAAAGTAAAGCATTTGGTGAATTCCTTAACTTACATATTAATAGTGAAGATGAATATCGGAGTCTTACTCCCGCTTTGGAGGAGGGTAGTGACATTAAATATTACGTCATAAAACCCAGTAGAGAAACAAATTAAAATTATCATTAAAGGTCTTTCCATACACGACAGTAGGAGATATTAAAAGTGATTTATAAAGGAAATTGGATTCTGTTATCAGCTATATCCCCACACACACAACACGCGCATACACAGCTCGTATCTAAGAAAACTCGACTTCTATTTTTTTAAAAGTTACTTTACGAAGAAGTACAAATAACTAAAAAAGAGAAAAAAAACGAGCGAGCCTTATATATATACAGTAGCCGCATATGTTGTGTAACATGTGTGTTGATGTATGATGTGTTATCATGGTAAATACACAATAGTAACATAAATCTTGAAAAAAAATGAATCGGGTATGATTGGAAATAATTTTCTATCGATATTGTGAATTTCTATCTTTAATGAAAATTTTATTTAATTATATAACACAAAAAGTGTTGCAATTGTTTATCAAAAATAATTATTTTTGTTCAATTTGGGGGATAGTGGAGACAATAGTCTAATGATAACTACGGTGTAGCTGCCAGGTCAAATAGGTCACATGGATGGAAACACATCGTGAATATTCCGAGTGTGATATCAAAGAAACCTCAGAGCTATTGCGATTTTAAAAAAAAATTAAAGTAGTTAAATAAAGTAGTAGTGGGGCACCCTAAGCAACTGTGAGGAAACCTAGCCTGTTTGTAGAGAAAAAAAGAAACAAATTGAACACAGCAGATCCTGGGCCTGTAGGTGCAAATAGGGCGGATGTAGGGCAGAAATAAATAACGAAACTAACTCCCCAGGGGGAGGGGAGGCATCAGTGTTGAGAAAGAACGCAGATAACTCCGAAATAAGCAAAGAGAGGGGGGATTCCCCAAGTATAATTAGCCTATCTCACTCAGCTCACGACATCATCAAACACTATAGGATTAACATGAAGTAATCCTATGGGGTTTAATTTTATCGACGAAGCCCTTCTCTGGCCCGCTACCATAGAACAGATTGGATAAAAAGCTGTAGCTCGGTGAGGAGAACCTATGGTTCGAGTTTAAAAGCAGAGACTCAAAAATCCTCAGAGAGGACGAATTTTAAGTATTTTAAATATTTTAAAAACGTGAAATGAAGGGAGAGGAAATATGAATATTGCATTGAAATTATATATGCAGAAAGCTCATAGGGATCTCTATCGAATCAAGCAGGTACGGATGACAAAGGTGGCCTAAGATTCATGATATAAAAGAGATAGCCCTGTAGGGGAGGAGGAGGTCGATTTTTCGAATATATATCTCGCTATATTACTTAGTACTATCGAGCCTCCAAGTATCAAGACCATAGCTCAATTTCAAAAGGGGACAAAAATTCTTTACCCAATCCCATAGGGAAAACATGGGAAAATGAGACTCTGGTGTGCAAAACTTAAGCAACAATGTAAAAATTTAGCAGATAGCCATGAAATTGCAGAAAACGGAGGTCTGGAGATCAGTACAGTGAACACGTAAGTCAGTAGAAACGTCATGCATATGCAAATATCAGGAAGGAAACGTCAGAAGCGACGTGAGCGTACGCAAAACACGTGATGCCGGCGCACGCTGCTCAACAGTAGAATAAAATGAAGGACGGAGACGCAATTCAAAAACCCTAGAAGAAATCACCTGGACGACTTCACACGTGGAAGAATAATCGGAAAGCTGGAGGGGTGTACCGTCACCAGAGTAGATGCAGAGTTCGGAATCAACAAAAGTGTCGTTTCGCACGCTTGGAAAGCGTTCCAAACCACAGGTACAACTGTTAGAAAGGTTGATGGTGGCCGCCCGAGGACGACAACTGCAGGGGATGACCGATATATCATCCTGCAGGTGAAAAGAGACCGACGGCAGTCAGCAAGCGTCGTTGCTCAGCAACCCTCTACAGCAACGGGGCGACAAGTGTCGCGGTTTACTGTGGCCAGACGCCTTCACAAAGGGGGCCTATTCGCCCACCGTCCTGAACGCCTCCTTTCGTTGAAAGTTGACCACCGACGCCACCGTTTACAGTGGTGCAGAGAGCACAAAAACTGGATAACTGATCAATGGAGTCGTGTCCTCTTTACGGATGAGAGTCGGTTCAGTACCAGAAGTGATTCTCAACGCGTTTTGATTTGGAGAGAGATCGGGACACGGTTTTATCCCAGTAACACCAAGGAAAGACACCATTACGGTGGTCCTGGAGTTCTTGTCTGGGGAGACATTATGCTGAACGGGTGAACTGAGCTCCACATTTTTGATAGAGTGTCTGTAATCGGGGATCGCTATTGTGAAGAGGTACTTCCCCATGTGCGTCTGTTCCGAGGAGCCATTGGCCCAGACTTCATTTTTATGGATGACAATGCATGGCCACATCGGACTCTTGCTGTTGAGGAGCTGATGGAAAGTGAAGATATCACTCGAATGGATTGGCCAGCGTACTCCCCAGTTTTAAATCTCATCGAACATGTGAGGATGCTTTGGGGAGACGTATTGCAGCACGCTTACATCTTACGGAGAACACCCAACAACTTAAACAGATGCTGATTGAAGAATGGGTACTCCTACCGGAAGAAATGTTGCGCCAGCTGGTTCTGAGTATGCGGAGACGGTGCAAAGCAAGCATTGAAGTGAGGGGAAGGCATATACCATATTAAGGAACATCTGCGTGTTCCTTCTGTTGGATAGACCATCATAAGTCACGATACTATGCGTTCAATAAATCTTGTTTTTGTTTGATTCCATACCGTATGCATTGTATTCCTTTTTCAGCGCCTTTGCTTTCGTCATCCTTTACGCACATAATACTCTCCCTCATTTCAGAATTTCATGTCTCTCAGATGATGTTTCGTGAAGTTATGGCAATAAACCCATTTGTTGCTTAAGTTTTGCACACCAGTGTATTTTAGTGGGAAACTTGTGATTCAAATCTCCAAGCAGAGACTCAAATAGATTTCAAGATATTACAGATTTAAAAAAGTTTAAAACTTTGAAATAAAATACAAGGAATGACCATATAAGCAAGAAATTTGGTGAGAATATACAATAGAGAAAGAGAGATCGACTGAGCCAGGTCCGAGCAGACTGAGTGGATCATGTGACGATATATTGGCAAAATGCTGTCCAGGAGGAATCGTGTCCTTGTACTTCCTAACCAAACATGTAGTTCCTATGGGGTTGATATTTGTTCCTAACCAAATATCAACACCAAATCATCAAAAAATGGCACCATAGGATTAACATGGGGAGTGATATTTTATTGTGTAAGCCCTCCCCTGTACAAACCAGATCATCATTTGTTCAGAAACTATGAAGGGGGAGGTGACCGACCAAGCAAGGCCCCACGCGTGCTCACTCGTGCCGTCCCTTTTCACGAAATCACTCTCACTAATATGCAGCAACTGAGAGGAAAGATGTTACATATCAAAAATCTTCGCTAACTAACTAACCTCGGTTATATGCAAATAAAAGTTAAGGTATTCCTCATCAGAGGAGTCACTCAATGCTTCAATTATAATAATTTTTATCACACCGTGGCATACTGCCTTCTAAAACACTGATTTTTAAAGTGGGGGAAAGAACATGCAACTAAAAACTGCAAAAGAAAGAAAAGAAGGATAACCTTTACTGTATTAAATGTAAGGAATACGGACATACAGCCAACTACAGCAGGTGCCCAAAACTCCGAAAGGCTAAAAAGGGTTCGACCATGGAAAACAGATTTAAAGTAATACTTTCAATAACACAAAAGTACGAGAAAAACTATCCTACGCTAACATTGTTAGTGGAGTAACCCCCACAACTCTATCTTCCCCTCAAAATAACAATGATACCCAAAATAACTAGGAGCATAACAATAGTTTTCAAAGCATCCGAAAAATCGGTCAAAACCAGGAAGATAATATCTCTGTTTCTTCAAGTCTTAGAAATTTTCAATATTTTTTCTAGCTTACTAAAAAGAATGCCAAATTTATTTTACAGTTGCTACCAAAACTTAAAGCAGCTGAGACAGCTAAGCACAAAAAGCCTATCTAAAAGCTGAATCCATGTTAAACGGTTAGTACATTTTCTTTAATTTAACGTCAAAAGTTCCCCTTTTATTCTTTTAATTCTATGTCCTCATTTAATTTTTAACTCCATTGATTTCTTTTCCTCAGAATCGGGCAATCAACATCAATAGTTCACTCCCAACATCCAAATAAAACATTGAATTCAAGAAGCTAGGTTTCTCTCTGCGAGTCTACCTATTGATATCTGAAGCCATGCCTTCACCTAACCATCCGAGTGGACAACACCACCTTTCAGTTCCAGAAAGAGGATTGAGGGCTATTCACGCAGCTTATTCGCCTCGTGAAAACATCAAAGTCATATTTTTTCTAAGAACCTTAATATTTTAATGCGTCTTTTAATCTTTTAAAAATAAATTTTTGTTGTTTTAAATTAATTACATACATTATTTTTAATTCCGAATTGTTTCTCATTAATCACTTGGGAATTTTTGTGTTCTGTGTTTAATGTTTTCTTTATCTCGTATTCTTGGATTTAAAATTATTACTTACTTTCAAATTGTGTTTAGTATTTTTATCGTTCTTGCTGTTCTTCTTAATCCATGCATTGTGTAACTGGAATACATTTCCTGTAGTGTACATTATATATGTGTGTTTGTGTGTGAGTTCATTATATTCACACACTATAAGGAATAGAAACTGCAGTCTCCGAATATATTGTTACGAATTTTGTGTAAATAGTTTAAATAATCTATATTTGGATGGGCAATGTATTTATATTACTCTATGTTATATTTATTTTATGTTATAATTGTAATATTCATAAGCAATGTCGTTCCTTACTCCGATTCAATAAGAACTTGGTGATAGGACCTAGCTGGCATCATATTTAACGACCTGGTTGGCTGCCGATTTCACGACTTTGGCGAGTTTGGGACCCTCTCGATTCTTCAAGAAAGTGTAGTGGATCTCTCCAGTAATTTAACGCACTATGACGCGTGCGGATTTTTGTGGAAGTTCCAGCCCGATCTATAAATAGACCAGTGCCAGCTGCAACCAGTAAGTCTTGATTCAATCAGCGGTTAGTGCACATTGTTTTGATTACCGATTAGCTCGGCTGTGTTTGCAATTAATCTTTTACATGCGTGTATTTTAAACACTTATAACTATGTTTGATTCTTGTTGAAGGTGTGAAGACCTTTTGAGATTTACTCCGTGAATATTGCTGCGGAATCCTGTATTTGAAGAAGTGGATTTCTGATAATAAATTCGCATCGCTCTTAAAGAACTGGTTTTTTTTCTTTGCGACTGTTTTGCATAAAATCCTTGAACCTGGATCTACGTAACAATACATATATAAGACATTATAAGCTTAGAATTATAGTGAAATAAAAAAAAAGTATTCTCAATTAGTATTTTTATTATGTTGACTTGTTAAAGATTTGTTATAGCTCATACTAAAAAAAAATACCTGATATTGTGCTGTTTAAGGAATGATTTAAGATATATTCTTTACGTATTTGGAGATTCAATATGGATATTTCCGACGCAAAAATATTTTGAACACTTGTTTTTGTTCTGATACTGCTTAGAAGTACTACTTTGTGATTAATAATCAGCCCAACATTTGAAGAAAATATAAAATTCTTCCCAGGGTAAATAAATTGATTGTTGATTAACTTACTTCCAAACTATTCGAGAGATTTCATCATTTTCAATCGTTGTGAAGTGTAGTAAGCACTTAAATTGACACTCCACTCTTTAAGTTTGTATACCAGGTAGCTTTTGGAGCCTCGGAAGATTAAACATGCATTTTCTCCAACATCCGGCAGTCTTTAAGGGATCATGACTCGAACCTACGAATTAACAGAAACGATGTTGGTCAGGAATTCGCAACCATTTCCCCATTCCATTACTCTGACTACCTTCCAGAAAAAAATAAAAATTTTAGAATCGATAAAAAATATCAAAAATGTTTTCTTCACTTAAGGGGTGGTCACAGGGGTGTTAAAAATGTTTCGAGAGCACAAAATACAAACAATTTTCGACTAGAAATAATTCTTTGAGATTAAAATGAAATAATTTGATTCTTTTAAACATTTCTTATAAAGGGATAAAGTTTCAAAAATTATAAAATATCTAAAATATAATAATAATTTTAAAAATAATAAGCGCATAAATATAAGAAAATTTTTTGTAAGAAACAAATAGTAAGTTTTACGACGCGCATGATATTTTCGGCAATAATAATTCTAATTACTAGCAATAAGTTGATTTATAAAGTCAAATATATCCTTACTACATGCTGGCCTATCTTATATAAATAGAATAAAAAATAATATGTTTAAAAATAAAAAAGTACATTTTTCTAAATTTTTTTTAAAAAACTCAATTTTTGTTGATACATTTCAAAAAATTAAAAATTTAAAATACTATAAATAGCTAGGATTTGAAGATTATGATAGAATTTATAATTCTGTATAAAGTTTTATACATCAAAGTATGATAGTTTTTGAAACGCAATACGCGTAATTGAAAAAAACACAAACTGAGAAAAAAGGCTTTAAAGTTTTAAAATTGAATTTGAGAAAACAAATCTTAAAACTTACATGCTAAAATGCTCCAGGATCATAAGATATACCTTCCTGTTCCTGAAATAGCTCAATTTCTTCACTCTTTTTAATTTTCTTGGATCTGCGAGCTTCAAAAGATGATTATAAGCGTCTCTGTCTTGACGTAAAGATTCGACGATTGTCACGTTCAGCCAGGGACAGACAAACATTTCTGATAATTTTTAAGCCAAATTTCTCTAAAATAGTAATAAGTATTTGATTTCCATCATTAAAAACACTGATTGCTAGATTTGCAGCAATCTCTTCAATCTGAAGACTAGAACCAATCGTCTTAGGACAAAACTTCCAAATTAATGAATTTAAACTTTCATTAGGATTCTGGGTCTTTACTCCTAAACATTTCTTCAGGAGTGCCGGATGAGATAAGTCTGCAAATACAGGCTTAATTACATCTCGAACAGCTTTAGCAACTGAGGGTTTGTGTTTATAATTTTGTAAATTATTATTAATTGCGGCATTATACTTACACCATGTATTTGAATTTGTAGGACAAAACCAGTGCATCGGTTCATCATCAGTGCTGCAAGAATGACCCCAAACAGCCCAAATGGCTTTCCGCAATTCCTTTACACTAGTAGAATTGCATCAAATAGCATTACCATAGTAATGCGCAAGTTTATCAATTATATAAACTATCAGTTAACCTACCTTTACCGCCAATAGTTTTACCATCAGATAATTTATTTTTACTATGTACTAATTTAAGCTTCCTAAGTCTTGTACCCATTCTCTTTTGCACATGGCCTACACATTCTATTTTTTGAATAAGATGGTAATCGCCGTATGGCTTGTTTTCAGAAAGGGCATTGAATTTTTTTGTGTCGCCATCTCCTATGTAGTTCGAATATTTCAGGTTGTGAAGCTTTTCTGATCGATTAAAAATCCTCAACATCCCGTCAACCTCCATCTTACCAGCAGAGCCAGAATAGTTTTTTCTACATGAAATCTTATGCGCTCTTTGCCATTTATTGTACTTGATACCAAACTTTACCCCTTTATACCTGTCGCATCCTTTGCAAAATGAGGACAACACTTCCCTATCCAAAACCTTACCTGTTTCGGCCCCTATTACATTACATGCTCCAATCAACGATGAATGTCCTCTCGTCTTCCAGGTACCACCACCGTTTACCGTTGAAAGGTTATCAGGTGACGAAGAATTTTCTTCGACAGCTGCCCTTTTCATGCTTTCTTCAGCGACTTCCTTCATAACACGTGAAAATTTATTATAATTAACATCATATGATTTTTTTCAACAGGATTAGGAAGACTCATTACAGCACAAAAGGTTTTTAATGACTTTAAACCTTGGTCTATGCATCTCATTGCTAAAATAGATCTTCTGTTAATTTCTGGAGCATTATTTTTATTCCCAGTGTTAACACAGCTTGAAAAAGTATAAACACTCCCACAGTTTTTACAACGTATTTCAAAATTCGAACATAAACCACCAGTGGACTTTTCATTAATTGTTAATGGTTTATGACATTTTAAACAACATGATACTGATAAAATAGAGCTAAAGGTTGAAATAAAATCAAAAATACGATGTCCTTTGAAGAGTTTTCACTTACCTTAACAAGATTTGACTTTAATGAAGTCTGAATTCCTGAGATTTTATTACTGGAAGCACATACTTACTTGTATCTCTCCTTTCTGCAACATATGTATGAGGACATACCTTCATGAATTGGTTCCCTTTAAAGCTTCTTTTCTTAGGACGTTTACCTGAAGGTCCACGATGTGTATTTTCCATTTCAATCGAGAGAGTTTTGTTTTCAAGTTTGATAAACGGTTTTAAACAACCCTGTTTTGAATTTCGATAAGTTATTTCAAACAACGTGCTAGCATTACCTAAACAGAATCAAAACACATTAAAAAAGTGTTTGTTGAGTTGCAAGCTTCCTTCTCATTTAACCAAGTGTTTAAAATATTTCATGTGGCTTTTTAAAAACAGAAAAATCAAACGTATGCGGAAATCAAGAATAAGTGGGTCTGGCATGTGGCCATTTAAACATTGTTATTACTAAATTGCTGTTTGGAATTTTTCGAATAACTTTCGAAGTTTTCGTAGTACTATCACGTGGTTGATATCAAAATGTTCAAAAGAAAATGAGGAACAACATATATCTTTTTCGAAAATTCGAAAAAATCCAAGATTAACACCCCTGTCACCTCTTAAGAGAAATCCTAAGAAACGTTATCACCATCAAGCCATTGATTTGTATTATAATAAAGCTTTTTATTATTTCAGAATTTATGTACAAATATATTTTTCAAATATTGTGTATTATTTCAGCAGTGTATCCTCATCTACTCGTATATATATATATATATATATATATATATATATATATATATATATATATATATATATATATATATATATATATATATATATATATATATATATATATATAAATTTATAAGTAATAATCATATACTAAATTGTCAGAAATCTGAAAAAAGCAAAGCAAGGGGTAGAATAACAAGACAATACAGGTCAAAAACAAAGTAGCCTAAGTAGTATATTAGCAAACTGTTAGTTATAGGATCTAAGATTGTAGAGTTAAACATTGTTTTAAAGCCAGACAATCTCCGCCTAGATTTAATTTATCACTTGCCTGTGAGGAAGAGAAAATATTATAACAATAAGATTTGTTAATAATAAACAATAGTCATAATACTAAAAGAGCAATGCTATCAGTTCTAAAACTAAGTCACCAATTCCAAATACCAAAGAAAAAATAAATATACATACATAAGTCAGAAAATTAAATATTTAAATAGTACAGAGCGTTTTCAAGAATATAAATTAACAACACAATAGACCCTGATCTCACCACAACAGAACAGGAATATACATACAGAATATACCGGAATTTTCAGACAAACTTTATGGGGAGGTAGGGGTCATCCCAAGGATTCAGATTTGCCTAGAAATCCACGTTGGGAAACATCTTCGTGCAGCTCTAGATGGCGTTGTTCACTAGAGCACTGAAGGAAACAAAGCTGCATTATCGCAGCTGTCATCTGCAGAGTTGTACGGAACGTTTTATGAACATCGAGCTGTCATATATGCACCTGATATACAAATTAGCAGAAGGAAATGCAGGAGAAGCACAGAAACATTGTATTACAAAAGGTACCCCCAGAGAACTGCGTGACCTCCTGATGTCGCAATTTGTGTGAATAAGGATCATTACGAGGTGATATACATAGTAAGGGTAAGACAAGTGTGACTCGAACTCCCAGTATGACTAAGCTCTGACCAATATATATGTCAGATGATCTCATTCTATGTTTCTTCTACTTGTCATAATTCTTTGCCTTGACGTTTACGATCATAGGTTCCTTGCAAACCTGAATCTTTGTGATGTACCCTACATCCCTTTAAAATTTGGCCCAATATGTCTGGGACACCCTGTATGAGTGAGGAAATGTAATCAGTACCTAAATTGTGTTGCTGCAGATACTCCTTTATGATTCATAAAGTGAAGACTTTGATAAGCGATAGGTGAATCATTCATTCAAGTAACTATAAAAACCACTGAAAATGTTACATGAATACGATGTACGGAATGATTGAATTTCTTAACTAGTTCTTTCTTAGTGTGTTAAGAGAATTCTAAGAAAATAATTTTAATTAAATTTTCTTATATTTTAAATTTTAATTTGATGATATCAATGGATATGCAACGTTTCGAAGCCTATATACTGTATTTTGTGTTTATATTTAGAAAAGGTACATTGCATCGTAGATAGAAACAAATTTCATGTGGTTTGCCCTAAAACATTTATTTTCCAATAAGCTTAGATAAACAGCAAAATTCAAAGCCACAACACCAAAGTTATATTTTCTGGGAAAAAACCTACTATTATTGATTTGTTTTTTTTTTTTGGTAAGTGTGAATCAATATTTGAAACTCTCTTAAAAAACCTCTTCGTTCCCTCTTATAAACAAGTAAAAACTGCGATTTTACGAAAGGATTTTAGAGCTCTATTTATGTTTTCAAAACAACCTAATGTATTTTACAGAAATTTTAAACTTAGTACCTAATGCTGATGTATAAAAACCCCCTTTTTAAAAAAGAAATTCTGCAAGATTTTGACAGGGGTTTGCTCTACTAAACGTTTAGAAAAATAAAACTTTTTCTTTTAAATCTCTCAACTGAAACACTTTTTGAAAATACGGAAGCCGCATTTTGTTATTCCTGTGTTTGATTATCGGATTTCGTTATAAATGTAGAATCAATTCTACTGAGGTTGTTGATATAAACATCTTTTAGTTGAAATCTACATGGATTTTCCGAGAAAAATTTTGCACTCCCTCCCTCAAAAATGTATGCATATATGTTTTTTAATTATTTGTTACTATTGCAACATTGTATAAAACTTTTTACTAAAATACGTTGCTAGGCATCAAAAAGTAATTTACGAAGGTCAAGAGATATGTAGAAGGCAACTTTATTTTACACATTGGGAAATTACAAAGGTAAATGGATTAAATAATGGCCTCAATCTACTTGGTCTATTCATCTCTGGTAATTTTAGATGTGGATAAACATGGGCATGGCCGTCATACTCCAGTCATAGTTCGAAATAAGGAGATTAATGTTTAACATAGCAATTGTGTGTGCAATAATAAAATTAACAAACATACGCATGTAGTACTTCAAAGCTACTTAAAATGCATGTCTTGCTTAAACTAAGAGTAATCAAGAAAAAATAACAATCTTAAGGATAAACAAGTTGAATCAAACACGTCAAAAAAAAGATGACGAAAACTAGATAATTAAAAAAATAATGAAAATGAAAAAAAAAAAAAAAAAAACTGAATGAAGTTTATATTAGACTTAAAAATAATTTTAATGAATTTCTTTTACTGGTAATAAATTGTTTTTGTCACTTATGATGAAAATTTGAAATAAGATATTTTCTACAGAATAAATTTAAAAAAAAACAAAAAAAAATTGAATTTTACAATTGTTTTTATTCTTCAAATTCGCAAGCCGTTAATTAAATTAATTGTTTAAAAACAAGAAAAATTTCCGATAAAGTAAGCTTATAGTTATTTTTGTCTACACAATGTTAAAATTTTGCCAAATTTTTGGAAATCATAATGGTATTCAAAAAAGTCATAGCCAATCAAGAACAAACATATGCATGCAATGTCTAAAGTAGCTTAGAATTCGAAATAAACACTAAATTTAGCAAATCAATGCTTTTTACTTTAAATAATAAATTTATACAGCATGAAGTAAAACATTAAATAAATAAGAAACAACGAAGTATTTAATTATAAACAAGATATTTTATTGTTTTTATTTTGATTTAAGAATGCTTTCTTATTAAAATTCCATGGATTTGAAACCTAAGTAAGACTACAGCCATTCTTTTTTCAAATGAATCCTATTTGGGACAAGCATGTTTTCTTTGGAAGAAGGGAACAATTATTCAATGGTTATATGAAAGAAAAACTTTCAGAAGCATGGAAATTGGATTTTTTTCATTTCAAAAAGAGGTGTTTCTAATTTAAAATATTTAATAGGAAATGAACCAAAATATTTGCAGTATGTAAAAAATGATTATTTCTTTTCAAAACCAGTCATTTTTTGCTAATTACTGCACCAAAATTCTCATCGAAAAAGTACTTTTAGAAAAATTCAAAACATGTTTATCCCTAGACAAAACCAAAAACGAATCCAATTCTGAAATTCAAATTTTCAGTTACATCATTTCATTAATTTCGCATTTTGAAGAGTGGAAAGTCTGTTCGACCAGTCCCTTTTCCTTAGTTAATTGGGAAATAACATTTTATGCAGGAGTGTTTCGATTCAAAAGTAAATACAAAACTTTAATCGTAGTAGCATTAATTAGCCTTCTTTTTTTCCAAGAAGTTTAAATTCCTCTTAAAAAACAAAATTTTCATTCGTTTGTTATTATGTTGTGGCATCCTTATACTAAACAATATCAATTTAAGTACTTGAGATAATTACGAATGTTACATCAATTATTCTAGAACCTGAGTAGGTTTACTAAAATGTATAAATTTATCAAATACACTCTGTCGCAAAAAAATATATGCACCCAGAAGAAATTGAGCTACATTCACGAAATTTGGTATGCATGTAGTGTATATGAAAATAAACAAATGATTAAAAATTCAGAACAAAATATCATTTTATTAAGTGGTTACAGCTTGCAAAAGGTTAAAAATCAGTAAGTAGTAAAGCCACCTCTTGCAGCTATACAAGCCGAAATTCGGCGTGGCATCGATTCAATTAGATCACTTATGACCCCCTGTGGAAGATCCTGCCATAGTCTTTGCATCTGCGCAGTTAATTCTCCTGTATCTCGGGACGGCTGCAGTTGCCTTCCCAGCGCGTTCCAGACATGCTCTATTGGCGAAAGATCTGGTGACCTGGCAGGCCATGGTAGGACGTCATATCCTTGAAGACATTGTTGGGAGAGTCGCGCAGTATGTGGACGAGCATTATCCTGTTGATAAATGGCACCTGGGCGACTTGATAGCATGGGTAGCACAATCGGCGTTAAAATATCGTCCACGTATCTGCGAGCTGTCAAAGTGCCTTGAAGGACCACTAAAGATGATCGTGTGTCCCAAGAAATTGCTCCCCACACTGTCACACCTTGTGAAATTGCTGTATGCCGCTCGACAATAAATGCCGGATCGGATCGCTGGCCGGTGCGCCTCCAGACACGTGTGCGGTGGTCATCAGCACTGAGACTGAATCGGGATTCATCACTGAAGATGACACGTCTCCAGTCTGTCACACTCCAAGTTGCCCGAGGTCGGCAAAAATCCAGTCGACACTGCCTATAATGTGGGGTCAGTGGTAAGCGTCTTAGCGGACGTCGGCTCCTCAAGCCAACTTCGGTCAGTCGTCTCCTTATGGTTTCTCTTGATGGCACTGGATGTCTGGAAGGAGGTAAGTGGCGTTGAATCGATGCTAGCGACGTTGTTGGTGCCGAAGTGGCCACTCTTCTGATTGCACGATCCTCGCGATCATTTGTGTTCCTGGGACGTCCTGACCCTCCGCGACGGTACACTCTACCTTCTGTGATCCACTGTTGCCAACACCGAGCAACTACCATATCGCTCCGACCGAGGTGGCGGCCGATACGTCTATTCGACCAACCTGCTTCTCTGAGGCCTATTATACGGCCCCTATCAAAGTCCGTCAGCTGCTCGTACTGCCGCCGGTTACGTCTTAGAGGCATCCTAAGTCTCAATATCGTCTATCAAAGTCATCAGATTCGTTTGGATAGCCGTATGGCGCTCGTACTCATGCTTTTAAACTCTCCCAGTTGCGCAACTAATATGCGCATAGCACACTTAGCCTTGTCTCATTGGCTTCGAAATTTTAATCATTTGCATATCTCTTACCAGACTACATTCTTGCCGAGTTTCGTGATTGTAGCTTGATTTCTTCTGGGTGCATATATTTTTTTGCGACAGAGTGTATATATACACAACAATAATTAAAGAGAAATAACTGTAATTACATTGCATTATTTATTTAAAAAATCTGAATGCTTCTAAATATTGCTGTTATATGTATATGGAGTGTGTTGAGTGGATTTACTCCAGCACATTACTTTAATCAAGGAACATCTATTAATTTCAATAATTATGAATGTACATGAACAGGTTTATGACATATCTAAAAAGAACTGGAGAGCCAATCAATGCATAAGCACACTTCACGTATATTTTCGAATATATGGGCCCATACTCACGATAAGTTAGCTGTTTGATTCTCTTCAAAAGCTTTAGTCAAACGTCTCTTCTGCTCAAGTTTTCAGTCTCAACTACCATAAAATCCAGAGTATAACACGGACTTTTGGCAAAAAATAAGATCGAACTTTACGGCTGAGCGTTATACACCGGGTATAAAAATGAGAGCACTAAAAATAAAAAAAGAAATGAGCATAAGAAAGTTAGACATCTACATATATTGAAATACTTTTTTTAAGAAATGACGTTCTTTATATGAACTTAAATAGTTGTACATCTAGATGTACAAGGTATGACACAGAAAAAAAAGGAGACTAAGTGTATAGCTTGAAAAAAGAGTGGGGTTGGCAACAACTAATTTGGTGACGTGATCCCATATCCCTCCTCTATCTACGTGGCCAATTTCGTCTAAATACATCACGCCAGTTGGTAGTATTGCGTCATTGAGTGAACACGCGGAACTGCATTCTGGCGGGAAAATGTCGAATTAGAATTAACTTTCTTGTGAAACTTAAGAAATCAGCCACGAAAACATTTCAAATACCAACCGAAGCTTATGGAGACAAATCTGTAGTGCACATGTGTTTGAATGGTATAAGACAGCATTTCTCAAGCTGTGAGGTCCTGTTGGTGTGGTGTGGTAGTTAGGAGAGGGGGTTCCAGCTAAGGTGTCGTCCACGTCACTTGAACATGGTTCAAAATTACGTGATCCGTCGCCAAAAGCCCTCGTGTAGCTAAACAGTGCGACGTTAATAATCAATCACTCACTCACTCAAACTGTAGGGCGCGCCCCCCTTGGAGGTCGTGACAACTCTGCGAAGAGGGCGCGATCATATTAAAAATTCGAAAACAAAATTTTATTTAATTAAATTTGTTTGTTTACCTTCGGTAATTTAATAAATACATTCTGACATAATAAAAAATAAAACACACATTTACACTGATATATTACACTTATAGATGTACCAGTGCTTCACAATGTACTTTATAATTAATTTAACAGAACAAAAATAAGAACAAGTTTAATAATTAATAGGACGCCATGAGCTTGTCATATATGAAATTATATACAAAAATGAACACTTATCTTGATAATTTGTACTTTTAAAATTAATGCCTTAACTCAGTGTTTCTCAAAGTGTGGGGCGCGCCCCCCTGGGGGGCGCGATGACCCTACGAGGGGTGCGCGAGCGTATCGAAAATTTAAAGATTTTTTTTAATAAAAATAACCGGAAAGAGAAGTAAAACAAAATGCTTTCTTCCATAGTAAAAAAAATACACACAACAACACTAACATAATTTATGTTTATTATCTGGCTTTTTTCCGTCATCAAATAGCTATCTTTGATCCCAAAACCAAATTAAAGAAAAAAAAAACATTTTGTTTTATTTGCTGTATTTCCTCAATGAGAGATTTTTTTATTACGTTTTAACATAAAATATTACTCGTTAAAAGAAAAAACGAAACCCAGACCCTGAGAAAAATTCTAAGAAGATAAACAATTTACCACTGTAATTATTGAAATACTATTTATTAGTTGTAGAAAAAGAAAAGGAAGTCATAATTCACTTTTCAGCCAGGCTGCATAGTACGTTTGCTAATGATTTGATTGACCTTCAATCTTATGGTATGGTTATTATCAATATTAGTTCCCTCCCATCTTTTATGCGTTTGCTTTTCGCTTAGGGAAATTGTAAATAAATGAGATTTGCGATATTTGGAAAAGAATTGATTGGTTTAACATTTCTGTAGGATAATTGAAAAGTGTCTGATTTGCGTCCTTTATTATGGTCTTGTACTTTTGAATAATTTTAGTTCAGTTTTATTGGATTTTTCTCAAATCATCAAAGAATTGAATAGTCCTTGAAAGAAGGTAAGTATACTTTCTATAAATTAAAATATTCACTAGAATTCCGATTTGTATCGTGTACAGTAAAAATAATTCTAAACAAATGATTGGTGTGACTGAGTCCCCCCGCACTACCATTAATGTTAGTATCGAGTACGCGCCTGCTCCTGGGTTAAAACATTTTGAAGTCTTCTCGCTTTAAATGTTAAAAAGTAACACAATTATTCTTCATCGCAATTTTATATTCTTTTTCATAATTTAACATTAATTCTAAATGCTAATTGTGTGAGGTTTAAAATTACAGTTCTTTTAAACAGTTATTTACAATTATAGCATTTATCTAAAAAAAACATTTTACATTTTTGTATACAATGTCGTGCACACAGTTTTACTCTCCTTACAGTTCAGCTATTATATCAAGAATAATGTTTTATTTTTTTAAAAAATGAACTCGTGCGAAGAGTCGGTGTTTCAGCCAGTATACGTTTGATGTATCAGTACTAAAGAAGGTATTTTATAAATAATTTCTTATTACTGAATTTGGCCGCGGTAGCCGAGTGGTATAGGTATCGGATCGTGGCTTGCCTTGTAACGAGTTCGAGCCCAGTATCACTAAAGACCCGCCATGTAGGGCAGCGATAAACGTTAAATCTGTTGAGAGCTGAAACGTTTTCCCGTTGGTGTGGTGTGGTAGTTAGGAGAGAGGGGTGCCAGCTCAGGTGCCATCTACGTCACTTGACCATGGTTCAAAATTACGTGGTCCGTCGTCAAAAGCCCTCGTGCAGCTGAACAGTGCGACGTTAATATTCAATCAATCAATCTTATTACTAAATTAAGAACAAGTTTAATAATTATTAGGGACTTCCACGGGTTTGTCTTGTAGAGGAAAGTTTTTCAAAGGAAGGTTTAATAACAGAAATTGACACTTAAAGAGTTATTTTTGTATATTTAGCTGAGATCTATATTTTGTCTTCAAGGCATCCACTGCAGAAAATCCGGTTTGAAAAAGGTAGGATGTTGATAATGGTAATAGTATACGAAGTGCTTTTGTTTTCAGTACTGATAATTCCTCATCCACCTCTACCCCAAATTCAAAGAGCGATTTATTACAAAATTGCCTTTTAATTTTTCACACTGGATGTGAAATCTATGAAGATTTCTTCTTCGGAAGTTAAGAGCCCTTCTGGAGTATCTTGAAATAGATCCTTAATCCACTCGTAACTTGCTACCAAGCTGTCCTCATCCAGAAAATAATTTTAAAATTCTTTGCCAACATAGCTAAATGATTTTACATGTTTTAAAAACAACTTTCACATGTTGTTCTACAGATTTATAAGTTTTAACACATATCGAGCTGGGGCTTTTTTTCCGTCATTTACTTCAGTAGTGGTAAATCCAAAATTTAAGTATTTTTGAGAAGATCGCCATGATTTAATTTTCGGAACCATGCTTGTTCGCTTGTGTACTTGTTGATTTTTTATTATGGTCGAATGTTTGCTTACGACTTAAAAATGTATGTATGATATTGTTTTAATCTACTGCCGTAAATACTTAATTACCGTGAATTACAATTAACGTGGAAATTTAAAAAATGTACATTCAAGCTAGATTCGGTAGCTATAGGAGTATCGAGTCGACCAAAACTGACTGGAATTGTACGAGGAAAAGCATTTTTACATGTTTTGCGCAGACGTCCAATAGGTTGCCCAGACTCACGCAAACGTACCCTATAATGCCAGATGTGATGGATATTATAGAGAGCGACATTGACTAGACTATTTTTCTAATGACATTTGTATTTTGAGAAATGAATATGCTGAAGGAAATAACTCTTTAATTAAATACATCATTTTGCGATCTGTTCCAATTTAAAAATTAGATAAAGAAAAATAACATAATTCTAAGTAATATATATTTTAAGTAATTTTCTTAAAATATATATATTACTTAAAAGTTACATATACACAAAATTTAATATACTTATCGTATTAATTTGTACGGTTTATAAATAAGATCGTATTGTAACTTTAGCGTCTCTCTCTCAAAGTGCATTTTTATTGCAGTAAATACATTATTGTTGTACAGGGGGCGAGACAAAAACTATGATTGAAAATTGGGTCGCCAGTATTGAAAGTTTGAGAAACACTGCCTTAACTGCAGATTAAAAGTTACACGATTTGTTTCCCAATGCCAATCGTTTTCGATTAGGCACGTGTTTGCGATGTATTAGGGGGGAAAGGAAAAAAGAAGCAAATAATCTGAAATAAGTAAGTCCTTCGCAAACACTGTCAATGTCCTTTTATTGCTTTCCAAAGCAATCGGAATAATTTTATGGATAGCAGTGCACAGAAAATATCGTACTTCGGCAAGACGTATATTTACGTCCAGGGAAGTTAACGCTTTGGATGAGTGAGAAGTTCAAATACGTCAGTGGCACTTAAGAGGTTAAAGTTGTGTTGAAGCTTTAGCATCAAAGTGTACGTAGTATTAGTGAATTCAATACATTGTTGTTTTATGAGGGGGACGCGACGAAAATTATGATTGTATATTGGATCGCGAATATCGAAACTTTGAGAAGCACTGGAATAAGATGTCTTCAGGAGGAAGGGACAGTGTGGAAGATGATGAACCTGTTGGGTGCCCAAGGTTGGCGGTTGCTGACCAAAACATAGCCAAAATTCATGATATGAGTGGGTTTCCACTCACATGAGTGGTAAGAGTTTTTAATCAACACAACTATAATGAAGTACTAAAGAGACTTCGAGAAAAAATTAGAGAAAGAATGGCCAGAATTTTGGGAGTGATGGATCGCTGTTGCAACAAGGCAATGCATCCGATCACATATCCGTATTTGTAAAGCACTTTCTGACCAGAAAAAACATTACTATGATGAGGAATTCTCCTCATTTACATGATTTGGCCCCATAAGACTATTTTTTATTTCTTTCAGTTAAATCTTGCTATAAGGAAATAAATTTTACCTCAGTTGAAGATGTCCAGGCAAAAACAGAAAATGTTCTAAAGGGACTTCCAAAACCCTCGTTCGAGAACTGTTACCAGTAATGACAGCAGAGAATACAGAAGTGTGTGAATGCTGAAGGGAACAACTTTGAAGATGAAACTGTCACGGAGAACTTATTTTGTAAGTACAATGATTAATTGGACCAGTCTCAGTTTTTTGTGCTAGTCTCAATATACTATTTTTTCTAAAGCTTTTGATAATACTGTGACGTCTTCGATTGGGACGACCCCCACCCCTTTCATTCACGCCAAAGTTTATTGCTCAAAGCAGATGGCTAAGTGACTACTTCACGTGACGTTTATTGTTTAACCTCGGAGTAGCACCGACCCCCAGACTGGCAATCATAATGCTCAAAGAAGTGCCTGGACCCATTGACAATAGGCGAAGCCTGTCTAACGAAGAACACTGTAGCCTCGGTAGATGTCGAGAGAATGGCTCTAAGGAATAAAGGCGATGTGATAAGCAAAAGGTGCAGATGCCGATCAAGAAATGAGGCACCAGATGATTCCAGACGGCCCCGGGAGTGTACTTTGTGTGTTCCACACGAATCGGACTAGGGAGGCAAAGGGAAGATTTTTGGGGCCTGCCAATGATGAAGGACGAGGGGCGTGTTGTGGACCCCCTGGTGTTTAAAAGGGTTTTTAGGAAGAGAGGAAAGACTTGAATAGACCTGGAGAGAGGAGAGGGGATTTGGGAGAGCTGAGACCAGCGCAGATCGGATTCGGGGTCTGAAGAAGATTTTCTGTACGAAAAGAGAGGTGGCGTAGGAAAACTGAAAACAACGTCTTAGAGCAGTGTTTCTCAAACTGTGGGGCGCGCCTCCCTGGGGGGCGCGATAAACCTACAAGGGAGGCGCGAGCATATCGAAAATAAAAGATTTAAAAAAAATTATTTGCTAGAATGAAATAAAACAAAATACTTTCTGACAGTAAAAAATACACATTTACACGGAAATAATATATATATAATCTGCGGTTTTACATTAAAAATAAAAGTTTCTACCTCAAAACCTCATTTTTTAGCTATCTCTGATACTATAACCAAATAAAAAACGTTTTATTCGATTTGCTGTAATCCCGTGATGATAGATTTTTTTTATTATGTTTTCTTTTCAAAGTGAAAATGCTACTCTTTCAGAGGAAAGACAAAACCCAGACCCATAATCAAAAAAAAAAAATTAGGAAGATAAAAAGTTCATCACTGTTATATATTATTGCCATCAGCTGTAAGCAGCAGAATGTATTTGCTGCGGTTTGACCTTCGAGCTTACTTGTACGGTGAGTTACATCCCTGCTCTTATGTATTTGTTTTTTCATTTAGGGAAGTTTGAAGGATTACTAAGCCAAGCATAATGAAAAACGTTTTACATAATTTTTTGAGAACATCCATATTGTAATAAATACACTTTTAATCTGGGACCGGTCACGCCGAGCACAGAGTGCATGAAATCGGTAATTCTGGCAAAACTGTTTAATTGTTACCAATGGCTCTGACACTATCCTCCTGTTTGACAGTCTTAACGTGTGAACTAAAATATATTTGTCACATTTCTCCCTCTTTTTTGGGAGTGACAGACGTTTTTTACGATCTTAAGGTACTTGTTTTGTCTGAGTTCCCGGTGTGATAACCTTTTTTCCGAAATATATTCTTTGTCCTTGAAAGCAGGTGAGTATATTTTCTCTTAATTAAATTATTCACTGGAATTACGATTTTTATTGTGTACTATAAAAATAATTATAAAAAAAGAGGATTGGGGAGACTCAATATCCCGCCTCGACCATTAGTATCGAGTGCGCGCCTGCTCCAGGATTAAAACATGTTAAAGTCTTTTCGCTTTAAATATTAAAAATAATACAATTATTCTTCATCAGAATTTTTTTTATTGTTCATTATTCAACATCAATTCTAAATGCTAATTCTTTGAGGCTTAAATTACAGTTCGCTTAAAACTAATTATAATTTGAGCAATCATTTAAAAAAAATCATTTTAAATTTTTGTAAACATTGTCGTACACTTGGCTTTACTCTCCTTACAATTAAGCGATTTTATATCAATAATGTTTTATTTTCTTATAAATGAACTTGTGCAAAGAGCGGGCACTTCAGCCGGTATACTTTTAATGTGTCAGTGCTTTACAGAGTATTTTATAACTAATTAATTAATACTAAATTAAAAACAAGTTTAGTAAGTATTAGCGACTTCCATGGGCTTGTCTTACAGAGCAAAGTTTTTCAAAGGAATGCTTTTTTTATGATTAGAAATTGACTCTCTGAATTATTTTTCTACATTTAGCTGATATCTATATTTTGTCTTCTAAGCAACCACCGCATTTTGCAATATGTTCCAATTTAAAAATTAGAGAAAAGAAAAATAACATAATAATTATCCTATTACTTATTATTATTATTTTTTTTTTGCTTAAAAGTAACATATACAAAATTTAATACTTATGTCATGAATTTGTACGGTTTATAATAAAGATTGTTGATTTAGCGTCAAATTTTATTATTATTGCATTCAGTACATTATTGATGTATTAAGGGGGCGCGATAAAAATTGTGATCGAAAAGGGGGCGCCAGTATTGAAAGTTTGAGAAGCACTGTCTTAGAGAGATGGGCAAGTGCCCTTCGGACAAAGGATCGATCTCCTGTGGTATAGACTGAATGCACTGACTTGGCGTTGAGACTGTACTTTATTGCTTCGATGATAAGTAATTTGTTGAGCAAATAAATAATTATTTTATTTCAACATTAGGCGGTGACAAATTTTTGCACGTTACCTACTCACTACGCCGCAATACCTAGAATATGTGAGAGCATTGCACACTTATATTCCAAGATTCTTTGTAAAAAAGAGAATGAGTGTTATACGGCGAAAATATGCCTGAAAATGAAAAAAAGTACCTAGAAAGTATAGGTGCTCGTTATAAGGCGGATTTTACGGTATACACACGTTGATTATAGTTACAGTTTCAAAACGCTATAAAAGAAAAACCACTGATCATAATGACGTCAAATTTGAACGCAATATTATCGAAGAAGAAAGAAAGCGTAGACAAAAGTAATTCTGATTTTTAGCAACAGATGACGCCGTACGCATCATAATTTAAAAGGGTTCATACAGAAATGACAATGAATCGTAAAATAATAATTTTTAGGTGTAAATTACACGTTAAAACAAGCGTGCTGTTCAGTGTGTATAGCTGTTTAGGTGTGATACGGTTAATTACGTAAGCCCACCCACCACATAAAAGGCGTTCATCAAATCGGTTTTTAACTTTCCTGAGGCCAAAATTCGCGTAAAAAGCGTCCATTAATTCGGTTTTTAATTATTCTGAATCAAAAAACGGCATGCAAATAGAATCCATCAAATCGGTTTAGATTATCAAGGCTTGATTCGACTCTGAAGGAAAATTCCTCTACGTTGACTATAATTGAGGTTCATTTCTGCTGCAAATTCTGTTCATCAAATAATTTTTTAAATATGCTGTCCACCGTTATCTGCAGTAAGTTGAAATCGAGAAGCAGCATGCTCCAAAACTGATCGAAGTGTCTCCGAGATCACGTTTAGAATGTGTTGCGCCAAATTTGATTTCATTTCAGCTAAGTGTGCAATCGGAGCACTGAACACAACATCTTTCAGATAGCCCCACAGCCAGAAGCCACACGGATTAAGATCAGGGGATTGGGGAGGGCAGGTTGTGGGGAACTGAACACTGATAACTCTCTAGCATTTCCAAAATACCCATTCATCTGCTACTTTATTGGATTTCCAATGTGCGGAGGAGTACCACCTTGCATAAAAGTGATCCATCCACACAACTGCACTGTTAAAGATATTGAATGACGTGGTTGCGCAAAAAACACTCATATCACTGACCAGTGACGGTAACGGTAACAGGATCAAAAGCACCGATATCCTCGAAAAAGTATGGTACTATGATAAATAATGCCGCAAACTCGCTCTACGCAGTGACTTTTATAGGATGACGTGGTACTGGTTGAGTTGCGAGTGGATTCTCTGTTGCCCATATTCGGCAATTCTGTGTATTGTCTGACCACAAAATTTTCCCTTGTCATTCATTGTCCACTTTCATGTGAGCAAGAAATTCTAAAGCAAAGGTCTCCTATGCTGGCGGGTCAAACGAAAGCAACTCCTGCAAAGGGCTAATTTTGTATTGATACGAATGCAGGATGTTTCGTAGAATTTCATGCACCGGGCTAACAGGCTTGTCAAGTGTTCGTGCAATTCACCGACCACAGCACGGTTGCAAACAATCGCTCGACTCCTCCTGTACTGTTGTGGCTACTTCCTCAACTACCGTCGAATTAACTCTTTTTCTCCCTCTATCAGATTGCACATGAAAAAAAACATATATCTTTGAATTTTTGAATCATTTTTTCCAGACCCAGGACGGTTATCGGACCAACGCCTTTTTTAATACGCTTGAGTGTCCAGAACCTCTCCAGAGCTATTGGTGCACTCTCATTATTCTTGTAAAAAGCTTTAATGAGACAGTTCGTGGCGAAAGACGTGAAATGAGGAAAAATCGTGTTCCTAGCGTTTTTATAATGAGTCGGGTACATGACAGGTATTTTCATTTACATATTCTGACGCTTACAGCACCCTCTGTTGACAAAATTTGTTTTTATTTTTATGCCATACGCTTTTCCTCTTCTTCCATAATATTCCGTTCAAATTTGACGTCCTGATAAGTGGTTTATTTTTTATAGCGTTTTGAAACTTTAACATTAATTATAATTACCTGGTAAACTGCTATGCGATCTGTAGGCTGCTCTCTGGTGGAAAACTGAGCACCCAAATCTCATTTGTATATAGAAAGAGTTACCGTAAATGAATTTTATTATTATTAAGAAATAAACGAGATATTTCAAAAAATTTCTGGCGCATATTATTGATTTTACGCATATTTTGTAAATTACAGCTAAAATAATCTGTAATATAATAAGTGGGATTAAGTTCCTTCATTTGAGAGGTTAAATATCCTTAATTAAGTGATGGCTATCCAAAGAAATGATAGCACATTGTATGACACTGCTGGGAAGTTGAAAATAATTTTCTAATTAGCTACATGTCTCTCACAGACAATCCAAGAAGATCCTTATTAACGGATGCTCCTGCCACAGGGAAGAAAGTTGAGGAAACTTTATCCTATAAAATCGTAGAGCAACAATCCTGAATGAGAATGCCCTTAATTACGGTAGTATTGGTATGTGGTGAACTCTTCATGAAGAATTGCACAAGTCAAAGAAAAAATTATTACACTGGAGTCTACATTACTGATTATTTTTTAGAAACGCTGGCAACTTTGAGCTGCCAAGGGAGAATTTAAATCTTTTGGAGGAAGTCGAGGAGGTACTTTTGGCCTAGTAACTATGGATGAACCTTAGATTTATCTACATGCTCCAAAAGCCAAACAGATGGGTTAAGAGAGAAAACGTAGAGGTCTTTGCAAGAAGGCTAAGATGGTGAAATCTTCTGAGATGGCCATGATATCTCTATTCCTAAACTGTCTAGAAATAATTTAAGCATTTTTTTCAAATTAACTTTAATTAGTGCCCATCATTGCAAACTTCCGAGCCAACCACGTAATGCTCTTTGTTTAATAAATGTCACATTATGAAAACAAGAGCTGTAGTTTAAAGTGTAGTTTATTGCTCGGTATGACTTTCCAGCTTCAGGCATTTTGACCATTCAATCACGTTGGAAATTACTCAAATGGCTATGAAGATTTCGACAAAATCATAACATATTATTAGTTGTCTCTTCTGGAAACTACAAAACGAACAACCAGATAAATTATCTATTTCCTTAAAAATAAATGTATAGTAGGAAAGGACGTAATCATCCAAACGAACATTCATTACAGAATATAAAAGAATTTGCTTGCGAAATTTCGAGATCTTCGAATTATTTCTTAGAAGTGCCTTGTGTTTCATTTAGTAAAATAATACATATACATCCATTTATATGTAGTACCTGCAGCCTGCGTGGACATACACACGAGTATATGTGTATGTGCGTGTGTACATACGCTATAAATCTTATAAAGAAAATGAAGAAATGCACGAATATTTAAATCACGCTCTTTAATTTACCCAGTATTTTTAAGAGGTACTGATTTTGGAGAAAAGTGTGCTTCACAAATAGGAATCTTCACATTCAACTTTTCAAATTAATTCTGAATTCATAAGATAGTTTATTAATCCTTTAACTACTGCCACCAGCGTATGTATATGTCCCACTCAACCAGTGCGTTAAATGCCCCGGATGTATATATACGTCTTTCCAAAATTTGATCTATTTTATTTGCGCTGCTATTAGTAAAGCTATTTCCAAAGGCTTTGGAATGCAATGACAGAGAGTTTGAAAGAGTTTAAAAAAAATTATTTAAGAGAAAAATGTGCTCATTTTTCCCTTTACACCCTTCAATGCACCCCATACACGTGCTTATGTGAAAAACGGTGGCACTGGGGAGTTAATCGGCAGTTACAGTCACTCTGGGAAGCTACAGAGGGGCTAAATATGATGGACCTCATAATTTTGGAACGAAGTCAAGCCATGAAGATGACACTTCAACTGGAATCCCATGCTTTAAATCTCCACGTCGCGCGAATATGAGAAATTTAAGTCTTGATAGATTTAGCATATCTCAGGAAAGAGGGTCTGAAGCAGCATTAAGACTAATTGAATTTGATAATTGTTTTTCCTCACAAATCCACTAAATAAACTGTCACTTTCAGATACAATT
The DNA here is from genome assembly GCA_019973935.1 of Trichonephila clavipes. Lineage (NCBI taxonomy): Eukaryota > Metazoa > Arthropoda > Arachnida > Araneae > Nephilidae > Trichonephila > Trichonephila clavipes. Next base: position 87,427 of record BMAU01006594.1, read on the forward strand.
CGCTCGGAGTTTCTATGTATAATCGAGAATATAAATACAAAATAACCTATAACTTCAAAGTTTAAAAAATCATTTTTAATTTTAAACAGGGTTTTTTTTAAATCATGGTATATACGCCTGAAGTAATTTTATAACTATTTTACCCCCTTTGATCATGTGTAGTTGCCTCCAAAACTGAGTTGGGATTTGTATGGAAACCATTTTTCGTTTTAAAAATTATTTTCCATCCAGTATCTGAAGCTTAAATATTAACAATTCTGCAAATGATAAATTTTATTTTTATGATTCTGTAAGTCCTCCGCTTATAAATCAAATCTTCTCTTCTCCAAAAGTAACTAGCTGCTTCTCCTTATTGCATTCGTATTATAACTTTATCAAATTGATGCATATCGCACGAAACAATTTTAAATACTATTTGTAATTTATGTCAAATTAAGTAGTAAAAGTATTTTTGATTTTTTTTCTCTGGTTTCACATTTGATTTCGTGTAATAATAGTTCCGTTTTTAACAATTCTTGTTTTCGTGATATTCATACATCCAGAAAAAAGTATAAATCTCACAAATAAGTTAACTTTTTAAAGTTTTTTCCTGTTTCTAAACTAAAAAAAAAAAGCTCTTGGTTATCAATTCAATTTCTATTTAAATTGGGGTACAATAGTTTGACGGACACGTGGAACAAATGATGTTGCATGTTCTTTCTTAAAAAGACTTGGATTACAACATTAATGTCTAAAAAATCTATTTAGTTTCTCTAGTTCCGAGCATAGAATTAATATCTGATTAACACTAAATAAATTCTCTTTAAAACTTGTTTAAAAAGTCAGTCAATCATACATAAAAAGAGGTATTTTGAAAGAAAATAATTTAAAGACGATTCTAAAATCTTATTAGTGAAAACGTAGTATTGTATACTAACTTAAATTGTATAGAGATTTAAGATCAGAAGAAGCGAAGAAGGAAACAAAAATAAATTGTTATAATTGATAATTCAAACAAACGGTAAAAACCTGTGAGAGTTGTAACACAATTTTTTGAAAACTATTAATAATTGTATACACACAATTTGTATACTGAGAAGAAAATCACATTATAGATTATTTTTGGTTTTTAGATAGTATTTTTTTGTATAAATAATCATAGAAATAAAAATAACCCATTTAAAAAAATTAAATTGCAGAAATTAATTTGTATCTAGATATTTCAAAAATTAAATACTTTTAAAATGTTTTTTTCCTAAGTAAAAAGTTATACCTTTTTAAGTATACTTTTATAATTTAATTCATAGTTGATAAAGCAGGTGTAAATTATAACAGAAACAAAACTGAAATGTGTTAAAACTCAATAATATATTGGTAATTAAAACAATAAATTTCTTGGTGTCAAGAGAAAACAATATTTATGATAATAATTTAACCATACTGCTTTCGTTTCAATCGTATTTTTTTCTGACCAATTTGTTTGATGGTATTGTTTTTCCTGCGAATTTCTTAAGGCTACGATAGCCTAGTAGTCGCGAACTCTTAGCCGGCATTTCATGAATTCTAGTGCCCCTGAAGATAACCGCCGTGTAGAGGGAGCAGTGCATGCGAAATATGTCGTGGCTCAAACGGCATGCCGTCGGTGTGGCGTGGAAGTCAGAAGAGAGGGTACTAGCTCAGGTGACATGCTCGTCACTTGACCGTGGTTTCAAATTTCAACGTCAATCGCTATTATCTCTCATGCAGTTTTATATAATGCGGCGTTAATATAACTCTCAATCACCCAACGAATTTTTTTGGATCATATGTTATAAAGAGTCCACTTCCTATGATGATTATCTGTTGTTTTCATATTCTTTAAACCTCATAAATACAATTTACAACACACTTAAACAATTCACGGCACTTTTAAAAAAGATTCATGAAACGAGTTTATACATTGAACAAAATAAAAACTTTATAGAGATCGAGGGAAAATAGCTGTTTTAAAATTCAAATGAAATAAATTTAAAAAAAGAAATAGCTTTGGTTCTATGTTATCCCATCAGAAATGAAATTTGAGATATAGTTAATCTCTGTATGGAATTCGAGAACATGCATATTTCAGAAAGCTTTCCCATTCAGAATAAATTACTCTGTAGGATTACATAGGAGCAATACAGAGAAACAGCAGAGATAATACAAACAAGGAATTTGAAATTGAAATGCATTTCATTTCACCGTAATTCGATGAATATGCTTTAAGAAGCACCTGAATAAAGCATGAGCTTTGGCTTTTCATTTGTCTGGCTCATCTTATAATGCCTTTGAAATGGAAATGATTTGATACATATACCAAATGAACATGGAGAAAAAATATAAACAAGTGACGAAATTTGTGAGAATCTTTTTGTTAGAACACATACAAATAATCTGCTTATAAAAATATGGAGAAAACAACTTATTATTTTGTATTATTTTTCCCTCAAGGTAGAAACCGCAGTAGCCTTGTGATCAAGGTAATGGACGAGTCAAGTGCCGCTAAAGACTCGACATCCAGATGGGGCCAATGCATGTTAAATATGTCGAGGTTTGAACAGCCTCCTGTTGGTTGGTGTGGTGTGGAAGTTAGGGAAAGGAGTAGCAGCTCAGGTGTCATCCTTGTCCCTTGACCATGGTTCAAAATTAAGAGGTCTATTACCCCCCCTTCCGAGTAGTTGAATTCAGAGAGGTTGATATTCTCTCGCGGCAGAACAAAATAATTATGTATACTTCAAAACTTGTCGATGAAGTTATATAAAATGTATGTTATGGGAGAATATCATAATTGCTTAAAAAACTATTTTTTGTTCACTGTTAATGAACATTCAATTAGTATTAAGTGTGTAAGACTTTGAATTATAGTAATTATTTAATTTTGAATGACAAGATGTAACAAAATTTGAGTTCTACTTAAAGGACAAGATTGCTTATAATTTGACCCTGAAATAATTTTTAATAATAAACATATTAAGACTTCTTCCCACTTCTTCGATTTAAGTATCGGGTGCTTCAGTTTCAAGTCTTTTTGCAGGTCATGTGAATAATCCTTTTGATTCCCACGTAAACCATTTGAATGATTTCATAGTGTGAGGTAATTCATAAATACATGTATTCTCACCCACTCTTTAACTCCACATCTTCTATGTTTTTAAAATTTAAAATTAAGTGGAGAGTGATACACACAAAGCATGTGTTTTTTTTACTAAAACCATTACATTTTTTTAATACTTATTGGCTACGTTTCTGCAAGGAATTACTTGTTGAAAAACAAGATAAATTGAAAGAGATACCTGAATCTTTTTAATTTATCTTAACTATTACTGGTTAATGTTTCAAACCTCAGTCAATATTTTCATACCATACATTATTGCGGAATTCACTAATAAACATGTAGAATACGGGGTGCTGGGCAGTCTTCAATTTGATTTGATTTTAATTTGCATCGCACTTAGGGGAAACAAGAGGACTATTGACGATAGATCACATAATTTCAAACCACGATCAAATGACGAGGATATTCAATATATCTTTGAGGGAACTGTTTTACAAACAAGTGTATTTGAGGAATATAAATTGGGCGCAGAAGTCAAAATGCCACGAACTCACGGCCAAAGGTTTTATTTCCCAAACCACGGATTTGAGTCATTTGCCATTAAAGATCCACCATGTAGAGGCACTGAAGCACATTAAATCTATCAAGGCCTTACAAAGATGCATTGAGTCTAAGTTTCCAAATAAGTGGTGCGTGTCAGCTCAAGTGTCATCATCTTCACTTGTCCATAGCTCAGAATTACAAGGGTTGTCATTTTTTTTTTTGCGCTGATCGCGTAAATCATTCATAATTATTCAAATCAGTAATCTATGTATATATTTAAAAAGAAAAATTTTATATCCCATTGAAAAAAGGTTTAAGGTCTTGAATGGTAATACATGATTAAAAATATTAGGGGGCTTTTTTTGTTACGTATTTTTTATTCTTTTAATATTTAAGTGCTAACAACCAAACTTTTGCTTAACCTTTGTAAACCATTGTAAAAAAAGTACAAAATATTAAAGTTTTACATGTTCCATAAATTTCAGGAAATAAGTGTCAATGTAAAACATTTATGGGATCTCTATTCGATCAATTTTAAACAGATATCAATTTCAAAGTAAATAACATTGTTGATATATATATATATATATATATATATATATATATATATATTAGAAATATTATTCTATGCCATATTGGAATAAATCCCTTCACATTTCAATTTTTAGAAATATTATTCTAAATTATGTAAATAGAAATAAAGATTTAGTATCTGAATATGTTTTAAAAATTAATAATTATAAAAAGTTCTTTCAAAGTTGCTTAAACTATAATTATCCAGCTAATTTTATATATAAATATATGTCTTCAAAATTATAGCTATTTAATTATTATCATTTAATATATTCAGTTCCATTTAGTTTATAGTATATTATTCTTAAATTTCTTATAATAAATTTAGTTACTAAAATATATATAGATGGCGCCATTATTTTTAGTTATGTGGTGTTTTTGTGCTTGGCGTTAGTATGCTATTACAATCGGAATACATCGGGTAAGATTTTAGTTGTTTCGCACATTATCATTATTATTACTTATGGTCATAATCATTATTAACCTCTATTGCAATTATTTTTGTTTATACATATTTATATTTGTCTATTTCGTCCGGATTATTTTAGTAATTTAATTTTCTAATTTTATTCTCTATGGATGTTATATTCACCTCCGTAGGTTTTTGGGCCTTTGCCTTGGTTTATCTCCTATGCTATTATGTCGAAAGTTTCCTCTGAATGGGGAAGGTTGAGATCTCGCAAAACACTGTTTAATCCTGTTTCACTGTCCTTAGCCAGTGAAAGCTCGGGAAACCATAATAGTGTTTTCTACTCAAACTATATTTCTCTTTTTTGGTTTGTAATGGTTCCGTGTTTTTTGGTTCTTTCGGTTTGTTCTTAAGATGTTTTAGGATTTATTAGTCTTCTTTTTAATTTATTTACTGCTATATATATATATATATATATATATATATATATATATATATATATATATATATTAAATTGTAAAATAAACGGATACGCCCTTTTAAAAGGATAATAAAAAATATCTAATCCAAATTTTTCAACCATGCCAACCTGAAATCTGTGAGTATCGGTACATTTAAAATTCATCCGCTCCTCTACACGGTAAATCGTTATTGACATCCAGATTCGAACTCAGGCAATTAACTGAAGGAAAAAAAACCTTCTTTTTTAACAATTTTAAATAGAATGATGGCTGTGAACCTGTACTGCAGTGTAGTTGCATTGAAACTGTAATAACCACAATGTTTTTCCAATCAGAATAAACTTAAATACAGCGTAAGAGCACTGTGATTGCTTTTAGTCTTATTATTTAAGAAGTTTGAATTCGTCTTTTGCGTAATAAAGTCTCTTCTAAGATTCAGAAGGATTGTGGGCTTTGAAATTTTCCTTTTTTCTTGCACTTCATCAATCTACTGGTAGTATAAAAGGCAGTGTTGGATACGGTTCAACTAATTCTTTAAGAGTATGATTTCTTACGGATATTTTGAGTCTTCCTGTGGTTCATTTTGTGAGGACAGTTCACCAGATTGAATTTCTCAAACAATGCTACGATTTTTAGTCGTTAACAGTATATTCCTTCAATATTTAGTTTACATTGCGTGCAGCTTTTGCAGTATTACTTTCCCAAATTTATACTCACATAAAAAATCTATACGAAAATCGATTGCATTCGTAACTTTACTATCAAAATGGAACACTTTTAAAAAAATCTCTTCTCTGATGGAATGGGAATCTGTCAATGGACAATGTGAGTATAAACGACGTTATGCCAAATGCAGAAACATAACGAAAACAGGGTCACAAATATCCACATATAAAGAAATTCCGACAAGTCATATATGCTCTAACCTTATATATACATTCTAGCTGTTAACCACCTCTTCGCTGGATATTTAATGTTACTGTATGAATATATATATAATGATGTTAATATATACATTTTTGATATCTAAGTCCATTCGAATCTCTAAAATGGAAGTAGAATTATTCTCTACACTCCCTTACTCTACTCCCAAAGTAGATTTTGGCAAAGCCACTTCTTAGTGGATTTCTGCTCAACAAAATACACATGCTTAGCAAATTTTTAATCTTAGACTAATAGTTCATGAATAGACATTTTTTATCAATATACCCCGTAAACCCCTTTGGGAGTTAATTTCCGAAAACCTGCTCTTAAAAGAATTTCAACTCAACAACAACAGCAACAACAAAATTAAAGTGTGTGTGTACTTATATACGCACGTAAGAAGTTACACTTCTTTGGCGTAACTAAATTAAAATCTTTCTAAAAATCTTTAGCAGAGCAAGCTGGGACAAGGGTTAAAGGCAGTCACGAGTAAAGTTGAACGATACTAACCTTCAGTCAATTGGACCAACCAAACCCGAGAGAATAACGATGTAAATAAATTTAAACACAACCACACAGGGACAATGGGACCAATAACAGGGGGGAATCAGACTGTATCTGGAGATGAAGTGAGCCGAATGTGACATCTGAGAACTCATATTGAATGTCTCGGCAGGAAGAATCGTTCCTTAGAAAATTAAGACATCCGCCTGAAGAGCCCCCGAAATATGGTCATTTTAAAATGATTAAAACATTTAAAACAATTAAATAAAATAGAAGCAGGGCACCCAGCAACTCGAAACTGGGCTTGGTTGTGAGCAAACACAAGAGGAATCCATTAGAACAGATATGGAGTCTGTTGTTGCAAATGTGGCGGCACTAGCTCGGTAAAGGAAAACGAAATTAACTCCCCCGGACTGGAACAACTGTGACTTAAATGGTCATGTGCATCCCAACGATACACAGAGAAGTAGGTGATCCCAAAGTTTCATCCTTCTATCTCTGTAATATTGTTACGTCATCAAAAGATCAAACCCCATTGGAAAAACTTGGGGATTCTAATTTTAGTGATAACGCCCCCTAAGCTCACTATCTACACACGAATTATAACAGATGAAACAGCTCAACGAGGAGAACATATGTTCTGAGTTTCATTAACAAATCTCAAAAATCCTCAGAGCTATGCGGGATTTTAAAAAAATATATAACTTTAAAATAATTTAAAAATGTTAAATATAGGTAAAGAAATGAGGCTATGGTCCTGAAAATATATATCTTGAATGCTCATAGGGAGAACAATCGAATCCAGATGGTGCGGTCGACCAAGGTGGATAGAATTCGAGTTACAAATGGGGAAGACCTGTAGGGGGGAGCATCGGAAGGGCCAATTCTATGTAAAGTTTGCGCTAATACGAAAATATGGCCGGCTTCCATAAATCAAGTCCCAAGCTTAATTCCATAGAGGGTGAAATTTTTTCCAGTCCCCATGGGATTAACATGGGAGCATGATATTTTAGTGCTTAAGCCCTCCCCATGCATACACAATGGGAATGAAACAACTAACTGGATGGGTCTCGACGAGCGGAACAATAGGTTAAAATCTCAAGTCCGAGATTCGAACAGGAGCCCAGATATTGTGAATTTAAGCAAATTTAAAACGTTTAAGACAGTAAAAACTATGGGAGAAATAGCCCTATGAGCATGAAATTTTAATAACTGGAAGAGCAGATAGAGAGGGATCAAATGAGCCATGTCCTAATGGACTGTGAGGCTCTGGTGCCGATATATTGGCCAAAACACTGAAGAGGGGGAATGCACAGAGGGGATGCATCCCAATAAATATGGTTTATAACAATAGTTATTATGATCCCCCAATGGTGTGCGCGCGCATCGTAAAAATTTACCCTCGTCCTTTTCCCCTAACGCTCAAAAAAAGAATAAGTTCAAAATTAATTATACGAATACAAAAGGCTCGAATAATTTGCTACAATGTAATAAATATGTTTATGTTCATCGCAATGCGTTAGTAGTAAATACATCTCTAATCATATGCTTGCAATTGTTATTTAAATAGAAAAACTAATATTTACTCTTATGTTTTATGTACATGAAATACAATTTAATGATTAATTTACTATTCTTTTTTAAAAATTTCCTGTATGTTTGGTTTAATAACAAAAAGTGTCCAAACAAATGCATCAAAGAAGCTCCGTAGGCGAAGGACGATCTCTCCCTACTAGTAATGACGTCACACAAATCAGCGCAAAGGAAAGGTTCGCAGACACGGAAGTTATAGTTCAGTGGTATAACATTCGACTGGCGATCGAGAGGTCCCCGGTTCAAACCAACACCTCCGTGTTCAAACCCGGGTGTCCACTTCTTCAGGAAAGTGAAGAGAAATATTTTCCATGGAATTGCCAAGGCGGCAATGATCTGTGTAACGTTCTGTATATTTCTAGACAAAGCAGTTTCGCAATTTTGACGGTGTGCGCGCGCATTGTAAAAATCCACCCTCATCCTATTTCTCTAACGCCGCAAAAGAAGTATAACTTAAAAAAAAGGGCATACAAAAATTTAGTACTGTAGATCTAGAAGTTCGAAAACGGAAACTTTTATCTACAATGCCTATTTCATCTCTCCTAACTCCCTCTTGGAAATTGATATTGAAACAGTTCCTATAGTGGATCTCTGCACAGTCGAAAACATATCAAATTCCAAATTTGTAGGTGTAATACTTCCCACATCTGGAATTTTTTTATCCATAACACCCCTTGAGAAACACTTTTTTAAATTATTTTTTAGTAGACCACTACTCCGTGAAAGGAACATGACTGCCAAATTTCAAGTTTGTAAGTATAATATTTCTGGAGATATTGGGATAAGTGCGAGAGTAACATCGTTTTTCTTCTATAGACGTTTGTAGATATAGATATAGATAAGATATAGATATTTGTAGATATAGATATAGAAAAGGTATAAATATAGATATTGATAGAGACAAGATATAAATATAGATATTGATATAGACACGATTTAAATATAGATATTGATATAGACAAGATATAAATATAGATATTTGTAGATATAGATATAGATATATACATTGTAATAACATATAACGCTACATTTTATCTTCATGTGCATATCTCCCCTTCTCTGACGTCAGTGGTAAGACATTAATTACATTATATTTGAAGAAGGATGTAGTATCAAAACTCAAACAAATTCTGTGAGATGATTTATTCATTCAATCTAAGATAGCAAGAAGGGTTTTAATCTGTTATTTAATATAACTACAAAATAATCAAAAAACATTTATATTATTCATGCCATAGAGCCGGGAAACTCATATTTTAATGTAATTTCATTCAATATTCAAGAAATATTTAAAATTAAACTTGCAACTGGAAAAGGTCCGGCGTTAAAAGCGATAGGTAATATTTAATTATCTATCAACTTATACAAGACATAAAAATTGAAATGCCATACTTTTATAACCATAAAAGTTTGCAAAAATGAAACACGAATATTAAAAATAAGAAAGTTAAAAGTATCTTTTACTCAGATAACCATGGTTTACTTCTTTACCACGTAAAAATGAGCAGTTTATATTAAACGAGGAAAAATTGAATAAAAATATTTAAAAACGAAGTGCACTAAGGAATAAAAATAAGAGAAATAAACATAAATCCAATTGATTCACGCCTAAATACCATTTATTCAAAAAGCTTTTTAGGATGGAAGATCAAGGATTCATCTCAAAGCTCTTAAGAGTAGAAGCAATATTCAATATATATCAAGATTTGCTGCCGGAAGGGAACTCAATGTTCGAAAATGTGACTAAATGATGTATTTAGTTGGTTCTCAAATTCGAAGGATAGCGCAAAGTTTGATTAAAAAGTACGATTGAGGTGACCCATTACGTATATGTTTTTATAAGATTTTAAAGCAAATAATATTACTAAAAATTTTTCTCCATTTAGCTAGATGAGATATAGATCGAAAAACAATTTAGGAATGATTTAAATGAAAAAAAAGAGGGAACTTTTTTTTCTGTACAGAACGGTTTTAAATTCTCACAATATCTTACATACATACTTACAAAATATATAATTCCTTAGCACACTTTGATTTGTTACGACATTAAAACTTGCTGAGAAATGATGAGTTATGTTTCAGGTTTTAAAATTTTTTTAAATACCTTATTTTTGTATAATTGTATGTTTAGAATTTCTATGTGTGTTTTATATATACAGACACATTTTTCAAAATGTAACTAAATTTAGAAAATCATTCATATGTCAAACACACACACACAAGAAGCAGTTAATTTAACAGTTTAATTGCAAGACATTGGCATAAACACGCATCTTTTTTGTAATTACAGGATTTTTTTCCATATTGTAAATTTTTGGCAGTTAAATGCATAAATATAGAAATGAAACTAACATTTACTTAATCCATTTTCGCCAATTGAAATAAAGCAGAATTTTTAAATAAATGGAAATAGTTACTATCATATCTCTGATAAATTAAAGGGATGATTAAAGTAATATTATTAAATAAACAATACTTCGCTTTAATGATTTCATACACATCTTATATTTTTTATAAATGAAAGAGCTTCACAAAAAATAATTTTATTATGTTTCCCAGTCAGTCCAACTCATTTTTTATGCAAGGTAATTCCCTATTAGTGCAGCAGATTTGAAGCAGGGTAGCAGGGCAAAAAGAAGATTTGAGGGTAGAGAGACGATATGATTGTACAGTCGAAATTGCCTTCTGCACAAGCTCGGATCGAAAGAAGCAAAGACAATAATAGAAGCAGTAATATCTACTGACGAAATCATGTTGCGAAATTCTCCCGATATTAATGATCCCCAGACATTTATTGTTGAAATGATCTACAGGCCTCTCTCTAGTACAGCATTCGTCCATCATTTTCCCATAAAAACAATATAAGTTTGAGCGTGTTCACTAAGCTCATAATCAGCGTTACCGATATTTCAGTAAAGAACTACTGTTATAAAATATAGGTCTCACATATAAACTGAAATATAACGTCTGTGTCATTGAATAGACGTATGCATTTTTTGTAATTCCAGAGAAAATACAGTTATTTTTTTCTGAATATATCTTAGAAATAAGTTTTAACAATGAGAATTCTTGTAAAAATTCCTCATGCCCTATAATAAAAGACTAGTAATTTGAATTACAGATTTGATTTGATATTTAATAAAGTTACATTCAAAAGTAATGTAAATGAGAATTGGCGATGGACCTCATAATTTTGAATCTCGGTAGATTGACGACACATGAGTTGGCACCAGGGCCGGCTCTAGCACTATTACCACCCCGGACAAAAAGAATATTGAAAAGTCGAAAACAAAATATAATTTTCTGAATTTTATTAATTTACTGAAAGTAAACAAACAAAATACTTTCTGATAAAATAAAATATAAAATACACTTTACTCACTGATAGTATACACTTATAAATGTGTATCACTACTATAAAATATTTTATTATTAATTTAACAATACTAAGTTTTAAGAACAAGTTAGATAAGTTCCAATGACCCCATGGACTTCTATTAACACTTATCTTGATAATTTGTACCGTTTATAATTAATTTCTTAACTCCCGATTAAAAGTTACCCGGTTCCCTCCCGAATGCCACCTTTTCTACGTAGACGCGCTTTTGTTGGAGTTTTAGAGGGGGCGATGAAATGGAGAAGGAAAAAGTTTGAATAAATAAGCCAAAAATACCAACTAAAAATAATTTGTACCATAATTAAACTCCCGATTAAAAGTTACCCGGTTCCCTCCCGAATGCCACCTTTTCTACGTAGACGCGCTTTTGTTGGGGTTTTTGGGGGGGAAGGAGAAGGAAAAGGAATAAATAAGCCTTCGCAAACACTGTCAAGGTCCTTTTATTCTATTCCAAAGCCTTCGGAATAATTTTATGGATAGCACTTCACAGAAAAGATTGTACTTCGGAAAGGCGTATATATACGTCCGGAAAATTAATGCTTTGGCTGGGAGAGACGTTTATATACGTCGGTGGCATATGCGGTTGAAGTCGTATATATTGTAGCTTTAGTTTCAAAGTATATTAATATTGAACTCAATATATTGTTATTGTATGGAGGGGGCGCGATGAAATGGTTTATTGAATATTGGGTCGCGATTACTGAAAGTTTGAGAAGCATTGTGATAGAAGAAACAATCTTAATTCAACTAAAATCTTGATAATTTGTACCGTTTATAATTAATTTCTTAACTCCCGATTAAAAGTTACCCGGTTCCCTTCCGAATGCCACCTTTTCTACGTAGACGCGTAGGACATTAACAAAAACATTATTGGACATTATTTAACATTAAATAAGGACATTATTGATCTATAATTAACTCTTCGATTAATTCATTATTTATTTACTGTAAAAATCTTTTGTTTTGTTTTGACAAGTATAAATAGCCATTGTATTTTTCACAACATGTTTTCGAACTGCTTTCGTAGCTTTCTAATCTGCACTTGCGAGGCCTTGAAATGACATGAACACATCGAAAATGGCGCTACATATCCAGCCTTTATCCTGTAACGGCCTGGATAAAAGCCATGAACATGTATAGCAGGTGGATTATAACGCTTCGATGTTTTTGCAAGTGGAGTTTTACAACACTGTTATCTTCATTAATTAAAATACTTTTGTTAGTAGGTGGAGAGACTGATAACGCTTTAACTATCTCTAAATTAAATTTTAAGCGACCCATTTTGATTTTTCAAGAATTTTATTTCATATTGCAACTTGTTTGCACAGAAACAAAGAATTTGCAACAGCTAAATTAATGTAATGAATGTGTTCAAGAGACTTTTATGGTAAAGAATGATCCAAAATTGTCCTTCCATTTCAAATATCCCCATGTGCTTCTTCATCGTTCTCATTTGAACTTGATTCTCCTTACAGTACACGCGATTCATATGTTTTGTTCGCAGCATTGTCATTATCCGAGAGATCTTTAAGTTCTGATCTAAGTTCAGTCTGATTTATTTATCAATTGAAAAATCTCTCCTGTGAGAATTCTACTCCTTTTAGACATCTGAAAAAGTTTTTGGTTAAAAGTTAACACAGTATTCCATGAAAAATAGTAAAATATATCAGAAAATTTTATTCTCTTTAAAAATATATACATATATTTAAACCACGCCATACTAACTACCACCGGAAAACCCAGATTTTTTTTGTGGGGTGGGGAGGGATATGGATATACAGATATCTGTGGAGAGGATAAAAATGCCATACTCCTCAACAAATGTATAGAAAAGAAAATTAATTGCCAAAAAGAGAAAGTAGAAAAGAGACTCATCCATGGGGACCCCCAATAAGATTTTGTATTAATTATATAACTATATATTTCATTTTTATGTAGGCTTTCATCCAAGTTATTTTGAAACGGGCAAGAATATTCGCATGGTAAGTTCTTACCTTTACAGCTGCATTGACTCAAGCAACGCCCAACCCGCACGATCGTGCGGGTAACGAAATCCTGAGCCCTAAAAGCCACGTTAATAGAGTATAAGTAATAATTTTCTATTTTACAATTATTTAAATATTATTATATTAACATAATTATTAAACATAACATTAATTATTAAACATAACATAATTATTAAACATTAAAATAATTTTTAAAAATTTGTATTTAAGCAATTCGAAATATGTTGATTATTACCTTTTTACGACTCATAAAAAGACATGTTTTCGTTGTATTTGAATACCAAGTTAGATTTGATAGCTAAAAGTAAAACATGGGCTACAATCACCGTCTGTTGATAAAAAATGATACGTTACACCTCCTGCAAACATGCTCAATCGTTGGATTCGGGATTGTTTTACATGCGACTATTCTAGATGCAAAATGTATAAGAATGTCTAACCCGCACGATTGTTGTGCGGGTTAGGTCTTAAAGAGATATATTTCCACTCAATAACAATATAATCTGTGATAAAAGCAACTGAAAAAGCACACACGTTCCGACATACAACCTCAACAAATCAAGCTTAGATGATACTGCATCGCATCAAAAATTCGCGGAAAAAATGTCAAGCCTTTATTTGAATATGAAGCATGATTTAAAATTTTAATTCTTTGGAAAACAAATATTGTTTGTTTCCTTCAATGTTCTCAATAAATATATACTCAGCACTCATACATATGCAAACGGAGGGAATTCAATTAAGTGCGACTCAGGACAAAATTCATTGAAGTGGGTGAGCCTGAATTTTACAAGTATTCACCAGCCACGTTGGAAAAAACTCGAAAATACACATATGAAATTTGTTCCATGTTTGGAAGTTCTTATCGATGCTAACAGTTATTTCCAGCTATGAAAGGAATAAAGTCTCCTGAGTTAGAAATAGTAATAATGACACTCTCTTCTTGGGTTCAGTTTTGAAAGTAATCACTGTGAAAAAAATTCCTCCCGAAATAGGAAAGATAGTAGCAAAGAATATCTGTCAGGGTAAGGACGCAAACATTGAATTTTTATTGTTCTTTTATACATGTTTATTATAATGTATTATTCAAAATAAACCGACCTTTCTATAAATATTGATTTTTAATACTTCCCACCGAAAGTTCAGCCTTGTTTTGTGTGGTCCAAGTTAGTCTTTGAGTGTGACTCCCTTGCCCTAGAAGTAGCAAATAACACGCATGATACATAATGTAAACACATTTATAAATAATTATTCTTGCATCTTAAAAGCGATGAATTGTGATACGTTGCAATAGTAATTACTCATGATCTGTGTCAGACAGTAAATTTCATATTAAATGTATGATAGTTCAGAATATAATTAGAACTCATATTGGATATTTTTTAAGAAAAGCACGTAATGAAATAGTTATTTTTAGCAAATATAAGTTTACATAAATTTAAACATAATTTATGTTGAAAATAAATTATTTTATTTTAAAAATATAAAAGGCAGGGAGAAACATTTTTACACCAACTCACTAATCAACATATTTTTCTCTCTGGAATTATCTGGTTAAGGTAACTGAAAATTAATATAACAGAAGAGAAAATGAATTGGGGACACAAATATTTAATTCGGTGAAGGTACAAGAAAAATCCATCCAAGAAAGATTCCCTCAGACAGTTTGTATAGCCTGACCTAAATCTCTAGAATGTTTGGTAAGTTAATAATAAGGAAAAGAAAATTACTTGGGAGAGAGAGTATACAGTGTCGGATTACTAAACAAATATGACTGAGGAATCTCTATGTAGTTTTTAGTACATCTTTCTTTTTAATAATTTTTGAAGGTGGCTTTAAATTACATTATTCGCCTTATCAGAAATTAACCTATTTTTCCATAATTCTTTTCTGATTTGAAATATATGCATAGTATATATAAATATATAATTAAATTTATTAAAATAAATTGACAAAATTTTTGGATCCATGCTTAAAATAAATGGATATTTCTGTGAGTCCACAGAATGCCATAAATTTATTTTAATATATTTCATTCTATTTGAAAATGTGCTCTGAATCTATATAAGCTCTTCTTTATAAAAATAAATAAAAAATATCTTTATAAATGCTGGTATATAGATAACTTTATGCAAAAAATTAATCATAATCTTAAACGTAATTTTTCATATACATTGTATTAAAACTTTCAATAAAATTCATTTTACACCTTAAATAAATCTAAAGCAACACACGTTTCATTATTACCCTTTGATGACAAGTAAATGTTATGTGCGAGAAGGTATAACAAAAAGGCATTCAGTCTCAAAAACATTAATTTCCAATAATTTGAATATTTTCTGAGAATTTTCTGAATTATATTCAATTAAATTATTCAAATAGTATGAAGAGGATATATAAATTTTTCGAAATGTATTAAATACGACGACTCATTATACAAAAAGGCAATTGTGATTATGTTTCGATTTATATCGAAGATATTTTTGTTTCGTCACTGAAGTAACTGGAGATCAAAACCATATTTAAGCAAATGATAAGGACTAAGTTATATTTTTATTCTAAAGTGAACTTTTATACAAACTTTTTATCTTGATCAATAGAATAATAGTAGGCTTCTACTGCAGGAAAACGGAATCCAACCAAGCGTAATCACACAAGAAGCAAAAGGGATACAATTTAAATTGAACTAGTGTTTCATTGAAAATCCAAGCTGGATGAATCTCTCTATAAGTATCACCTGATAAATGAAATGAAGCATGGATGCATTTCTTCCTCACTCCCGACAAAACTTCAGTAGATCTTAATCTTCTTTTGATTGTTCTCGTATCCACTGTAATTGAAAGGGCGCTATAACTTCAACAACGTCAGGGAAATGAGTATAAGAAAGCTGGGCGAAATAAAATTGATAAAAGCACACAAGGAGGAAATAAAATGCAACTTTGTAATGAATGATAAAAAGATGGACAATAGTGCTCGCTCTTTTGGAGTGGGAACACTTAATCAGTCAGCCTGCCAGCTCGGTGACGAAAAAAAAAAGCAGATGCAAATAGACTCGCGCGAAAACCTCTCGTTATTTTGTTTAATATTATAACCTTTTTGATATAATTGTAACTGAGCTCAATTTGAATGTGAGGGAGTTTTGAATTTAGAAATGAAGAATTAAAATTAATTTTAGATAACCACCGTAGTAATTATTTGTGCACGGTTTTACAGCTTAATATTATTTATTGTTTAAATGTAAATAAAGGTAAAGTATATAGGGTAGTAATAAAGTACGTGCAATGAATAATAATACATAACTAAGTTTATCAAAAGAAAACTGAAAAATATAATAAAGTACAATTATATATATTGAAAAATTAAGTTATCTATTAGAAAAAAATCGATTCACTCATCACGATATCTCCGGGACTATTGAAACCTTTAAACTTGAAATTAGGTGTGAATGTTTCGATCGAGGAGTAGAGATTCTCTAAGAACGAATTTTGTGAAATACTACCTCCCAAGGGCATTATGAGGACTTAAGGGGTGTTACTTATAACTTTTTTCCATTCTTGGCCTACTAGACTTTGTAATTTGACAGACATGTTTCTTTCATGGAGTAGATATCCATTCCAAAAAAGGTTTGGTTGAATTAAAATCCACTCTGAAAGGAGGTTACTGTTCTTCTGGTTTTGTAATATTACATTTAGACATAAAATTTGGTAAGCATGTTTATTTTATTAAGAAGAAATCATCTCTCTCTAAAAATGGGTTTTGCGGACATCCTCTTTGGGGGAGCAGGTTACGAAATCGTAAAAAATAATTTACTTTACTTTTAGAAATTATTAATGAGAAGTTCATATCTTTGAAATCCAATAAGAGGAAAGAGGAGTTATAATTGTTCGCTCAAAAATGCATCAACATGTTTGGTTTCCAAAAACTTGTTAACATCAGTTAATTTATAGGTTATAAAATAAAAAAACGCCAATATAATCCTAAGGAGAGTTATGGAGCTTATTAACAATTTGCAGTAATATATGCATTAAACGAAGATCTTTCTATTCAGGAATACAGTTCTCGCGATTTTCTTATATACATATCCTTGTCACTTGACCTGGTTTCAAAACTACGAGGTCCATCGCCAATAGTTGCTTTAAAGTGTGACGTTTGTATAACTTTCTTTCCCATACATAACAAATAGTTTTCGGCTTATAAAATACCCTAAAAGCAGCTAATTAAAATTTAAGATTCATATGATACAGATTATATAAAATTGTGTGGGCTCTTTTTCATAAACTTAAATGGTAAGTTAACTATACAGTTCTCAATTGTATAGGTTATATACTATAATTCTTTGATCTTA
>BMAU01006597.1:0-43155 GCA_019973935.1 Trichonephila clavipes
TTAGCTGGTACACCCGTTCTTCGCACGGGTGTATTGAAAAGCCTAAGCAATACAGACTGAAGGATAAAGAAGTTTTTAATGAGTTAATTTTACGTGAATTGCCAAATTAAACAAAAAAAAAAACTTCTTGCGTATCTTAGCTGAACAAAAAACCATGTTTGCTAAATTTTAAGTCTGTAGATATAATAGCTGATAAAAAAGGTTTTTTTTTACTTATAACGTCCCGTAACTCTCTTATGGATTAAATTTTGAAAACACCTTCCTTCTGCTCAGCAAAATTACCACATTGTTACAAATTTTGTGTAATAAACGCATTAAAATAGAGTAAATAATTTGTATCTGGATGTGTAATACGTTAATATTACTTTCTGATGCATTTATTTTATGTTAAATAGCTGTTACCCGCAACTTCGTCAACGTGGAATTTAACAAAAAATGATTATTCAATTCGCAGAGTTTACGAAAACTTAATAATTATGTATTCCACGTAAAGAAATACCTATGCTATAAGTATAATGTCATTCTTCTACTTTGTGAATCAATGTTTCTTTTTTGTTTTATTTTTTTCTTTGTTTTTGTTGAGCAAAGTGTGAGAGGGACGCATGATCTTTGATACTGTCGATGGGGTGATGACTTTAAAATCATTAGGATCAAAGGACATGGACGCAAAATGTCGCAAGTGGCAGCAACATAATCAAACAAAAAGGTTTAATACAACTGCTAGAAATCGTTGAGACAGAATGCTCGCGAAGTAAAATAATCCATATTGAATAAAAATAATCACTATTTGAATCACATATTGTTCATTTGTTTTAATTTTTTATTTCTGGAACCTAATTTATTTTTAAATAAAAAAGTAGCCTAAGTTACTCTGTAACATCTGCCAGTGAAAGTTCCATCAAAATTGGTGCAGCTGTTTCAGAGATCAGCCGGAACAAATAGAGACAGAAAGACAAAAATTTTAAAAAATTTATTTTTTCATATAAGTACCGTATATGCTTTTAAATGCATTTAATAAAAAGCTGTTAATTTCAAATTACATACAGACACTTCATTTTAATTTATATGTATAGATATTGCGCAGGTTAAATGAAGTTATTTAAAGTTCTGAATAAACTTACTTAATTTAAGGGTATAAGTGCACTTTTTCACCTAAAACGTAATTAAAAATATTTATTTTAGAGCTAACTATCTACGTACTTAACTAAATAAAACAACCTGTTGGCTCTGCGATCGCCACCCCCACCACACACTCAAACTTGTACAATCACTCTTGCAAGTCAAACATTTATTGTGACTGCTTTGTGCAGTGTTTGGCAATGAAATAAACAATAGAGGTAGGAAATTGGCTTACCTCTATTTAAATGCGGAGCCTTGTGAGAAGTCGAATGACGTAAAACCCAAAAACTTCCTGATTTAAGTTTAAATGCTGTCTAAGTTATAGAAAAATTGATGTTGCTCAGTGTTTTTGAGAGAGAATAAAATCATTGGAATGATGCAACAGTTCAAAACAGGTCTTAGTAACAGTAGGATGAAACAAATTTGCAAGCAGGGGGGAGGGGGAGAGGGACTCGTGACCTTTGACACTGTCGACGGGGTGAGGACTCGGTAAAGTGAAATGAAGTCGCAACGAAGGGGTAAGTGAAGACTGTTAAAATCATTAGGATCGAACTTGAACGGGAAATACCGTGAGTCTCAGTAATCTTATCAAACAAAAAAGTTTGATATAACTGCTAGATACGTTGAGACAGAAAGCTCGCAAAGTAAAACAATACCTAATAAATAAAAATAATCCCTATTGAATAAAAATAATACATATTGAAAAAACAATCCCTATTAGAAACGGATATTGTTCACCATTTCATTGGTTTTAATTTTATTTTCGTGGAACCCTAATTTATATGTATATATATATATTTTTTCATAAGTAGGTATAAATATATATAACATACAAAAACGACATTTAAATGTAAATGTATTGCAAATAATTTATATTTTAAGCTTACTTAAAATAATGCTAACGAAGTAATAGCAATTAAATTTTTCACAAATATTAAGGAAATGTTTGTTTTATTGACGGATGTAATAAATGAAATCATAGAATTAAAGATATGTACTTATCATGAAACAAAAATAAATTTTTCACACACATTTTTTATACTCAGACAATTTGGCAATTTTCATTCGTTTTCGTCAACCTGTTCTTCAAAGGTGGAACAGAGTATAAGTCATTACTCGAAAAAGTTGTTTGGCTCGAAAATCTGTTTTTGACAAGCCATTCTCAATTACGTTTAACTTCAAGTTTTAATTATGTTTTTGTGGGCTTTGTTTTTTAAATGAAATTTCCTCATTGAAAACAAACAGTAATTTCTTTTTTACTGCGAAAATGAATTTGACACGTTATAAGCTTTTTGTTTTATGTATTTTTGTGGTAGGAAGAGGCATTGGTCTTCCACCTAAACGTATTTTATATTTTTTCTTTAACTGAATTAAATTAGTTTAATATGCATGTCTGTTTTGCTAAGATTTTATTTGATTATTCCGAACCATTTCGTGGTTTAGATTAAATTCTGTGGCTCCTTATTCAGTTTAAAAATATCTGATTTAGGTTTAAGCCACGTGTGTCACGTTTATTATTCTTTTTTTCATTTTAAACCTTTATATGTATACATTTGATACTTCCGTACTGTTTTGAGTTTAAGATTTAAAGTCGTCTCATTTCTTTTCCAGGTTAAAGATTTCTGATAACTTTAATGTTGCTTTCAAAAATTTCATATTTTTTATTTTAAAAAAATGATGACCTAATTAAATCTAAAACCAGAAACAATACAAAAAAATCAACTGTAAACATGAAAAAAGAATAAACGTTAAGCTGCCTTAAACCAAAACAGAAATTACAATATGAATACCACTGTGACTACATAAAAAATAAGTAAGACATTTTTAAGCTGAAAAAGTAAGTAGTAATAGCAATTAAATTTTTCACAAATATTAAGGAAATGTTTGTTTTATTGACGGATGTAATAAATGAAATCATAGAATTAAAGATATGTACTTATCATGAAACAAAAATAAATTTTTCACACACATTTTTTATACTCAGACAATTTGGCAATTTTCATTCGTTTTCGTCAACCTGTTCTTCAAAGGTGGAACAGAGTATAAGTCATTACTCGAAAAAGTTGTTTGGCTCGAAAATCTGTTTTTGACGCCAAGCCATTCTCACTTATGTTTAACTTCAAGTTTTAATTATTTTTTTTGTGGGCTTTGTTTTTAAATGAAAATTTCCCTCATTGAAAACAAACAGTAATTTCTTTTTTACTGCGAAAATGAATTTGACACGTTATAAGCTTTTTGTTTTATGTATTTTTGTGGTAGGAAGAGGCATTGGTCTTCCACCTAAACGTATTTTATATTTTTTCTTTAACTGAATTAAATTAGTTTAATATGCATGTCTGTTTTGCTAAGATTTTATTTGATTATTCCGAACCATTTCGTGGTTTAGATTAAATTCTGTGGCTCTTTATTCAGTTTAAAAATATCTGATTTAGGTTTAAGCCACGTGTGTCACGTTTATTATTCTTTTTTTCATTTTAAACCTTTATATGTATACATTTGATACTTCCGTACTGTTTTGAGTTTAAGATTTAAAGTCGTCTCATTTCTTTTCAGGTTAAGGATTTCTGATAACTTTAATGTTGCTTTCAAAAATTTCATATTCTTTATTTTAAAAATGATGACCTAATTAAATCTAAAACCAGAAACAATACAAAAAAATCAACTGTAAGCATGAAAAAGAATAAACGTTAAGCTGCCTTAAACCAAAAACAGAAATTACAATATGAATACCACTGTGACTACATAAAAATAAGTAAGAAATTTTTAAGCTGAAAAAGAAATGACAAATTAGATCAATACGCGAAAAAAAAATGTGTATCAAACTAATCTGATTGTTATTAAAAAAATATAAAAGTAGGCTTAGCTTGAAGAGTGATGCATCTTACAACTGTAATACTGTTTCAAAATAAACTCTGTAACAAATACTTAAAATACATAAATCAAAATTTTTTTAACTCAGCATATGATGTAGCAGATTATAACGCGGGAAAAAATGTTACAACTTAAAGCTGATAATTGAAATTTTCGAGCGCAGAAATTTTCCAAGCTGTGTGGCCAAAACAACTAACTAAAAACCCAGTTGTTCAAAAAAAAAATATGGAAAATCGTTTAAAAATTTAATTTTAAAAAATCTAAAGCGAATTTCGAAAGAAACTCTTCGCAGTGCACATTATCAGGACCTAGAAAAGTTATGTGCCAAGTTTTATACTTCTGGGTTGCTTAGTTTGGGCTGTAGAGGTGAAACACGCACGCTTAAAGTCTCTTTTATTAATTAGATAATGATATTTATTTTGAACATACCAAAGTCTTTTTAAAAGTCTGTGACAACAACAAAAAATTTGATTTTAATGAACATTTTAAAATTTTTTTTATAGCTTCATTTGTTTCTTCTTTGATTTACAAAATATTTTCCAAAATATGCATTACTTTTGTAATTTCCTAACCAGAAATAGATATTTAAGGAGATGGGAAGTATAATCAATTAATTTGAAAAACTGTTTTATGAACAATGTAAATATCTCAATAGTATTTATACTTTTGAGCAATATAAACGCTCATATTTTATTTTAAATATAGATCTACGCATCCTTGACTTTTTCGTTTTTGAATTTTTATTGTCAATCAGGAATCTTTGTCACTAAGGGCCCAAATTGTGGTTAATTATTTATTCAAGATATTTAGAACTATTGCTTGTTTTTAATTATTGAAGAATATAGACTGATGTGAGAACAAAGAAAATCTATAACGGAACTGACAAATTACGGACTCTAAAATTAAAATGTCATTCGTTATTTTTATACAAAATTCTCCAGGAAAAAAAAGCTAGAGAAAGTTAAAATATACAGGGATAGAGAGAGGAAATTTCTCATGTTGCATTAGAATCTTTAAATGTGTTTTTTGAGAAACTAATTTTTCATATTTCGCTTTTCTATAAACTTTAATATAAGAATTCTTTTTAAGATGTAGAACATTAAAATATATAGAAACTAAGTTTTCAAATATATATGTATGTGTTGTGTAAATGGAAATCTAATCTCTATGTATATGTTCATGCATTTTCTTGACTTTTTTGTGAAAACATAAAATTAAGTTATGTTAAGAAACGTAAGTTTCTGACAAAGTTTTAAACATTTAAAACATTTTAAGAAATATTATAATTTTTTTGGTTTAGAGTGTAGAAAAGGGGTTATATATATACCATATAAGTGCCATATAAATAAATTCATTCGAGTTTTGAGTAAATGTCCTTCCGAAACTGTAACTTTTCACTAAAATTTCTCTAAAAATTAATAGTGCTTCCTAAATGAATTAGAATTCAATACTTATCTCAATTTTTTAGAAACTAAATTAAAAATTTGTGTAGTTGAAAAAGGCTTCGAATATTGTCACATAATTTAAAAGAAAACGAATATTTTGTTTGATGATATTTGTTGTAAATAAAATCCTGAAAAATATAAGTCGAAACACTTAATACTTATAACAGAATATAATTGTAGTAATTTTAAAATTCAAAATTTATCAGAAGGTAATTGCTCTCCACATGAAGAAGTAAAAAAATAAAGGAATTCTATTGCTTTATAAGTAGAATAAACGTTTCAATTATTTTTTTAATTCGCTTAGTAATGTTTAAGCCCTTTATCTACCGCATTAAAGTTTATTGTAAATTTTTGCGTTCAATATATTTTTTTAATCGCTACATTAGAAATTAAGGGATATGCATAAATAAAATACTTAACTTCGGGAAATTTAATCCGTTAGAGCAAATTAATTAAATTGGTACTTTTACGTACCGTCTATCCACAAAGGGCTAATATATTCTCATAATACAAAAAGACTGAAAGGCTTTTTCAACGGAGTGTTAAATCTTAAAAATGCTAAATAACTAAATAACACTAGTATTTAAAAGCACAAAATATTTATTTTTGAAAATTATAAAATTTTAAAATTAATTTCCCTTTTTTTACTAATAAAAAAAGGTTTTACACATAACTTGATTTGGTGATATTCAAAGAAACGGGCTTTCTTTTCGTTAATACACAAAAGTACATTACACGTTGTGCAATTTGAGTGAGGTTTCGATTGAATGTCTTTTAAAGCACTGTATCCCGGATTAGAAAATACTGCACTTTCTGAGCGTGAACTACTGCACCTTGAGTCTTGTTCAGTCTCTTGATCGTCTTCTTAAAAATATAACAAAAATTCCCACAGATTATTTGCTAGGAATTCTTTATTTAAAGAAACACACGAATATCCGTCAGAATATCTAAGTATCGAGAGAATATTCATAAAAATGGTTACTCTGTGTAATTTTAAAGTAAGTGGTACTTTTAAGTACCATTAGTAGATAAAGGGTTATAAAATACATTAATTCATATTTTTAAGTAGAAAAAATATTTACGTAAAGTACCTTTCACTTTGACTCCTTCCCATGTTATTACTTTAAATTTTGTACGACGAGAAATCGAATTTTTGCTTTCACTTCCAATGGGGAAGTAATAGGAAATTAATTTAGTTCCCTACGAATTTCTATCTAATATAAATCCCTTGAACGAAAGAAAACTGCTATATCTGCTTTCACGATTTGCATTTCCTGTGTGCAAGATGCTAATATAAAGAGACTCGGGAAATATCTCCTATCTCTAATGTTAACACTTTCCTGTTCTTCCCCCTCCTCTGTCTATGATACAAGAGATACTCAAATTCGACAGCATGGAGTGGGTATTATCTCGCTTACATTTTCCGTAACAACAACCTTGGTATTACATCGACATAAATCATTCATTATGGATCATCACATAATTTCATTTCCAGTCTTACGACGAATGATACTTTTCGCAGAAATGGTAATATGAACTCAGAGGAATTGAAAGCGCGAAAAGTTTCGTGTTAGCATGAGGTGTTCTTTATCAAGTTTTCATCGAGAGTGAATGAAAATTGAAGTATTGGAACAAGTACGACTGGGGTTATACATATTTAAAAATTTGTTAGGTATTTTGATATGTAGGGACGGCATGTTTTTAGTCAAATAATATGCATAGCATAAATGTTTTAAATTTTAATTTGAGTTTTAAGACATTTTGTGGATTATATATTTGTAAATAATGTTCTTGTTTTATTAATTTAATTATAGAATAATATAAAAATATCAATTTCACACTGTAATGTAAATTAAAATATTTTAATTAATATTTTAATTCCGCACTATTGTGAAATAGATAATTTTTATTTTATATGGAAACGTATTCCATTAATGTTTAATTTTCAAAGCTTGACTCATTATTAAATTTACTGAAAGATAAATTCGTGAACATTTAATCCAAAATAAAAAAAATTCAGTTATGCTCATAAAATTTAATTTTATATATATTCTGAACCACTCTGCTACATAATAATACAGAAGGCATATTTTTTTAAAGAAATGTTCTATTCTAATGGTGTTCCTGAAGAAAATTTGGAAAAGTGATGAAATCAATTATTGGGTTTCATGAAAAAATTACTATTTTGCAATAGGGATTTCTTTTTTAGATCAACATTTTTATTTGAAAAAAATATTTTATAAATCTATAGATTTATTCAAATTATATGAATTATATATAAATTGATTCTCCAACAATGAGTAGTTCATGAACTTAAGTTATACTTTTTCTCTAGTATTTTTAATTTGGAACATTTACCCATGAAATACTCATTAAATAGATAAAATGCATGGAATACATCAGCATTCTTTATTATTTAACCTCTTTTCTAATCTAAATTATTCAACAAATAATTTATACTGAGTTTTCTAATCGTTGGAATACATATTCCGAATGAATTCATAAAGGTGTTTTAAAAGCATCTATATTTTAATCACATTGATTATTCGGAAAAAAATAACGAGCTTAATTCCAATAAAGTATTGGAGTGGATTTTTTATAATGATACGAATAAGAATACAATACACGTGATTAAAAAATCTTCATAGTGAATAAGAGTAATAATAAAAACGATAAAGGAAAGGTTACTTTCAATATGCTATTCTGAACAACTCTTTAATGTGCTTAAAATATATTTACAAACAATTTAATATAAAGATTTTTTTACATTCTAATTTAATATTACTTATATTTAGTTTTGTTTAAAAATGGGAATATGAATGTCTACAATTAATTGATTTTCATCTTTTACGTTGTTTGTGTGAAGAAGAATAGTAATTACTAAAACATATTAAAATTATCACTGATCAAACATTGTGAACAAATTTATACTTGTAAAACAAGTTTTCTGGATCAATCACATACAAAATAAGTCTCTTTTGATTAAAACAAAATCTAAAAAAAAAGAAAAAAACATTTTAATAAATGGAAGTGAAATGATATACTCTTTCTTTGGAATTGTAGAGTTGAAATTAAATTCCATATTAACTAGTAGTTATGAATATATTGGCCAAACATTTAATAATCTCAATATACGTATAAACCTTCATGGAACAAATACCAAAAATTACAATTATAATAACAATAAGAATAATAAAGTTGAACTTATACACTTTCATCTACATGGCTTTGATATTACAGATATTTCCATTTTTAGAATAGTCCCAAAGGTTAAAAATAGATTGTGGTGGGAAAGCATTTTCATAAAATGTAGCACAATATATCCATTTGGTCTGAGTACCATTCATTTTGGAAGAAGTGTATTAGAAAGCATTGAACGAAAAGATAACAATGAATATTTTTATAATAGTGCTAATAATTTAAAGTTAAATGAATAAAAAGAGAAAATATAAAAAAGAGATAGTAAACTACCAAATAATATAGTTTATAAAACTAATGAATTAGGCCGCAACTTTAAAATTACATTTAACGTGAAACAAATTAAATATTTTATGTTTTGTATGAACAAAATAGAAATAATGTATTCTAAAGATATCCTTAGAAATAATAATTTTCAAGACTACCATGACTTACATGTTACTAAGAATATTAATACATATATAATTTTCTCATTCATAAATTCAATATAACAGATAAAGACATAGTAAAAAGTTCGACACAGAAGTGCACTATACTATTCATGAATAAATGTCATACATATAATTATATTAACTTTTAAAAAATATTTATCAAACACGTACAACACTTATCTATTAATAATGTATATACTAAGAAGGCCTTTAAATATAATAAAAAATTGGTAGCGCTATATTGAATTACAATATTATATGGCAAGCAAAATAATAACATAGTGTGTAATTGTCATAAATATTCTGAATTTATGAATGAACATGATAAGCATGTTATAACATGAGAATTAAGTATTATTAAAGACAATGTACTGAGAGAAATTATGAATAAAGATACACACACACATCGATGATTTCGAATAAGCATAAACTTATTAAAACATAGTAATTATTTTGAAAAATTTGTTAACAATTGGCCATTAAATATAGGATGTCCTCTTGAAACTTTTTATTAATTAAAATTCAAGGTACTCAACTAATTGTATTGAAACGTAACTATAAAATCTAGAATAATTTTACTCTCAATGATACTAAAATGCAAATTTTAGATATACAAAATACTTTGTAATTGTTTATGTAGATTAGGTACCTGGCGATTTAGCAATTGTTTGTAAAAGTCACTATATTAATAATATTGTTAATAATCCCTTTCAAAATAATATAATTCATTTATGAAATCTATACATGGCATAAAAAAATAAATACCGTATTTCTGCATACCATAGAAAACTGGGTTTGAATATTTTAGACGTAAAGTTCCCACAAATTTTTATCACTCCTAAATTCCATAAGAAACCCAATAAGTTTAAAACTAATGGCTTCAAAACATACATAAAATATTACAAAAAATAATGCAGGATACATAAGACCATCTTTCTAATACTTCTATTTTTTTAAAAAAAACAGTAAATATTTAATTACTCTGATGAAAAGTAATAAATCCTCGTCACTTGACCATGGTTCAAAATTACAAGACCCATCGCCAAAACCCTCGTGTCGCCGAACAGTGCGATGTTAATATTCACTCACTCGAAAGGTAATAAAATAGACTATATTTATACTTATGATCTTGAAGAGCTTTTTAATTTCATAGATATCGAGAGCATGATTACAGTTCTCAAAGAAATTTATATGAAATATTCTATAAATAGTTTAATAAATATGTATTTATAATATAAATATTCAATCAGTATGAAAAGAAACCTATACTTTTTCACAATGGATTTTTGTATAAGCAAATTAAGGGGCTAACTTTAGGAGTGCTGTGAGTAGTATTCTAATTAACATGTAACTTCACTTTTACAAAATTGAAAATATAGACAATAAATCAAATCATACTCTTAGATACATAGATGATTTTGTTATTTAGTAATAAATTAAAAAAAAACATATTTCTTACTTTAGTTTTTATTCCCATATCTTAAATTAATTAGAAACAATTCTGAATTATATAAAGCAAACGTTTTATATCTACAATTAAATATAGATAATAATCATAAAAAATACTTATATAATAATATAGAATCCTTTAATTTTAACATTAATAAGCTATCTCACTTTATCATCTATTTACAAACTTTTATTTTTAGCAATAGAGTTCTTAATTATGTACGAGGGAATAATGATTTAGTTTCAAGTGAATCAGATAAATATTGTAATCTCAATATATTTTAAAAATGCTATTTACAATGTGAATAGCCAAAACGCTTTCTATTCAAGTATCCGTTTATTGGTTTGACATAGTACTTAAAGCTGACACGTGCTATTTTTAGGCTTAACTTTATTTTTCTATCTAAGTTTTTTTCTTCACTTTTTATTGCACTTTTATATCGAAATTTTCTGCTGTTGGGAAATGTTAAAACAAGCCTAACCCTATTTCATTGTCCTAAAACAGTGACAGCTATAGAAAACATAATAGTTTAATCATTTGAGTTTTTATGTCTACTTATATTTTGGCGGGGTTTTAAAGGATTTCAAATACAATTTTTGCTTTGTAGGGCTTATATTTTGCGTATACTTATTTTATTTATATTTTATATGTATGTACACTTCTGTTTGTAAAAAATACAACACCATGAACGAATCACCAAAATTAAATAAACTTTGCAGCAAATATCAATTATAGGATGTCATGTAAAATAGTAAAGTTTCAGAGCCACTGCGCATGCGTGGCGTGTGCAGTGCGTCTGAACTGATGCTGAAAGTGTATAAATAGAGGAATGTAGCTGCACATTGAAAATAGTTAATGATTATTCGTTAGTGGCGAACGTTTAGTGAGATCTAAGTATGTCTCCACGACGAAATAAGAAGAAATTCCAACAACTTACTGAGTTTGAACAGGGATAATTATCAGCCTTCGAGGAGGAGGATTTTCCTATCGCACAATAGGAGCTCGTGTGCAGCGAAACAGTTCCACAGTGATGCGAGTTTGGAAGCAGTGGACCGACGAACATCGAACAACTCGAAAAATTTGCAGTGGATAACGGAAGGTGACGCCAGAATGTGACGTTCGAAAGCTGCTCCGCATGGTGGTGAATGATCGTAGAACTTCCTCCAGGTGGTTGGCAACATGTTGCTCTACTGTTACAGGTGTATTAATGTCGGCTTCTTCAATTCGTCGACGTCTACTGCACTGTGGATTGCGTGCAAGTGTGCTTTTATACAGAATTCCCCCTTATGACAAACCATTGACGGCTGAGTCTGTAATGGGTTCATGAAAACACAGTCTGGCAAGCTGATTGGCACCAAGTTCTAGTTTCGGATGAATCTTGATTCAATTTGTGCGACCATGAAGGCCGCATTTATGTAAGACGCTATGACGCTGAACGCTGCCTTCCAAAGTGCGTTATTGAAGGACATAGAGGCCTAACCCCCGGAGTTATGATTTGGGGTGCGATTTCGTATCATGGACGATCCAATTTCTACGAATTAAGGGTAATCTAAATAGCAACAGGTACGTCCGTGAAGTGTTTTACAACCCGAAGTCATTCCCTTCCTTCAAAGCATCCCTGGAGCTATCTAATAGCAGGATAATCCACGAACATATGTTGCAAAGGCTGTTCGAGACTTCTGTTTAGACCAACACATGCAACATCTTTCTTAGCCTTCTTATTCGTCGGATATTTAGCCTATTTAGCACGTGTGGGATTTGGTTGGTGAGCGTCTCACTCGTGCAGCTTCAAAAGACGAGCTTTTGCTTCGCATATAAACAATATTAAAATTTCTTCCACAAGCAGACATGCAAAATCTGTTTCATTTCATACCACGTCGTATAACAGCACTTATTGCAGCGCGTGGTGGCTACACCAAATACTGATTTCCGACACTTAATTTTGCTTTTTTTGCTTTGAAAAATTTCGTCATTTATTTGTACTAATATAAGTCGTTTGTGCGTTAAATTTAATTTAATTATGATGATTCCTTCGTTGTATTGCAGTTTTTAAAAACAGCAGTTCATATATATATATTAGATGCAAGTGAAAATTACTCTACAGAATATTGTACATTACTATATATTTATGAATAAATCCTTTAACAAAATTAATTTTTCAAGTATATTTCAAAATTATCAATCCTTTTTTCCTATTAAAAATATTATTATTAAAAAGGCTTTCAAATACAACAAGAGATTTGTGGTAGATTTATATTTAATTATAATCAAATCTCGGAGCTCCTAAGTTTAGAATCATGTAAAAGGAATCTATATCGAGACTATATTGATGATTATCATCAGCACGTTGTCACAGGAGACCTTAGCATCGTGAAAGATGATTTGTTCAGAAATTTTATGGAAAAAGGTACTGGTTTTAGACTGATGATCACAAAAAATAAATCTAACGTTATGAAACAAATCATAAACGATTTAGATAAATTCTACCTTAAAATGGCAATTAAATACGGAATGCCGATTGAAGCATTCAATCAATTTAGATCTTATGTAGGAACAGAAATTCGGGAATTAGATTTCACTGTTGAAAATGAAATTATGTGTAAAGATCTTAAATCGTC
This sequence comes from Trichonephila clavipes, assembly GCA_019973935.1. Classification (NCBI taxonomy): domain Eukaryota; kingdom Metazoa; phylum Arthropoda; class Arachnida; order Araneae; family Nephilidae; genus Trichonephila; species Trichonephila clavipes. Next base: position 13,133 of record BMAU01006597.1, read on the forward strand.
AATAGAAAATATCCAAAATGACTTCGTGATTACATATGTTGATAAGGTCTCTGCTAATTATGCCATAATTTGTAAATACTTTTACAGTAAAATATTAAGTAACCACATTTTAAATAATAATTCATTTCAAAAATCAATTCACAATAATAGAGAAGATGATAATCGTCTTTTAGCTTTGAACAAAAGACTGAATATTCATCTAAATAATTTTAAATATCCAAGTATTTTTTTAACACCAAAATTTCATAAAAGCCCTATAAAATTCCGTAGTATCACTAATGGATACAATACATATATCACGAGGTCTGGGAAGATCTTACAATCTCTTCTTCAAAATCTAATTGATAATTTACAAAACACGGCAATAATTAAAAATAGCTTGGAGATTGCTAGAGTTACTAAGGATATGTTAATTTTTTCCATGCATGGTTTTGATTTCGAGGACCCTTTTAATTCTATAGATATTGACGATATGATTAAGGTTCTACAGTTAATTTATGATAAATATGAATTATATACTTCAATGAAAAAAGAAAAATTTGATATTCTTGTTAACCTCGTATTAAAAGAAAATTTCATTACATTTGATCAGAATCTTTATAAACAGATCAAAGGATTACCTCAGGGTGGCCCAGCTAGTAATTGTTTAGCGAACCTATATTTACATTTTTTTGAAATAGATCATGTTGTAAATGATTCTTACTTGATTTGTCGTTATATAGATGATCTAATAATCTTTGGTAAAAATAGTGAATACAAACCAAATATTACGTTCTACCCTGATTATCTCAAGCTCCTTAAAACTAACTTCAACTCTAATATGGTGGAATTCTTGGATTTAGACTTGCATCTTATTAACAATAATGTAGTCAGTAACATTTTTGACAAAAGAGATTCGTTTAAGTTCCATATTATTAAAATTCCCGTCTGGAATAGTAATTTACATATATCAATTTACAGAAATATCATTTTGAATTTTTTATTTAGAAATGATAACTTAACTACCCACAAAATAGATAAATACAATAATATAAAAAAAATTTTTCAATGTTGTTTAGATCATGAATACCCTTTTAATTTCTTAAGAACTTATATTCATCACGAATACATTAACCGTCTTGCTACTTCTAATTCCAAAACCACCACACAACAATAGGATTTCAAAGTCAGCATGTTAGTGGTCTTGCTGTGAAGATTATATCATAAAACTCATATCACAGTTTACATTTTTTCCACACACATCTTGAACATCTTACACATTGTTGACAACCAACCAAATTAGAGCCTAGCAAATTTACATTTTTGACAATCAACCAAATCAAATTTTACCATATTTGATTGTCGTCATTTTATACCTGTCTTTGCTGGCTGGTTTAAAAGTCAGCTCAAAAGATGTGTTTATGTATTTTCGAATTTTTTAACTTGGTGAATAATTGATTTTCATTAATGGCAAGACGCTTGATTCTCTTCGTAAAAGCTTTGTGAGTAAAGAAATTTTGTTATATTATTTTTTGAAAGATACTTTTCTTATGTAATTGTTTTAGCATTTTTCTACTTTTCTTACGTAATTATTTTGTGATTTTTCTGCCTTAAGAGTTTGGGAGAGTTTGTTACATAATAGCAGTGAGTGGTTTTATCATGCTCTCTGAGTTATTCATACTCTGAAGTTTTGTTTATTTTATTTTATTTGGTTTTCCTACCGAGTTGCAAAGGGGGAAGGTTGGCGCCTTCAAACTAGTTTAACCCCACTTATTCGGTCCTAAGTCCGAAATTGCTTTCTGACTCGCTAGGTTCTTCTTTTTTGTAGTTTTTTTCCCTATTTCTCTATAATTTTGTTCTTCATGTTCAGCTTTTATATTTTTATTACGCTATTTCTTGTTATGTTCTTTATCTATTATTTCTTGTTTTTGATATATAATACATATTTCTTTTATATATATATATATTTTATATATATCTATATATATATATATATATATATACATACCTCAAAATTAAAAAATGCGCGTCATACACCGGTACGCGTTATATGCCGGATTTTACGGTATACATATATTTTACGGTATATATATATATATATACCGTAAAATCCGGCATATAACGCGTACCGGTGTATGACGCGCATTTTTGTTCGCCGTATAACGCGAACCTCGCTTTTTAAGAAGAAATCTGAAATTTTAGTATACAACGTTATTATATTTTCAAGACATTTATTCGAGTTACTATGCCACACTTACGAAATAATAGTATATTTCTAGAACTACAACTCTTTTAGTTCATACGGTACATAATTTCTTTTAAATAAAGAGTATTTCGTTGTGTGTAAAATAAAAATTTATATTTATGCTCCTTTCTTTCGTTATTTTTAAAGCTTCCGTTTTTATACCCGGTGTATAACGCGCACCATTAAATTCCGATCTCATATTTTGTGTCCAAAGTGCGCGTTATACCCCGGATTTTACGGTATATTATATCTTTTGGCGGGAAGGTTAAAACTGTGATATTCTGTCGAGATATGGTTACTTTTACTTTCATAATTCCTTATAATTTAATATTTTAATTTTATGCATTAAATAAATAGTTTTAATTAATTTTTCATGTTAATTTTTTCTTTGTAGTAATATTCTATACTAATGAGATATTCATTGTCCTATTTTCTTGTCTTATAGCGTTGTTGTATAAGCAACAAAGATTGGCTCGCCTAAGACCAAGAGTTGGCTATTATAGTACTGCTCTGGCTACTAATTCTTGCTTATACTATGTGATTATATTTCTTTTTATACATATTTAGAATAACAATTATTTAGTATATGCATATATATATATATATATATATATATATATATATATATATTATAAATTGGGAGAGAGTAAGGCTTTATTATTTTATTCCATAATTATATGCTGAATTTTAAAGCTGTTGAAGACTGAATGAGAAATCTTGATTGCCTTTTTTATGTCTTAATTTATTTTTTTAATTGCACACACTCAAACATAAATAACAAAGGACCACTAACTTTACATTAGACTCTGTATCAATAGCAAGAGTCAAATGGAATTCAAAAACTCACAGGACTTCTGAAGATGCCTCTTCTGATTGGTTCAGTTAATCGGATGATGATGTTTTTGTGATAGTTTACGTGAAAATCCTGGAGAGTCAAGTAAATTACAAATTAAAAATTTGAAAGTTGATTTGAAGTTAAATTATGTATACGTAATAATACCCTCTAGCATCTTTTTGTTAACCCGTTGTACTAATATTTTATTTGAGACTCTAGATAGACTCCTTGTGTGCCGACAAGTATAACACAAGGCTTACAAACGTAAGTCAATACACAAGACAATGGAGACTACATGTAGAAGTATATAGGCACAAATGGGAACCAAAAGGTGGGGGGAATACAGAAACAACAAATACATTTGTACTAATATTTGAAATAACTTTTAACTCTTTAGTTTAAATTTAACACTGTAACTCTTTAATCGTAATCGGCTAGTCCGAAATCCCTGTCCCGCCCATTCTATCCAATCATAACTACTATTATATAATCATCACGAGCTTGCACTGCTGGTATAAAAGCAAAAATCTTGTGTAATCGCTCTTTTGTCTACCTGCCTTCATCATGTAATCAGCCGGCCGCAACGCGTTCTATTTTTGTATTTGTCTGTGTTCGCTTCTTGTTATTTGAAATGCCGTCCCTACTGGATCTTTATGTGTTTCCGGATGTGAATAAAATTGAATAACGATTTACATGAGTGCCTCCTCGATATAACCGTACTCGACCACGCTCCACGTAACACAGAAAATCACATCAATGGCCACGCCTTACCATTGGTTCGCCTTTGTATAAATCAAACACTCCCTTCGACAAATGATGCACTGCTAAGTTTTATCATTACACACACACACACACACACACACACACACACACACACACACACACACACACACACACACACACACACACAAACACACACACACACACACACACACACACACACACACACACACACACACACACACACACACACACACACACACACACACACACACACACACACACACACACACACACACACACACACACACACACACACACACACACACACACACACACGCACGCACACGCACGCACGTGCACACGCGCACACACGCGCGCACACGCACACGCACGCACACGCACACGCACGCACACACACGCACGCACGCACGCACGCACGCACACGCACGCACGCACACACATATATATCATAATGTGTACAACATTTATTAATTTTTTTCATAGAGCTCAAGCGTATTACTGTAAAAACTATCGTATAAAACGCACTTTTAACACAAAAAAATAAGATCGAAATTTACTGGGGTGCGTTAAATGTCGGTACAAAAATAATAACTTTTAACGTAAAAAAAGGAAGAAATTAGGATGAAAAAAATTGGAATGTAACATAGATCGGGACATTGTTTATTTAAAAGAAATTACATGCATAATCAGCTTAAATATGCAATTCTGGAGATATACTATTTTTTTTCAAAACCCTAAGATAATAACTCAAATAAATGACTTCAAAACACCACACGTACATTTAAGGTTCCTTCGTAATGAAGGGGATGCGGATGTATCTAAAAAACAAAAAATGCAGCTTGAAAGTATAGGTTCGCGTTATACACGCTGGATTTTACGGTACTTTAAAGTTATTAAATTAATATTTAACGCATTATATGATGGTTTATATCACTAAAGCAATAATACTAACAAGAGAGAAGTTATGAATAATAAATCTATACAAATACTTATTAGGTGCGTAATTACTTAAATAGCTATGTATCAAAAATGGTTATGCTGAGCTAATAATAGCATTAAGTTAATTCAATAAAAATTTATTATGACATACGATACTAAAAATATCGATTAATGACAGATTACTCAACAGAGCCTTTTCTTTTACATCACATATGCCAATATTCCATCCTCTCCGGAAAGTTAATAAAGGGATAGACTTATACATGAGACAAATTGAGTCACACATTGACATGAGAAATACCCAAATTTTAGTCTTATTTACTCATAAAATATTTTGAAAATTCAAATGACATATTGATATCTTGCTAACTCGGTTATTTGTTCTGATGGATTACTGGCTAATTTACTAACATAGAACTTTGAAACTACTCAAGGACTAATATAGATTTCGATCATAATTTTGAAGAAATAACTAACTCTCTACAAAAGAAATAATAAGAGAAGTTTTAACTATGATATCCTATAAACAGACCCCTTTCAATATACTTCTTCATAATCATAATAATATTACAACATATAATATACTCATATATTTTAAGAAGATACATGAGTTTCTATCATTGTCATCAGAATTTGAATTCAGTACGTATGAGAAGAGTACTCTCACATAAATATATATTGGTCTCTCTCTTTTTTTGTTATTAAATATATTATTTATTTCTAGGTAAGATGTATACCCTAAACTAAATTGTGTGTAATTTCTGTCACAATTTTTGCTAAATTCTACAAATAAGAAAGGCTACATTTTTCTCTTTGTTTATTTTTATTTAACTTTTAAATTAAATTTTTTTGTTTAACCCTCCAAGCGTTCCTTACGGAAAATTCCGTCATTGTAAAGATGCTTCCAAAATGCACTGCACGGGTTATTTTGCCTTCAAATAACATTATCAAAAGCGGTTGAGCTTTACTTTTCTGAAATCCTTTCCCCCTTTTAAAGGTTTAACATATTGAAAGATAATTAGGGACGGTGGATGCCACACAGCAGGACACTCATAGGAAGTTTTATGGCTCGCAGGCAACCCCGTGTTTTGACCCTGGAGCAATCGTAAAAAATCGGGGGGAAATTTCTTTATACCCCAGGAAGTGTTTGTTTGTTAGCTTGTATTTTAAAAGTTTTGAAAAGTCCCAACGCATAAGTAAAATATGTTACAATTCTTTTTAGGTTTCATATTAATTGGAAACTGTAACAAGTTGGGGTGTGGCAGGGCAATCTGCTATTTTATATAGTTAGACAAATTACCTTTTTAAGTATAATCTTTCGCTTCATTTTTCTTATCTTAATCAATGCTTTCAGTTTTTGAAACATGATTATTTCATTACAAGATGCAAAAAAAAATAATAATAAAACACCAAACACTTTAAAATTTAAAACCTTTTCAACTTTCCAACCATTAAAAATGAATAAATTTAAACTTCATCAAATCATTTGAAACATTTTCTTACACTTTGATAAAAATATTAACGAGAAAAAACTAATTAAGATCTATTAGTTTTTTTTAGATTTCAAAGCCCAAGTGTTCAGGGAAGTTTACGTACAGTGACTAGTTATATATTGTTAAAATACACCGAATTATATTTGAATTTTAAGTGCTTGAACTTCAGTTTACATCAAAGATAAAATGAATGAAGATTTTCCCCCATTTTTTTTATAACTTGAATGTTTGAATAAATGGTAATCAAAAATATACGGAAACATTTACAGTAGACATTTATGCATATAAATAAACATAAAAATCAATTTTAAATTCGAGCTATTCAAAAACATTTGAATTATTATTCAAAAGTATCAATTTATGCGAAATACCTCAACATTTATCTTTTTTGAAAGGCTAACTGATAAAGTAATTAAAATCTGGATATTTTTTGAAATCTCGACCGTATAAAGCTAGAAATTTTATATTAGAAATTCCATTTGAAATTTCGAAAAAAAATGTATCGCGCAGTTAAAATTTTTTTACCATAAGTTCTAGCAATTCTTTGAGTATAATATAAATTTCAATTTTTTTTATTATATAGCTTCTTTAGTATTTTTTAATATATTTTGAAAATTTCATACAATTCAGTTGAAAACTGCATGCTAAGAGCAAAAAATATTCTCAAAAATTGATGAATATACAATAAAGTTTTACATAGAAGCAAAACTGAGAAGCTAAAGCGTAGGAATGAAAAATTTTGAGTATATCTAAAGTAGTTTTCGAAATATTTATTTTAAAGTTCAGAAATTTTGTGTGCGTTATGTTATACTTAATATTAATTAAATGGTTAAAATAATTTCTTAATAATAGTCATGTAATCGTTTGATGACACATTCATATATTAATAAAAATTATCATGGTCATTGATGCGAATGTCAAACATTTTATGTAACTTTAAATTTAGACATTAAGTTACTGATGTAGAAAATATAAAACGACCATCTAAAATACATAAAAAATGCAGTCTGCTATAAAATGATCTTCACAAACAAAATACGGCATACTTACTTAGGAAGAACCGGCTTATTCAGGGGCGATCAGGAAAACAGAGAGGGACCCGCGGTTTTGATGGATGCCGCTCTAGCTTTTAAAGTTCTCAGGAAAAAATACATATAAATTACAAATGCAAAAATAAGTCTTGTAATTTTCCATACATTTTTATAACAACGAATTGTGGAATTGGCTTCCAATACATTGTTGTGTTTGTCAATATCTAAGGTAACCAACCCTACTTTAGATAGATTTGTACTACTTTTTCGTAACCGTATTCCTTTCAAAATTAATTCGTGCAGCCAAAATACACCTTTTGCACTCTTAAAAATTTATGGAATTTATAATGGTTAATTTTAATTTATGCAACTTGTGAAATGTTCGTAATTAACCATTTCCGTCTAAACAGTTTACATGAAAAAAAAATGTTTGGATTCCCTCATTCATTAGGGAATTATATTAGATTCCAACATTAAGGTTTCTTTTTCACCGAAGGTCGAGTGGTAGAGCATCGTGCTTCCATACCATAGGTCTAGGGTTCTATGAACGGGCTGGGCAAGGTCGACTCTGCCTTGCTTGCTTGGGGTCTTAAAATAGAACTTTTTGTTGGTGATTCTAGAACATTTTCCTTGGGAGATGGTGTCACTTTTTAGTGTGGTACCATGTACAAAACCATTGCCACAATTTAATTAATTTTGACTTTCTGTTTCCTCCTCAGATGGAGGCATCTGAATTACAAAATTGTGCAAGGAATTTAATTTTGTGTAGCGCAGAGAAACGAACCAAGTTCTATAAGGATCTCTAACATGCCTCATAACCATAAGACATGGACATTGTCAACTTTTTGCATCATGGAAATCCAGCATTTTTTGTCGATGTCGACCCGAAAACTTGAGCATATAACGACAGCTCCTAATCAACTGTGGCAAAAAGGCAAAAAATAAGCTGAGTTTTTACAGAAGATTTTCTTTGTAAACATAAAATGTAAGTTGGTTACTAAAGAAAAAACTTCAAGGGAAAAAAGTAATCCTCTTTTCTATGGGTTCCCCTTTTTTTACTTCCAAACTATCTATGTCCTCTAATATAATGCTAACGTCATTCATTTGCTCCATGGGTAATAACTCGTCAATATGGAGGGACTCGATTTCGCTACTAATGCTATTTCTATCGGCTGCATCATAGCAAAATACATCTAGAAAAATAAAATTTTCCTTTCACGAACGCAAGTAACTCTGACGATTTAAGCTAATGAATGTTGCATGAGATCTTACTATTGAAACTCCTAATTTTTTTTTCCTTTTTTTTTTTGGCAGCTATATTTGGAAACTGATTTAATGAATTCATTGGTATAGAATGTTTTATTCGTTAATTCGGGGTTATTCGTAATATCGAAGTCCACAAAAATATTTTTTCACACATACCTTCTTCAAATTCTCTAATGAGCAACTACACCAAAAATATCCATAATTAGAAATTACACATTTCTTTTCAAAACTGAATAATAATATAAGTGAAAGGTGTCAAACTCAAAGACTATCTTGGGCCAAACAAAGTTTAACTTTAGAAGGACACCAAAAAAATCAATATTCATAGAAATGTAAGTTTATGTCAAATAATACATTTTAATAAACATAAATAAAAGAACAAAAAAATTTTGATGTTTATTTCCTGACACTTGGCCTGTCTTCTCTGCTTCTATCTCTCATATTTCGGGCGAAATTTTAGATGCTTTATTATATACACATGGGCAAAAAAATTAGCGTACCAAGATATAATTGTGGGATCGTAACAAAACTTGGCATGAAGGTACATGTCGGGGAGATATGCAAATGATTAGAAATGCAGCGTAATTGCGCATTAAGTATAATTGGTAGATTGCGTTTAACATCGTTCTCTGTTTAGTATAAAACAGGTAACCAAACCTTGTTTGAGTGTACTGAATCGTTTGCAAAGAAACATCTGAGGTAGGTATGGCATTTAGCCGATTTCGAAGACAATATGAACTGTTGTCGCAATTTGAGAGGGGGAGAATCATTGGATTGACGGCAGCTGGAATGACAGCTAGGCGAGTAGCTCGTAAATTAGGCCTCTCTGATTGTGTATTGAGGAAGTCTTGAGACCACTGGATCCGAGAAATGCCATTTACTCGAAGACCAGGCTTAGGACGCCCTCGACAGACCAGTTGTTGAGAAGACCGCCACATCGTAAGAAATGCACGAGGACAGCCAATTGCTTCATTAACCGCCATCCAGGAACACGTAGTACCTTCATCAGGGGCCCCTGTGTCTTCTCGAACCATACGAAGGTGCCTGGCTGAAGGACATTTGGGATCACGGTGGCCATTACGTGTGTTGCCCTTGAGCCCACCTATTGACTTCTCTGTTTGGAGTGGTGCCACGCACGAGGAAACTGGACTGCAGCGGAATGGAACCAAGTTGTCTTTAGCTATAAATCCATATTCAATCTGAGCAGTGATGAAAATCGTGTTCGTGTGTGGAAACCCCATGGTGAACGCCTCAATCATTCCTTTGCTTTACAACGACACACCGCTGATATTAAGGTATGGGGTGCCATTGCTGCAATACACGGTCACGCCTAGTATTGATCCATGGCACCTTGACAGTCCAACAGTATGTTCATGACATCCTGCAGCCACATGTGTTGCCACTCATACAACGGCTCCCAGGAGCTATTATTCCACAAGGCAATGCTCGGTCTCACACAGCAAGGGCGTTACAAGGCTGTCTCCACACTGTTACAACCCTTCCTTGGCATACCCGATCCCCAGATTTGTCTCCTATCGAGCATATTTGGAATAATGTGGGACGACGAGTTAGGCATCCCACGAGTTTGGAAGAACTAGAGACATGGTTACTGCAAATATGGAACAAAATGTCTCAAGTTATCATACAGAACTTGCATGCTTCAATGACTGATCGTATCGTATCGTGCATTCGCGATAGAGGGGGTTCAACAGGGTATTGAATCCTTCTTTCTTTTGCCTTTTTCTCTGAAATAAATTATCTTTTTTCTTTGATTTTCTAATCATTTACTTATATTAAAGTAGTCATTATGTAGGTAAAATTTTGTTTCATTTTGATGATTCCTTCTTGGTGCGCTAACTTTTTTGTCTATGAATGTATATTATTGTGTGCCGATATACTTACCGGGCCGCAAACACGTTCGAGTAAAATACTAAGACAGCTGACTGCTGTTTTTGGCGACAAAAAGTTTTCGCCTAGTGAAGCCAAGGAAGAAACCCCGTTTTTTCGAAATGGAGTCAGAAACACAAACAAGAGAAAAACGTGGTTTTCAAAACGGCGTCAAAAGGCGAAAAATGTCAAAAAAAACGTGGTGTCATAAATGGACAACATAGGAAACACATACAATAAAAAAAAAGAAATTAAGTGCAAATTATTTCCGAATTTCGGACCAAGATTAATCAATTATTCATTAATTCAAAAAACAATCATTACTCTCTCTTACATTTATTCAAAAGAAAATTCATTCGTCATGTTTTTAGAAAGAAAATGCGATTGCTGAAACTCTGCTTCTACAAGAAAAACTGAAAAATCATTGGTTCTAAATCGCAACAGTGGGGAATCCGATGTTAATACTTTAAGCTGATGAAATAACGATTTATGCTTCACTCAAACCAAATATTTTCCTATTTCGGACAACCATACTGAAATATTTACCATCACACATTCACTCATTCATAAAGCAATCATATCTTTCTTACCACTTTCATTCAAAAGATAAAATATCCATTCGTCGAGCTTCAAAAAATTAAAACTTGGTAAAATGAAAACGGTGGTCGTCCCACGTTCAGATGCAAGCAAGGCCTGGGGTGGAAATGACCACTGTCCGAAATGGGATGATTTTGTGCTCGACCGGTTTTAGGGCTAGCAGTTTACTTAGCCTAAAACTGGACAATTTCGCAGGGTTGCCAAATTGTAAACTTTACCGCCAAATGTGTGGATCCAAAAATGTTTTCGCCAACAAGAGTGCCCTCCTAGAACCCACTCCATGTTCGTTGTGGGCAGTATGAAGCCCATGGGCCGTGAGTTTGACACCCCTGCTATTAGTTTTTTACTACGCTCCAGTTGATTGGGAATTTTAAAATACTTCATAACAAATATTAGACAGTCTTTTTGATTTCTGTATCGAAAGAATTATTTTTCAACTTTAAGTAGAGAAGAAAATACTGCATCATTTACATCCTACTGCACATGAGGCATGTCTTCACAGTTTCCACAAACAATGCATAGTATTGGAAAATCTAACAGTTTTGATAGGAGTTCCATTATAAATTTCTGAATGAGAATCGCTATCCATTGGCTCCGACAAAATTATCTAAAAAAAACAATATTCTGTAAGACCGTACTTGTAATAAAACTCAACTTTCTCAAGAAAGAGAGCAAATGGGAAATACTCTTAAACTATTCCCTGCGATGTGGCATGACAGAAGAAAGTAATTTTTTGTACTATTCAAAACTGACGCCAAAGGTAGTACTCATGATTCATCTATACCTGAAGTCTAATAATGGCAGCACACTTTCCTTTCAAAAAATTCTGTTGCTTATAAGAGATGTCTTTCTATTCCGGACAAAAGTGATAAGTCATTTGAAAATAAATTCAATTTTTTTCAATCTAAACTAATAAAAATTTGTTCTCAGGTGTAGAAAAAAATTATTAATTTTGGTTTTATTATTCGTTAAATAGACGTTTTTAGCCTTCATTTTTATCAGAAGAAAAGAAAAATTCGATAAATTGGGGACCGACAGTATTTTGATTTTGTTCTCTTTTTATGTATATTTTTTGTTTTATTTTCATAGAACTAACGAAGTAGAATATGTGTTTCTAATGGATGTCTAAAATAAATCTTAAGTCCAATAAAAGTTTTTTGAATCTGAAATACAATAAAAAAGCTCGGGAATATTTTCAAGCACAGCGCAATTGTAATTATAAAACGTCAACGAAGGATTCTCAATGAATCCATATTTTCACAATACTCATTTCCAAACCCCCAAACTCAATTTAATTTCATTTTCACACGGTTTTACAAACATATACCTTAAATGATTTAACGGTAATAAAATGTAAACGTGTGATTTAAATTTATATTTCTGCAGCTATTGATTTTCATGTTTAACTGTAAAATAGATAATTGTTTTATTTGATTTGTAGGTTGTGCTTTTTTTGGTCTTTTCATTCATCATAATATTATTTCCTTTTTATTTGAATTGCAACAAACTCCTCAAAATCGCTACAACTATTAGTTCTAACAACATGAGTCTTAAATATCTATTTTCTTTTTCTACGCATTTTTATGACCTACTTTTCCAATGAAGGAAAAACAAAGATTTATTCCCTTGTTTCATATTGAATCATTTTTTAAAATTTATTTTAATTGTTTTTTATTTTCAATTTCATCATTACTAAATCGCTTTTTCAGCGGAAAAATTGCAGTTGTATAATTTTGTTTTCTATTCCCTGCAGACTAATGTAAATATTTCTTAAATATGATAACCTGGGGTAAACATTCTTGGAAAAAAGGAATATGCAATTTAAAACAATTCATATTGAATAATTCTAAATGAATTTCTTTAAATGAGTTTTGAGACATGTTTTAATATTAATTTCTTAGCATATTTTTTGAAACAAAAATAAGGCTGTTTTATTACGATTTAAAATTACTTTAAAGTGATAGAAGAAATATTTTAAACTATATAATATATTCAGATAAGTTTTCATTTTATTTAATTAGTAATGAAGTTCTTAAATTGAATCGATTGACTTTATATCGGAGGAATAGAGATAAATTAAATATGGAATTTGGCTAACTCACAAACTTTTTCTGCAGTTTAATCAAAAGTACATGCAATAACAAAAAAAGCTTTTAAATTGCATTGTTGTTTATTGTTTTGTTTTTGGAATTTTTGTTTTATTTCTTACGGAAAGGGAAGAATTCTTCAGCTAAATTAGCAATGATTAAAAAATAAAAGTAGATAAATATAAATAAATGTTATTGGACAAAAAATAATTGAGAATACTTTGATGTATTGTACTTGTTATTATTTTTTATATTGCCTCATAATTATGCATTTCTAAAGAAGTTTCTGTTTCTGAATTTAACATACATTGACTTTTTCGATATGGTGTCTTCTTTGTTTCTCAGATGTTATATATAAGCATACTAAATGATCCCAAAATTAAATTTTCTTACCTTTGTTGTCAGTTAAAACTATAATTTTTAAGCTTATAGAAATAGCTACTAGCTACTATTTACTAGCTTACAGAATAATTACATAAAATACTACATATGACACGAATTAATTTCCAATGTGTCTCTTAAAATTGTTGATTGTATAGATATTTCACTTAAAAATACAACATAGTAAATAACGAAAAGTACTAGAGTATTCCGAATATATTGCAAAATTCTGGTTCACAATAAGATGTCTCAAATACTTTAATTACTTATCCTTTGGTAACAAAGATTTCATTGAAATACTCATTTGGAAATAATTGCCTAATGCTAATATTTTAATACTGAACACTGATTACCACTAAATACAGGATGTCGGGGCTTAAAGTATCCAAAAGTAATGGCTTATTGTTACGGAATTACCCATCAGAACGTAACAAACGGTTCATCTGTGGATTGGAAAACTCTCCGAGATTTTTTGGGTCTTATCGGATCAGCCGTACGTGCGTGCATTATTCGGCAATCGCAGACGATAAACTTTTTACACAGATATGGGTGCCACAGTAAAAGATGCAGTGCGTACCTTAGTTACGGAATTTAAATCCAGTCACGCCGGAACAGCGACTTGTTTGAACAGAATGGAATGTCGACCCTCTGACACCAAAATCTATCCCCCAATGGGAAAGAAATTTAAATGAGACCTGAACATTGTATCTCAAACTGGCAAGTATTATTAAGTGTTCATGGTAGAAGACTCTGTTGATCGTATGCTTGTTTCATTTTGTTGCAGTTATGATAAGTCTATTAGGCAAGCCAGGAACGACATTCCATTCTGTTCGAACACGTCTTTGTACACGCATGACTGATTTAAATTCCGTTAACCAAAGTACGCAATGTACCTTTTGCTGTGACGTCCATATCTTTACTAATGAAAATAGTGTAAGAAATTCATCGTCTGTGATTGCCGAATAATGCGTGCGAACCATCGGACAAGACCGAACAAATCTCGAGAAGTTTTCTAATCCATGGGTTAACAGTTTATTACATTCTGATGGGAAGTTCCGTAATACTAAGCCATTACTTTTGGATACTTTAAGCCCTGATACCCTGTATATTAATAATGAGTACTGTTATTTCTATATCACTAAGATCCATGACGTGGCTGTAAAATCCTGTAAGCTCGGTCAAACTTTCCGTTTGTCCTTTTGGGCGTTCGTAGCAAGTGACTAGACTTTTGTTAAGTTCCAATTAATAACAGTTAGTAATATCACGAAACTATAAGCGATTGATCTGGATTATTTATGATCCTGCCAGAACTGCACCCACCAGAATCCAAAAGCCTTCTTATAGAAGTTTTCCCCTACTTACAGAGGGCATAACACAATTTTCTTGCAAATAATCAACATTCAAATGCAATTTCCGAAGATAAATCTTATATGAAGCTTTATTTTTATGCAGAGTTTGAGAGGCCGTTTTTCTATCTTGCTTTGTTCGATTGCACTCCTATTCTAATTATTGACATATCCTAGGGTCTCCTTTCCAACATGCGAATTCGATGCTCACAACATTATGAAAGAGAGCTTTCTTATTGTTACCAATTTAAAGTCCAGCTGAGTACTTTGGTAATAAATTCGCATTATCTAAAGAAATCATTCTGAGAATCAATTATTTTCTCTTGCATCAGTTTTCTGAAAACTACTTATGAAGACTAATAGCAAAATTAATCATCCATATTTTATATTATGTAAGCTCAATTGACTATTTTTAAATTAAAATACAATATCGATAGTGAGTACATATATTAATGCGTCTTTTTGCAGTAAGAGCTCAATAGTTTCTGCAAATCACACGTGTATGTAATGTAGGTATTATACATACATTATGTATGCATTAGTATGCATGTATTATTTATGAGTTATTATTTTCACTCTAAACTCATGAACTGGATAATATGTATAACGAAGATGTATCACAGTTAGACAATTGTAAATTAGTTCAAATTATGGACGAAACTCAAGTGGTTATACTAGAGGCTGCTTCCCAGCCAACACTATTCACTGCAGTAGTTTTCATTAGTGTTGTGCATCGATCATAATGTAATTAATTGCATTAATTAATAGCAATTAATATAATTAATTGGATGAATTAGAGGCGAAAGTGCATTATACGGTGTGCAGAGGGTAATAAGTGTACTAAAAGTATTTTACAACAAGATACTTGCCCTATAGTCTTTCAACGATTGCACCAACAACTCCACAAAAGAACATCCCTTTTAAGTATAGTTGAAGATACCGGGGATAGAAAGAGCTTAAGAATGCCTTCCGTACTGGACAGCAAATTACAATGTATCAATCTGAATGTAACAAGAGCGAGGTTTTCAAGTTTTTCTATATATCCTATCAGGCTTGGTGGTGAATATGCTAATGGGAGGATTTAAATTGATTTTGTTGAAAAGAACTTTTTTAAAGAAAATTTATAGGTGTTATTTTATTCAATCTTAGTCTTTTCCCCATCAATTAACAACGCAAAACGTATAATTCTCTCAAACTGTATCGCTTAGTTCTCTCCTTGCATAGCATGTAGTTCTTAATTGTCTAGTTGTGTTCTCTCACTTTACGTACCATGATCTTAGACATTTCTTGCATATTTCTGCTACGATGCCTTGGATAAAAAATGTTTAAGAAATTTATATATATAAATTTATATATATATATATATATATATATATATAATATGTAGGAAGTACAACCGTCACTATAACAATGTGTTTTAAACTAGTGTAACACTAAATGCAATTTAATATAATTAAATGAATTAATTTGAATCAACTCAAGATTTCCAATGAGAGAATAAATAATCCTTATCTTCAAAATGTGAAATAAATCATTATGAAACATGAAAGTGCTAAAGTGAAGAAAAAGTTGCAAAGTAATACGTAAAGTAGATTAATTTCTTATATTTTCCCTAAATGGTAAGTCATGACAATTATTAAATTACAATGGTATGAATTGGTAATTCTGGTTACTGTTCTAAAAATAAAACTCCTTATGAAGAAAATTTAAAAAATGATTATATCTTACTTTGTCATATTTCGCAGCAAGCATTATCAGAAGCAAATTTGTGACAGAAAAAAAGTCATTCGAAAAAATTAACATAATACATTTTGTTATGTTGATCGGGGCTCGAGGATTTTATGCAAAACAGTACAAAGAAAAGTCACAGTTCTTTAAGAGCGAGGTGAATTTATTATCAAAAATCCAACCCTTTAAATACAGGATTCAGCAGCAATATTCACAGAATAAATCTCCGAAGGTCTTCACACCTTCTACAGCACTCAAGCACTATTATCTGTGGTTAAAAATATACGCAATTATAAGATTATTCACAAGCACAGATGAGCTAATCGCTAGTCAAAACAAAGCTACTAATCGCTGGTTGAAATCAGACTGACCCTCGTTTTGGCAAGCATCTCTATTTATACACCGAGTGGAAACTTCCAGAAAAAAATCTGCTGGCATCATAGAGCGTGAAATAAGTGGATTTTTCCACAAGATTCTAGAAAATTCCAGAGGGTCTCGAACTCGCACACATGGCAGCCAAATTCGCCAAATATGGTACCAACTTGGCTCTATCGCAAATATGTCTCGAAGTTTCCATTGAATCTCCATTATAACGTAAGGAACGGCATTTAATGTGAATATTACAGTTTTAACACATAACATAGAGTAATATAAATGCTTTACACATATACAAATTATTTACACTATTTACACTAAATTCGTAACAATATTTTCAACAATAGTCATGAAGTAAGGTTGGATTAAGAAAATTCTTTTTAACAATAAAATTAAATAATAACCTTTTTTCATATCCTCAAAGGGAGCGAAAGAACTTATATTCCCTGCATAAATTTACAAATCTGTAAATAATTTAGAGCAAATATTAATCTTTATTTTTCTACAATGTATATTTCAGTAAAATAAACAAATTTGCTCTTACCTTTTAAAAAGGAGCATTTCTAAACTTCGTTTATTGTTTTTCTGCAAAATTGTCACGTAAAATAAATTCATTATTTTGAGGGTAATAACTATCCGTTTTGCGATGAGCAAAGATTGAGAAAAATCAAAATTTATTTTAGTGTTGATACATAAAAAATTTACGGAACAATAAAAAAAATTGTTTGTGTGTGCTCTGATTCACGACTGGAGTTCACTCCTTAAGTACGGTTGTCTTTGATTATATAGTAGGTAAACAGGGTAAATAAACGCATCTCATATAATATTGGAATTATGCATGCATTACCTTTATTCTATTCACATTTTTCATATTGATTCGGTAATATATATATATATATATATATATATATAGACATCAATTATGTTACATAAATAAATGTTACACATTGTATGTACATGAGTACATTTTAAGAAGGTTGATTTACTTCACTGTAAATATCACTGTGAGTATTTATTACATTCTCTTGCTATTATTAATCCCTGTGACAAGAAGCTTATTGTAACTAAAGTATGATACGTGGACGTCTTTAGATGCGTGATTTACGAATCGTGATAACATCGCATCAATGGTTGTACCATACCTAGTCGTCCCCATGCTTTACCAAAAACAAAACCCAAATAAATCTCTGATTTTAAAAATTGTATATACTCTTCTCAATCATTCTTCTTTATCGAAATCAAAATTGAAATCGCCACCAGGTATGAGTGGAAGTACATGATACTGTTTCCCCAGTAATTCCGAACCATCTTCTGTATATGCTAGTAATGTCTCGTGGATATAATCTACACTGGTGTGCAAAACTTAAGCAACAGATGGGTTTATTGCCATAACTTCACGGAAAATCATCTGAGAGACATGAAACTCAGAAATGATGGAGAGTATTATGTACGTAATGGTTGACGAAAGAATCGGTGCTGAAAAAAGAATATAATGCATACGGTATGGAATCAAACAAAAACAAGCTTTATTGAACGCATAATATCGTGCCTCATGGTTGTCTATCCAACAGGAAGACCAACAAGCAGATGTTCATTAATGTGGTATATGCCCTCCCCTCACTGCAATGGTTGTTTCGCAACATCTCGGCATACTCATAGCCATCTGGTGCAATATTTCTTGCGGTAGGAGTGCCCATTCCTCAATCAGCATCTATTTGAGTTGTTGGGTGTTCTCCGGATGATGTAAGCATGCTGCAATACGTCTCCCCGAAGTATTTCACACATGTTCAATGCGATTTAAATCTAAGGATTAGGCTGGCCAATCCATTCGAGTGATATCTTCATTTTCCAGCAGCTCCTCAACAGCAAGAGTCCGATGTGGCCTTGCATTGTCAGCCATAAAAATGAAGTCTGGGTGAATGGCACCTCGGAACAGAGGCACATGTAGAAGAAATACCTCATCATAATAGCGATCGCCGGTTACAGACCCTCTGTCGAAAATGTGGAGCTCAGTTCGCCCGTTCAGCATAATGCCTCCCCAGACAAGAACTCCAGGACCACCGTAACGGTGTCTTTCCTTTAAGTTACTGGGATAAAACCGGGTCCCGATCTCTTTCCAAATCAAAACGCGTTGAGAATTCCTTCTGGTACTAAACCGACTCTCATCCGTAAAAAGGACACGACTCCACTGATCAGTTGTCCAGTTTTTGAGCTATCTTCACCACTGTAAACGGTGGCGTCCGTGGCCAACTTTCAACGGGAAGCGGCCTCCAGGACGGCGGGCGAATAGGCTTCCTTTGTGAAAGCATCTGGCCACAGTAAACCGTGACACTTGTCGCCCCGTTGCTGTAAAGCGTTGCAGAGAAATGGCATTTGCTGTCTGCTATTGGCCTGTTTTCGCCTACAGGATGATATATTGGTCATCCCCTGCAGTTGTCGTCCTCGGGCGGCCACCACCAACCTTTCTAAACACCAGTACCTGTGGTTTGGAGCACTTTCCAAGCGCGTCAAACGACACATTAGTTGATTCCGAACTCACTGCTTCACTGGTGACAGTACGCCCCTCCTCCAGCTTTCCGATCATTCTTCCACGTGTGAAGTTGTCCATGTGATTTCTTCTAGCCATATTTTACGAACCGACTCACTGGCACTCGCAGCGAATATGATGAATTGCGTCTTCGTCCTTCATTTTATTCTACTGTTGAGCAGCGTGCGCCGACATCACGACTTTTGCGTACGCTCACTTCGCTTCTGACGTTTTGTTCCTGATATTTGCATACGCATGACGTTTCTACTGACTTATGTGTTCACTGTACAGATCTCCAGTCCTTATGTTCTGCAATTTCATGGCTATCTGCTAAATTTTTACATTGTTGCTTAAGTTTTGCACACCAGTGTATAATGTCAGTAACATTCTGTGGACAGAAATATAAACTGTGACGACAACAATGGGTTTAACGTTTGGTAAAGTGCTTCTATTGGCACATATATATCCCAAATTAGATTTAGTTGGATTAACGTACTGGCTATTTCTCCTCAAAAAATTTCGTCTGTACTGTGTTATGCACTTAAAATTTTCAGAATTCCTCATTGCGAAGCCATGTTTCTAATAAAATCAAAATGTGTACTTTTTGCACATTATTACCACGGAGATCATGTGCATGTGCCTGGAGACTGTCAGTTGAGAGAAAAGAAAATCATATCCCACCATTCATTTTATTGATCATAATTTAATCAATTGGAGTAAGATGAACAGTAGAAACCCTGGTAAACTCATTTCCTAATGGAAGCATCACTTCGTTGTTTGGTTTGTCGATGTAAAAACGTTGACGCTCATCTATAAGTACAATATGAAGTCATTTTTTAACTGTGACCCTGCATAAGGCTACTTTGACCAAAGGTTGTGAATGTGCCTAGCTGTATTTGTAAACATTTCCACCAAATGTCCCTCTTTGCGATTCGTGAATACTCGAGGAGCAGGCTGGTTTCAAAGGGAAATGATTCCTTTTAGGAAGAAACGATAGATTTCGATTGAGATGACCTGTTGCAGATCTACGGTTGATAGGAACCATTCCTCTACCAATTCCTTTTGCATTTGCATAACTAGCCACTTTTCCTCGGGCTTTAACACCAACGTCGTATGGAAATAGAAGCCATACCCGCAGAACTCCATTTTGATCATCTAATTCAACGTGTGACAATCTATCTACAGTACCGTTTACTAAACCATCAGCAGCGTCAATGTGTTTGCAGTTATCATAAAGGGTTTACCTACAACGAAAATAATTTCATATAGTAACCCTCCAGTGTCAACGGTACTGAGTTTCAGAAGCTTCTCTCTTTCAGCTCTTTCTTCTGCGCAATCAGCTTCACATCCCGCCAAATTTGGTGGTTTTCAGTTGTTATAATCAAAAGATCTGCAGCGACCTTACAGCACAACAAAATGACTCCAAAACTGAACTGAATTGATCTGTTATTATTGTAGCGTGCCTGGTTCACCATGTGTTGTAGTTTTTGAAAGCTTACCTCTTAATTGCTCATTTAATCTTTAAAGTTAATAAATGTTATTGTTACTTAATTCAACCGTGTTGTAGTGAAGAATGTCTAACCACGCAACGCGGCAGTGGTGACCCCTTTTGGACTTAAAAACACGTAAGCTATTCTGTTCTACTGGCGAATGCAATAGAAATTCTTCTACTACGGATGATCAGTACGTGTAGCGAAATATTTTTTTCTCCTTCTCCTCAAGGCCACTTGAAGCATCTGCTCCGAGATTCGTTTCGCTTCGTGCTTGTTCAACAATATGACTAGTGAAACCGTTGAAGTCGCTCGTATTGCGTTGCGGCTGCCGCCGTTTTGGAAATCGAACGTTCGTCTATGGATTGCGCAATGCGACCATGCATTCACATTCAGTGGTATCTCCAGTGATGATACTAAGTATTCTGCCTTGGTTGCGAACCTGGATGCTGAAACTCTCTCCTACGTGTCGGACATATCGTTCGAGTAACCCTCCGAACAGTGACAAATATCACACTCTCTCACAGCGGCTCATCACCCAATTTAGCGACTCGGAGACTCAAAAAATTAAGAAACTGCTTACTGACCTTCAGCTAGGAGATGAGAAGCCCAGCCACCTGTTGCGAAAAATGAAAGAGCTGTCTAATGGCCAACTCCATGATGACTTTCTGCAAAGTTTGTGGCTTCAAAGAATGCCACCACATATCCAAACTGTTTTGTCTGCATCCTCAGAGCCTTTGGATAAACTGGCTATCATCGCTGATAAGGTTTCTGAGGTTGTTGGTGCGTCCTCGACTATCTGTGCTGCCACAACTGTTCCTCCACCATCCCAGTCATCTTCATGTAGTGCTCAGCCAACCATGGACTCTCTCGCCAGGCAGATCCAAGAGCTGTCTCTACAAGTTGCTGAACTGACAAGAGAGCGCAATTCCTTTCGCCACCAACGATATAGTTCTGACCGCCGGAGATCACATACACGCTCTAGGAGTGTCAATAGAGGAAGTGGCATCTGCTACTATCATCGCTGTTATAAAGAGCAGGCCCGCAAGTGTGTTTCACCTTGTGCATTTGTGCAAAAAAACGAGTAAGCTCTGTCATAGCAGGAATGGCAGAGCCCTCGCAACATACCAGCCGGTTATTTTTATTATACCGCAAGTCTGGCCAGAAATTCCTCATAGACTCTGGAAGTGAAATATGTGTCATCCCACCTTCTCCAACTATGAATAAATCACCTCAGTCTAACTTCTCTTTATTTGCTGCTAATAATACCAAAATTCCAGCCTATGGTATGGTCCGTAAAGAACTGAACCTGGGTCTGAGGCGACCTTTTATCTGGACTTTCATAATTGCTGATGTATCATCTCCTATAATTGGTGCATATTTTCTAAAGCACTTCAAACTTTTAAGACCTTAAGAAAAAAAGGTTGGTGGATGTGGAAACTTCTCTTTTCACTCCTTGTGTTTTTTCAAATATTGTACAGCCCTCAATCCTCACTGTAGATGCAAACATTAGTTTTAAAAACATCTTATCGGAATATCCAGACCTCAGCAACCCTTCTTTAATTTACAAATCAGCATCACATGGAACAGTCCACCATATTATTACTACTGGCCCACCAGTCACTGCCAGGCCTAGAAGGCTACACCCTAAACTGTATGATGCAGTGAAGGTAGAATTTGAATTTCTTCTTGCTCAAGGCATTATTAGACCTTCCAAAAGTCCCTGGAGTTCTCCTCTTCATGTTATGCCCAAATCTGACTCTACAGTTAGACCTGTTGGGGATTACAGGCAGCTGAATTCTGTTACTGAGTTCGACAGCTACCCCATGCCTTATTTGAATGACTTTGCTTATGCACTACATGGCAAGAGGATATTTTCCAAAATAGACATTTTTAAGGCATTCCACCAGATCCCTATAGCTGAGGGTGATATTCCTAAGACAGCTGTAACAACTCCATGGTGTCTTTACGAATATACCCATTTGTGTTTTGGCCTTGAGAATGCACCACAAACCTTTATGGAATTCATGCATGAAGTACTAAGAGGACTTCCTTTTTGTTTAGTCTACTTGGATGATATTTTGTGTTACTCAGAAAATGCTGAGGAGCATCGTTCTCACTTAAGAACTATATTCCAAAGACAGCTCATATGGTTTAAAACTAAATATCTTTAAATGTGTATTTGGTGTGACTGAACTCATTTTCCATGGCCACCTTATCACTCCTGATGGCATTAAGCCATTGCCTGACAAAGTTCAAGTAGTTCTTGATTACAAACAACCAGAGACTGTTGGCTCTCTGAGAAAATTTTTAGGACTGTTAAATTTTTATAGACATTTCTTGCCCAAAGCAGCTGAACAACAGTATCTTTTAAGTGAATTTTTAAAAGGTTCTAAAGGTAAGAAGGACTCAAAGCCTTTAAACTGGTCTTCCGAGGCAATTACAGCATTTCAAAGGTTTAAACAAGCTCTTGCTGATGCTGCACTTCTTGCTCATCCTTCACCTTCTGCCCCGCTTGCTCTTCATGTGGACGCCTCTAATTATGCCATAGGAGGTACTCTTCACTAAGTTGTGGACTCATAGCTACAGCCATTGGCTTTCTTTTCCAGAAAACTTACTTCATCTGAAAAGTCTTACAGTGCCTACGACCGTGAATTCCTTGCTATCTACTCGGCTATCCGACACTTTCGGTATATGCTGGAAGCTAGAGATTTCACAGTGTTTACTGAGCACAAGCCCCTCACTTATGCTTTTAGGCAAAAAAGTGACAAGTGTTCTCCACGGCAGATCCGTCAGCTAGATTTCATCTCTCAGTTCACCACAAATATTGTACACATTCCAGGATCTGACAATATTGCTACTGATGTTCTCTCTCGTGTTTCTGCAATCATTTTCCCAAGTCAAATTGGCTATGACTGTATTGCTGAGACACAACAGACTGATCAGGAGCTTCACACCCTAATAGCATCTGGAACTTCCTTGGAACTCAAAAAGGTAACTTTTCCCAATTCGTCTACTGAAATTATGTGTGATCTATCAACGGGCACAGCCAGACCCTACATCCCAAAACAGCATCGCCAAGATGTTTTCTCTGCTATGCATAATTTATCCCATCCTGGCATACGTCGATCAGTGCATTTAATGAAGCAGCGTTTTGTTTGGTCATCAATCTCATCAGATGTAGCTAAGTGGGCAAGACACTGCCTAGCTTGCCAAAAATCCAAAATTCATCGTCATACTAGATCACCTCTTTCATCATTTCAAGAACCTTCCAAACGTTTTGATCATGTTCATCTGGATCTCATTGGACCTCTACCTCCATCAAATGGCTACACCTATTGCCTGACAATGATTGATCGTTTTTCGAAATGGCCAGAGGCCCAACCTCTCAAAGACATAACTGCTGAGACTGTGGCTGAGGCCTTCTTTTCCTCTTGGGTGTCTCGCTTTGGATCTCCTGCAATTCTCACAACCGACAGGGGCAAGCAGTTTGAGTCCTCGCTCTTCAAAGCTCTTAGCAAACTACTTGGTGTTCAGAAGTGTCGTACAACTGGATACCACCCTCAAGCTAATGGGATGATCGAAGAATTGCACCGCCCATTGAAAAGTGCAATCAAGTGCCATGCTACTGAGCGTTGGACAGAAATACTCCCTATCATTTTACTTGGTCTACGAGCTTCTCTTAAAGAAGATATTCTGTGTACCCCAGCTGAATTAGTTTTTGGGACCACTATTCGACTGCCAGGGGAGATGTTTGACTCTTCCAAGCCAGATGATGATGTTGTGAATTTTGTTTCGAAACTTAAGTCTCACATGCAATCACTCCACCCTAAACCACCAAAACACCATGGCAAACGTCCAGTTTTTATCCATCCAGGACTGTTGGCAGCAACACATGCTTTTCTTCGTCGAGACATGTTACGTCGTCCACTTCAACAACCCTATGATGGCCCTTTCAAAGTCTTACAAAGAAAGGATAAAGTGTTTTTCCTTGACATCAATTGTAAACGGGTATCTGTATCTATTGATAGATGCAAACTTGCCTTCTTTCTTAACACTGAGGACTTGCAACTACCTCAAACCAAGAATAAAACACCTGCTACTGTGGAACCTAATGCAACACTACTACAGTGGAACATGATCCAACAGTTTCAACGCCTACCCAGCCATCTACATGTTCTGGTCGCAAAGTTCATCTTCCAACTAGGTATCGTTGACACTGGAAGGGGAGTATGCAGCGACCTTACAGCTCAACAAAACGACTCCAAAACTGAACTGAATTGATCTGTTATTATTGTAGCGTGCCTGGTTCACCATGTGTTGTAGTTTTTGAAAGCTTACCTCTTAATTGCTCATTTAATCTTTAAAGTTAATAAATGTTATTGTTACTTAATTCAACCGTGTTGTAGTGAAGAATGTCTAACCACGCAACGCGGCAGATCTAAAGCATGAAGTGTCGCTAAAAATTACGCTAGTTGCAGTCTGCAAATTTTTTATGTGTAACATCTTTCCTCTCGGTTGCTGGTTTCTGTGGGAGTTATTTCGTGAAAACGGACGGATGTGTGTAACAGGAAGTGACGTAAGCGTGCGCTATTTGATTTCACTAATGAGCAAGTGGTGGTGTACAACGAGCGCATCGGGGTATAACTCTAGTAGCCATCAAGCACTCGAGTGCTTAACTCTAAATTCACAATCAGTCTGCAATATCTACTCCTTAATTGCAAAAATCTCTATATTAGAGCAGAGAAAATAAATTGCTTATCTACACATTAATCTTAAGACCAGTATGTCGTGCCAATCTGGGCACATGCAGCTAAAATTCATATTAATCAAATTGAAGTTTCTCAAAGCATCATTCTCCAACAAATATTAAAGACTCGATGATTCTCAGGTCTTCATTACATCAGATCCGTGAGCAAAATTATATCTATCAGACAATTTATCGAAAAATTAGCAACTAACTTCCTTAAAAAAATTGATAACTCTAATAATCCTTCTATCTTGGGTATTAAAAAATATATCCTTAATCCTAATTTTAACGGACCCAATAACATTCTTTCTCGGATCCTCTCTTCAACTAAAATTCTTAATTAGATTCATTTCACTCTTCTCGCCCAACTTAAAAGCTTCTTTAATTCCCTCCCCGAGTTTTCGTAGCCTAATGGTTATAGTAGCTGACTTGAAATGAATCGCCCCAGGTTCGATTCCCATGAACTCGCTATTTTCAAATTTACTTTAAATCACTTTATTTTTCCCTGGAAAATTATTTATCCAAATCAAATTTAAATTTCACATTCTTTCCTATTTTTTAAAAATGTATTTTATTTTTTATTAGCTTTAAAAAAAGCTGTTTTTCTTAATTCAAATCTCATTCAATGTTTCTCTCCTTTCTACAACGACTGAGTTCTAAGCTGCATTCCCATTGGTCAGGCCTCACCTCGCCCAACCACTGATCGAAATTTGTTTTCCTTCTTAGTGCTTAAACCGTTTTTGAAGATATTTTTCTAGAACTTAAAGCATTTTTTAGTATAGTTTTAAATTTTAATTTTTTACTCTCATAAAAGTATAATTTACTTTTTAAGTATTTTTTTTATTAACAAAGGGGAAGAATGAACTCGTCACAGTCACTCAAAATCCTAAAAATAAAAGGTTATAGCTCGGACTCTGGTCAACCACCCAATGATACGCTAAATCCACTTCGCACATACCAGAACGTATTAGACTTCACCCACGATAAACTTGCGATCCTTACGCTCAATTGCCAAAGGGCTCACCAAACAGATTTCAACGACGTTATTTCATAAAATTGTTCGTTACTCATGTTGTCAGAGACGTGGTTAGATAATGACGAATGTGTTTTGATACCTAACTTCGATTGCTGTGTACAGTTTAAGTGACCGGGTCGCAGAGCAGCTGGTGTTACGATCTATCGCAAACAGAAAAACTCACATGTTGTGACTCCTCATATGAACATTATCGTCAAACAAGTGGACTGGTATTGTTAGTAACGATATTGGGGGACATATGGTGCGGCAGAATGCTTATTTGAAAACGGACAAACAGTGATTTCGGTTTTCGCATAGATTTCTTGAAATCAAACGGTACAGAAAATTAAAGATTTTCTTTTTTTTGTACTTTTACCATATACCGAAGGTGGTTCTACTTTTCTAAAGAAAACTATCACTCGCTTCCCATGATTTCGAGGAGTGATTTTAACTTTAATTTCAGTTTACCAAAATCTGCGCCGCTCATAGCTTTTTTGAATGATGCATTCAAGCTCGAAATGAACACAAAACAAAACGTTTCAACAACTAACTGTGGTAATGTTATTGACGCTGTTTTTCAATGGTTTTTAAATACTTTGAAATCACAAGTATATGCATGCGTCATATTTTAGTTATAATATGTCTATTGTCTCCGCTCTTCCCCATATTGATCAAGAATAATTATTTTTGATAAAACAATTGCATTACTCCTTGTGTTAATTAAATAAAATTTTCATTAGAGATATAATTATTCGATAGAAAATCATTTCCAATCATACCCAACTCATGTTTTTCAGGATATAAGTTATTATTGCGTATTTACTAAGATAACATGTCAGATGTTACACATCATATACGACTACTGTAAAAGGCTCGTTTCTTTTTTTTTTAAGCTGTAATTTTTTGAGGGCTTGGTTTTTAAAATATACTTTCCAAATTTCCCATATACATAACAAAAAATGGTAATTTTTAAACAAAAAATATAAGAAAAAAACTGCTATAAATATTTCTTGTAAAAAGGGTATTAGACGAAAAACACACACTTTTTTTAAATCCGTAATTTTTAAGCATTTTTTTTTATTTTCTTACAAATCACTTATGATAACTTATGACATTTGTGAAAAAAGTCCCGTAAAACTATTTTCATAAATAACGGAGTTATTAAATGTTTAGTTAGAATTTTGAGTATTTTTTGAAAAATCGCAAAAAATGTTTTTTGACATTTTATATTTTAAATCACTGATTCTAGAAAACGAATGTATGAACTGTTTTACTTCAGAATTTTGATAAATTACAATAGTAAGAAATCCGTACAGAACGATGGAAAAAAATTTTTCATAAAAACATATCGATATTGGCTAATTTTGAAACAAATCTGAAGAAAGACAAAATTTCGTTATTTTGTAAAAATATTTACGTCGTATCGTGGAAAAAAAATCTTTCCGATTTTGTAATTACTTTTTGTCTGATTTTGATGAGAAAAGAACGATCGCAATTTTTAAAACGAAGAAAAAGTAGAAAATCCACCTGCTTTCTTCGGTTAGATAATGAGTTCATGCGCAGAAGCGCGCGTAACGCATTTTTGTTATCGTTTCTTTAAAATTTTCCTCATAGTATTTTCGTACTCGGAGGCTTTATATGAAAATTTATTCTTAAGGGGTAAACTCCAATAAAATGCCACATAAAACAGTTAAGCAACGAGATTTCAGTTTATGTGTTTTTCACATCCCTGTATAATATAAAATTACGAGTAAAGTTGTATTGCTCAATTAATTTATATTGCAAATAAAACTGTAGAAAACTTTAAGAAAATAGAAAGAAATTAATTAACATTTTTTAACACATACGATGGATCTAAACTCCTTTAAGTCGGTATTTCAGATTACTGGATTGTCATATCAGTATACTTTGATACACGAGATTCGTTTTGAAGAGATTCGTTTCAAACATTTAATAAGAATTAACATTATAATTAGGGGCATATTAAAAATTGTATGTTGAGAACTATCAGTTTATTGAAAAATAGGCATATTTTCTTTTTAGATTAATTTTTACAAGGATTATTTCCAAATTTTGCATTCCTAACTAGCACCAATTATAATGAAATATAGCAAATTATGTTTCATTTTAATTGGTGCTAGTGTTAGTATGCATTCCGTAAGGAAATAAAATAAAACTTTGGTTTATACTGCTCTTTTTGCGTAAAAAGAACGAGAAAACTTTGATGGAATTTTTTGAATCAACCGAGCCCTCCTTTAATTTCTTTTGGGTATAAAGTTGTATATTTATAGAATTTATTTCTATGTGATATAAATCCCAGAATTTGTAACATCTACTGCATTTTTTATCTTTTAATTAATTTTAAGAAGAAACAATTTTAAAGTAGAATTAAAAGTTTTCAATATTTATAAATAAAAAGGTGAAAAAAGCGACTCACTCATTTACTCCCTAACACATCACGAAATCTCAAGAACTATTTAACTTAAGGACATGGAATTTGTTAGGTGTATTCCCTTCATGGAGTAAAAATCCGCTACATAAGAGGTTTGGCGAAAATCGACCACAAAAGGGCTTTACAGAAGCTTAAAGGCCTTACAGAAACTTATTTTCATATTTAAAGTAATAGGTATACCCACTTGGAATTTGGTATCCAGAGATTCTTTTCATGAAGTATAGATTTGTCACGAAAAGGTTTTGTGAAAATCAAACCCCAGGCGTTACGGTTGCTCAAGTGACGTTGAGCATAATTATTTCTATTTTTAAACTATACGACTTACTCACTTAAAATGCAGTAAGCATTTTCTTTTCATAGAGTAGATATCCACTACAAAATGGGTTTTGCTAAAATAGAAGACTGGAGGGGAGGGGAATGCGAAGGTTTAAAAAGGCGTTACATAAATTTTTACGTTGTCGAACTATTAGACCTACTGATTTGAAATTTAGTTTGTATGCTCCTTTCTCTCATGGAGTAGAGATCCGCTAAGAACGGGTTTTGCAAAAAAAGACCCTCGAGGGGGAGGGGGATGCCAGGAATTAAGTGATGTTATAGAAAAATGTTCCCGTTTTTGATATATTGGACCTATATACTTGAAATTTGGTTAGGCATGTTCCTTTAATGCGATAAAGATCCACTAAAAGGGTTTTTGAAAAAATGGAAGCCTGATGGGGTTGTGAGTCGTTAGATGAGCTATAGCTATTCCGTTTTTGAACAATTATACCTACATAGTTGTAATTTAACTGGTTTCTTTCAAGAGTAGAGATCCACTAAGAAAGGGTTTTTAGAAAATAGAACTTTAAGGCAGTGCTTC
>BMAU01006598.1:0-213282 GCA_019973935.1 Trichonephila clavipes
GAAGTGTTTGATCTTCAGATTTATCAATAACTGTTTTATTTCAAAATTTGCAGCTCTTTATGTGAATATAGTCAATGTTTTTTTTTAAGCAATTTCGTATAATGACTTGGATAAAGTGCTCTAGGTTTTGTAAAAATTAAAATATTTCTTATCGTGAAGATCACTTCAAACAGGAATAACAAAGTAACACATCAAAATTGAAAAATTGAGAATTTGTTCATAAAATCTTTGTAGAGAGCGGGCCCCGTTTATGTAATTTTTCGTACATTTTTACTAGTTCTTTCCCATTTTAATAATAATAATTTTTTTTTCTTTTACCAATTTTAGGATTTTTTCCGTAAAATATACTAAATAAATATAAAAATCACAAAAAGATCTCCATATTTCCTTTTTTTCAAAGAAAAGTTGTCGCAAGTAGTCGGATACCTTAAATATACTATTGCATAAATTTTGCTCATTTGTTTCTACGTCTAAATGCAATAAATTAGCGACTGAGATAAAATCAGGCAATGAGAATTCGTTTAAAATTTTTTCTTTGTGTTCTTCAACTTTAAACTCTTTAGGGAATATAGAAAAATTTCTTATTTTATTTCGCGAAGAACAGTCAAATTCGGTGAATCCTAATATAGAATTTAATGTTTTTACAGCACGAGTTGTACCACATTTCAACGAATTAGCAATTATAGGAATATCGCCTAATTTAATTTTTTTACAGGACATCTTAATATACAAAATTAATCACTTTGAAAATTTAGACGGTGCAAAGTTGTAATCAAAATTTCCCTATCACACTCTGAGTTAAAACTACTAAATACAGTTATTTTAAAGCCAAAATAAACAAACAAAAAATACGTTTAATTAAATTTTGCCTACCCAGTTGGGGTTGGGGAGCAGTCCGTACAATAAATCCAAAACCAGTTGAGGCACTAAATGAATCCAAGAAAAAGAAATTCCAACAGCAACACGTTTTTTTACGTTTTTTTGCAATGTAGCGTCCACTGAAGAAAAATATTAACGCGTCTTAAAAAAATTTTTCTCTCGTCTAGAGGAGATTTTCCTTAATATGCAAGAGAAAGGTCGAGCCCCCAAAATATGGGAAAATGACTACAACCTAAGGATGATAAATGATTTATTTGACAAGATGAAATATCTAGATTATATATATATTATACTGAACAGCAAAGGAGAACGTCTTTCTCCTACGTCTAAAGCTTAGCGTCCCTAACGTCCGTCTACATATTTTCCCGTGTGTCCTTTTAGTCGGACATTCCTGACGGGGTGTGACGTCAGTGTGGACTGCTCCACCCTAAGTACAGGGAGAGAGGTTGTCCATTGCACATATCCAACCCTACATATATATGTATATATATATATATATATATATATATATATATATACATATTATCATCATCTACTTTGCATTATCATGTGAAACTACCCTTCTTTCATTTCGCACTACTCTTAAATTTCGCCTGAGCGGATTGTGTTTTCCGTATTTTGTTCATTCCTAGAAAGGAAATCTTTTCGTGTTTTCGTTTCATGTTAAGTGAAAAAGAATGCATGGAAATACATTATAGTTTATTGGGACCGTTGAATTATTTCGTGTTAAACGATATTTCGTCTTAAGGGTTTTCGCGTTAAACGTATTTCACTGCATTTGAAAGATGGTCTCTCTCAATCCCGTAACAATAGTATTAAAATATTTACTTTATATGTACTTTATATATAAAATTCTTCTTCTTTATAAGCGTAACAACCAGTTACAGGTCTTGGCTGCCTCCACAGCTCGCTTCCTCCAATTCCAACGATACGCAGCAACTCTGCTAGTTTTTAATATCTAGAGTTTTTAAGTCATTTTCAACATCATCTATATCCACCTTGTTGGTGGTCTTCCTCTTGTTCGAGATCCCATAGGATTCTAAAATGTGTAAGCTCTGGTCTGGTTGTTTTCAGGGCTTCTCCAGATGTGGCCGAGCCATCTCAATCTGTTACTTCGGATGACTTGAGTAACTTGAGGTTCTTTGAAAAGCCTATATAGCTCAAAATTATATCTAGTACGCCAACATCCTTGATCTTTAACAGGCCCAAATATAGTTCTCAGTGCTTTTCTTTCGAAAGTTTCCAGAGATCGTATAGTCTCCAAATTCAGCGTCCAGGTTTCGCTAGCATACAGCAACACATGCAAAATTAATGTCTTATATAATCTTAACTTTGTTTTTCCGCTGATAAATTTCGATCTTAATTGCTCCTTTAGTCCAAAAAAACATTTGTTAGCCGATTTTATACAGTTGTTTATTTCAGCTTTCAGCTTATTTTGGTCATTAATAATGGCTCCGAGGTATTTGAACTCACTAACCCTTTCAAAAGAATGACCGTTTACACAAAAAGAGGTGTTGTTTACAGAAGAGGGCAATGTTTGCATGAACTTTGTCTTATCCTCGTTGATAGTGAGGCCCATGTTATATTATAAATTAGCTTTATAAATAATATTTGTTTTACGATAAATTTGGGAAGGAACAAATGTGTTTAAAGAGTTGCGCCATTTCGAAAAAATACACTAATTCCTCATTACTATAAACGGCTTTAAAAATGGAGGTTTAAATTATTTCATTTAAAATATGTTTCCATTTATTTCATCGAATCTAAAAGAAAACTGCGGATTTAGAAATAACGAACCCAATAATTTTTTTACAAATAAATTTTTCAAAAAATACTATTTTTCTTTGAAAAGATGAATGCAGTTTTCTCCTTTAAATACAATTTAACAAAATAATTTGAACTTTAATAATGCATTAATGAAGCATAAGGGGGAAAAGATTATATTAAAGTTGTTCAAAAAAATTAATAGCTATGCAAATGTAGAATAAAATATTAATTGGCATAAGCATTTATGATAATTGACTTATAATTATTTCTTTAAAAATCAATTCCTTCATA
Source organism: Trichonephila clavipes (assembly GCA_019973935.1). Taxonomy (NCBI): domain Eukaryota; kingdom Metazoa; phylum Arthropoda; class Arachnida; order Araneae; family Nephilidae; genus Trichonephila; species Trichonephila clavipes. Next base: position 2,938 of record BMAU01006598.1, read on the forward strand.
TTTGCAGCAATTGTGCTTTTTTTTACTGTGATAAAATAATTACCGAAATTATTGAAATGTTGTTAATGTAAGCGAAATTTGTTTTAAAAAAGGTTATAATTTTTTTTCCGAATTAAAGGAAAATATTTCCACAGATTTTGTTCTTTATTTCTTTAATTGTTGTAGAAACTCTGTGCAAATTAAGTTCTATAGGAAAAGAACTTCATGCCTTTAATTTTAAATTAAAAAAGAAAAAAAATACCATTAAAATACACATAATATGAAACACAGAATTGAAGAAAGAAACGCGTAATCACACAAGCAGATATAGTGAATATAGAAAGTTATATATAAAGTGTACATGCGATATTTTAATTGAAAAAGTTGATTTACATTGATTTTTCAATTATTTATCTGGTTATTGCATTTACTGCTCATTACTACCATATATTTAAAAGAAACTTCAAGTGTAAATCTAAATGTTAAAAAAACGGGTTTTTATTTTTAAAAAATTCACATTTAATAGCAATGTTAAATAGGGATTCGACTTTATATACACTCTGTCGCAAAAAAATATATGCACCCAGAAGAAATCAAGCTACAATCATGAAACTCGGCAAGAATGTAGTCTGGTAAGAGATATGCAAATGATTAAAATTTCGAAGCTAATGAGACAAGGCTAAGTGTGCTATGCGCATATTAGTTGCGCAACTGGGAGAGTTTAAAAGCATGAGTACGAGCGCCGTACGGCTATCCAAACGAATCTGATGACTTTGATAGACGATATTGAGACTTAGGATGCCTCTAAGACGTAACCGGCGGCAGTACGAGCAGCTGACGGACTTTGATAGGGGCCGTATAATAGGCCTCAGAGAAGCAGGTTGGTCGAATAGACGTATCGGCCGCCACCTCGGTCGGAGTGATATGGTAGTTGCTCGGTGTTGGCAACAGTGGATCACAGAAGGTAGAGTGTACCGTCGCGGAGGGTCAGGACGTCCCAGGAACACAAATGATCGCGAGGATCGTGCAATCAGAAGAGTGGCCACTTCGGCACCAACAACGTCGCTAGCATCGATTCAACGCCACTTAGCTCCTTCCAGACATCCAGTGCCATCAAGAGAAACCATAAGGAGACGACTGACCGAAGTTTGCTTGAGGAGCCGACGTCCGCTAAGACGCTTACCACTGACCCCACATCATAGGCAGTGTCGACTGGATTTTTCCCGACCTCGGGCAACTTGGAGTGTGACAGACTGGAGACGTGTCATCTTCAGTGATGAATCCCGATTCAGTCTCAGTGCTGATTACCACCGCACACGTGTCTGGAGGCGCACCGGCCAGCGGTCCGATCCGGCATTTATTGTCGAGCGGCATACAGCAATTTCACAAGGTGTGACAGTGTGGGGAGCAATTTCTTGGAACACACGATCATCTTTAGTGGTCCTTCAAGGCACTTTGACAGCTCGCAGATACGTGGACGATATTTTAACGCCGATTGTGCTACCCATGCTATCAAGTCACCCAGGTGCCATTTATCAACAGGATAATGCTCGTCCACATACTGCGCGACTCTCCCAACAGTGTCTTCAAGGATATGACGTCCTACCATGGCCTACCAGGTCACCAGATCTTTCGCCAATAGAGAATGTCTGGGACGCGCTGGGAAGGCAACTGCAGCCTTCCCGAGATACAGGAGAATTAACTGCGCAGATGCAAAGCCTATGGCAGGATCTTCCACAGGGGGTCATAAGTGATCTAATTGAATCGATGCCACGCCGAATTTCGGCTTGTATAGCTGCCAGAGGTGGCTTTACTACTTACTGATTTTTAACCTTTTGCAAGCTGTAACCGCTTAATAAAATGATATTTTGTTCTGAATTTTTAATCATTTGTTTATTTTCATATACACTACATGCATACCAAATTTCGTGAATGTAGCTCAATTTCTTCTGGGTGCATATATTTTTTTGCGACAGAGTGTATATAAAGGGAGGACATGGGTAACATCATTGCTACTCTATTCTTGGCATTTTAATTTGTAATAATGTTTCAGAGCTACACAACTATAATTGAGGGCGATAACTGTAATTTTGACCCACGCTCAAGTGATGAGGACGACACCCAGTATCGCAAACAGGAATTTTTCAAGGGGGAGAGGTCCAGGGTTGGAGGTCCATCATTTTCGTATTATGCTCCAATACGCCGCCCAACATATTCTTTTGATTTTGTCAATTTTCGGGGGAAAAAACCCAATAAAATATTAATTATTGAATAAATAATTAGCATTAATTAATAAAATTAATTATTAATAACAAATTTTACGTAGCATATAAATAGGATTATAATCAATCGAAAAAAAACAAGGGCTTTGGGGGGGGGGAGGGTCCGGACACATGGACCTCCTTGTGTGCGCCATTGACGACACCTGATGGACTTTATTCTCCTTATCTCCACATTCTATTACTTTAGAACACTCAGCTCCAGGTCAATTTAAAGTAAAGCAACCCCCGATGATATTCATAAGTTTGCTTAACCCAGGAGCGCTCGCGTGGGGCACAGAGTCACCCCAGGCTCACGAAATCTTTAATTCTGGGAAAACTATTTTTATTTTTTACAAATGGCCTTATCAGTATCCTCCTATGTAATAGTTTTCATGTAAACTAAAATGTATTTGTCCCATACCTATTTCTTTTTTGGGAACGGCAAACGTTTTCTCACAAATCTCAAGGTACTTGGGGTCAGTGCCGATTTAAGCTCCTTTTAGGCCCTGGGTGCAGAAGATCTACAGGCTCCCTTGGCACTGGAGGATCGAAATTTATAAACCAGAAAATCTGGTTAAGGTATCCGATATATATAACGTTCGGAACAATGATTTTAAGAAAGTGCATAAATGGATAATTTTCATGATATTTAGTGTCACTTAGATTATAATATATGAATAAAATTGTTTTTATGGACATTATGACAAAACAAAAATTATTTAAATACAATATTTTGGCAAAAAAATTAACTTAGAATAACCTTTTTACAAAACGGTTTCCTTTTGTAAAAAATGCTTCTATAATAATAATATTTTGCCTGCATATAGTTGAGACCTCTGTACAGAGGCTCAACTATGATTTTTGAAAAATTCACATTATTTTCAGACTTACAACCAATTGAAATAATTATTCGCGTTTTTTTCTTAAAATTGCTTCCTTCTGTTGTTGTAAAGTATGAATATAAACCCACTTCTAAGTTATATATTTCAAAAATTCTAGTTGAGTCTCTGTACAAAGGTCTGAGCTATATACAGGCAAAATATTATTATAATAGAAGCATTTTTCACAAAAGGAGAATATTTTGAAAATGGGTCTTTCTATGTTCATTTTTTGTCAAAATATAGTACTTAAATAATTTTTTATTGTAATAATGTTCTTAAAACAGTTTTATATACAATTTCTTATCTAAGTGACACTAAATATCATAAATATTATCCATTTATACACTTTTGCAAAATCACAGTTCGAATGTAGTCGGATACCTGAAGTCCAGCTTATCCGGACCCCTGGCCAATGGATAAACCGGCACTGCTTGGGGTGAGTTAGTTTCCCACGCGACCATTTTTCTTTCAAAAGGGCTACTCCCCCCACCGTAAATACCTCAGTGGTTTTGATTGCTGTGTTGAGCGACTCATTATGTTTATAAATGTAAATGAATAGAATATAAAGAAAAAGAAATGAGCATCTGTGCGATTTCTATCGGATGAAGTTGAAACTGATCAAGCAAGAGTAAAACCTGATGAAATATTGGATATTAATTCTGATAGCGACAATAAATTTGAGAAAAGTGACGAGAGAACATGAAAGATTTGAGTCGAAAGGAAAGTTTTCAAATGCTACCTTAAAAAAGTCCATCAAGAAAGATATGAAGCCACAGTGTACACGAGACACACTGCGTCCTGTCGAAAAGACACAAACGAGAAAAAGTTCTACATGCTATTTTTCGATCATCAAAGGATAATAAAACTACAGTAACTTGAACAAAATATGACGGGTTTTGCCTGCAAATATGATTCCTGTAATGTTAGCGAAAAGTGTCTGTGATTTGCGTGCTTTATTAAAATCACGCACGCACATTTGAAACATTTTAGTTCAGTTTGATTGGATTTTTCTCAAATTATCAAAGAAAAATTGACAAATCCTTAAAAGTAGACAAGTATATTTTCTCTTGATTAAATTATCCACTGTAATTATGATTTTTATCGTGTACAGTAAAAATAATTATAAAAAAAGAATTGCGGTGACTCAGTCACCCCGCGTGACCATTAAAGTTAGTATCGAGTGCGTGCATGCTCCCGGATTAAGATTCGGACCAAACCTTGGACTGTAACTTTGGACCTCGTAGCGTCCTCCTAACCCAGAACCAGGACTTACGGCTGGTTAACTTTAAAAAGCTCAAACTTCTCCAACAATATGCATCTTTTAACCTTTTTATGGATATCATTCCCATCATCTTCACAAAAGTCTCATACACGAAGAAAATGAAAAAGAAAGCCCATTGATAAATTTCATAACAATACTTAAAAAGCATCTCAGTGAATACTTTGTATCTTCATGAATAAAAGATAAACGCCGAGATCGTTTCAATGAAAAGTATCCCGTGGTGCATCTCTCTACCGATTCAAAAATTACGAAATGAAGTGAAAGGATCGATTCATGAGAGCACAAAAATACACCGAAGCCCCCTCCATCTTTTCTTTAGAGAATTTCAAGCCGCATCGAAGAACTTATGAATGGGAACGTCTAATCGTGAGGAGTACCCCCGCTGGGCATCAATAGTAGTAAAATGAACTGAACAGTTCAGAGAGGCCCTATTTCCCCCTTTTCAGGGATGAAATTGAATCGAACTACTCTTTTATCTTTTAAATATTGCAGCTTTGGAGTTGATCTCCTAAGGTTTCATTTTTGGTATTTATTGTAAGACGGTTTTAAGGAGTAGGAGTAAATGTTTGGCAAGGATTTGGGAGGAACTCTTAAGGATAATGGATTAAAAGGGTTAATTATATCACCGAGGATAATTTTCATTATTGTATAACACTTCTTTGATAATTATTCAATCATTCGTAAGTTTTTTCTCTCTTTTCTAGGTTTTAAATGTTTTGTAGCCATTTGAATAACTTATTTTCTTTGTCTTGAACAAAAGTGATCTTTTGTAATTAAAGGAAAATTATTAAATTTATTGGTACTTTGCTTGTTTCCGTTATATAATCTTGTTTTAAAAATATTTGTTATAAATAAACAGGAAATATATATCGTGATAAGTTTCATTCAGATCCAGAAAAATTTAAACGTACGTGCTGCAATGATTAAGATTTGTTGGAGACGATTAGGATACGTTTAAAAAGCGATATTCGACTTATTGATATGACATATGGTATTGAATATGATTATACTGAAGGCCTGTCAGTAAGTGCTTTGCTCAAAAAGTTTTACTAAAAGAAACCCCTGCATTCTGAGCAATAGTGCAAAGGGTGGTATGCAATGTAAAAAATTCAGACAATCTTCCCAAAAGAAAATGCTTGTTATTGTGCCGGGGGAAAAAACAACTTGAAATTATGGAACAATAACATTATAATGGTTATTTTAAATACATCTAATTTACTGTTCTAAAACTAGAAAATGTAATTTAAATTATTTACACCATTGAGAAGTTTTATTAAAAAAATATGTGCTTTTAACACATTTTATTTTTTTGTAATGGAATGTACTGATTGGAACAATTGTTCACACACACACATAAAATTAGAGTAAATGAGAATAGGTCGAATTATTACTTTTTTTTTAACGTATATATAATTTTTATAGTGTTTCCGATACTTTAAATGTCTATTTTAAAACATATGGATTCAGTGGCGCACACAAGGGGAAGGTCCTGGGGTCCGGACCCCCCCAAAGTCCTTGATTTTTTTTCCGATTGATTATAATTCTATGTATATAGTACGTAAAATTTAATTAAGTATTTGTTATTAATGATTCATTTTATTAATTAATGCTAATTATTTATTCAAGAATTAGTTTTTTACTGTGTTTTGTTCCCGAAAATCGACAGAATCAAAAGGAGTATCATACAAGAATGGTGAACTATCGACCCCGGACCCCCGTTGAAAAATTCCTGTATGGATTATTTGTACAATTTTTTTAACAAACAGTTGAAAGAGCATATATTTGTTGCCTCTAAAATAATTTATGACTTTTCATTGATATGTCATGAAGTTAATCCTCCCCCCTCACCTATTGAGGGGCTTTTCTTGAAAATGGTCTTAAAATGGGTCATTTCTTTTAAACATAATTATTTAATTATACGGTTATTCGCAGAACTTTATAATTAAGTCAAAGCCTAGGGACTGTTAGTAATTTGAAGGATCTTAATCTCCATAAACCTGGAGAATAAGATCTCTACAGATACCTAAAGCGCAGATGTTTGTAGAGATTAGGGGCCTGTTAATACTTTTTACAAATGAAAGGTTTTCATTAGTACATTTATCTTCCAAATATGGTTAAAGGCATTATAAAAAGCCAGCATAACGAGAAATATTGTCCTCTCTCTCAGAGGGGAACTCTCACTTCAACTCCTATCGCAAAATTAATTTCAAATTTCATTATTTATTTTCAAGGTGAAACGAATGTTTATGTAAAATAAAACATGTTAATTATTATTTCTTTTAAAAGGAATAAAAGTAAACATTTTATTTTATTAGAAATAATTTACTTAAATTTTTTGCTAGTAGCAATCCTTTTGCCCCCCTTCCATCGCTGCACCACCGGGGAAGACTAAAATACCTGTAAAATATTGGAGCTATTCAAAAAAGTGATACGGTCCGCTTCGTTCGTTAGTGCACGTCACTTATTTCTTTTTCCTATAGTATTAAAATCATCAGCTATATAAAGAGTGTTTTTTTAGATGTATAGAACTTTAAATTGCAATAAAACAACGATGTATTATTCGATTGACATGAATTTTTTTATTCGAAAGATAATCTTGTGGCATTACATTTTAAATATGATTTCTGGCATAGGACTGCCACGGCTGGCTCGGATGTAGTCCAATCTGGACGTTCAATTTTCGATGACTTTTTCCAACATTTGTGGCCGTATATCGGCAATAACACGGCGAATGTTGTCTTCCAAATGGTCAAGCGTTTGTGGCTTATCCGCATAGACCAATGACTTTACATAGCTCCACAGAAAATAGTCTAGCGGTGTTAAATCACAAGATCTTGGAGGCCAATTCACAGGTCCAAAACGTGAAATTAGGCGGTCACCAAACGTGTCTTTCAATAAATCGATTGTGGCACGAGCTGTGTGACATGTTGCGCCGTCTTGTTGGAACCATAGCTCCTGGACATCATGATTGTTCAATTCAGGAATGAAAAAGTTAGTAATCATGGCTCTATACCGATCACCATTGACTGTAACGTTGTGGCCTTCATCGTTTTTGAAGAATGATTCCACCATAAAGCGCGCCAAACAATCAGTTTTTCTGGATGTAACGGTGTTTCGACATACACTTGTGGATTAACTTCACTCCAAATGTGGCAGTTTTGTTTGCTGACGTAGCCATTCAAGCCATTCAACCAGAAGTGCGCTTCATCGCTAAACAAAATTCGCTTATGATAATCGGGAACAACGGCAATCTCGTTTTGGGCCCATTCGACGAATCTACGCCTTGCTTGATCATATTTAAAATGTAATGCCACAAGATTATCTTTCGAATAAAAAAAAATTCATGCCATTCGAATAATACATCGTTGTTTTATTGCAATTTAAAGTTCTATACCTCTAAACAAAACACCCTATATTATTATGTGATGAGCGTTGCCCATGTCTAATACCATAAACAATCCTTCAACTCATTTATTTTAAACTAGCTGGTATACCCGTTCTTCGCACGGGTAAATTGAAAAATTTAACAATACAGATTGAAGGATAAAGAAGTTTTTAATGAGTTAATTTTACGTGAATTGCAAATTAAACAAAGAAAGAAAAAAAAAAGCTTTTTGCATATCTCAGTTGAATATCAGCTCATTTATATCTCAGCTGAGCAAAATAAGAAAACACATTTGTTAAATTTTAAGTCTGTAGATCTAATAGCTGATAAAAGGGATTTTTATTTATTCATAGCTTCTCGTAAATCTCTTGTCAGTCAATTTTTGAAAAACCTTCCTAAACTGATCTCCGCTCAGCAAAAGTAACACATTGTTACAAATTTTGTGTAATGAGCGCTTAAAATAGTGTAAATAATTTATATCTGGAAGTGTAATACATTAATATTACCTTTTGCTGTATTTATTTTATGTTAAAATCTTGCCACCACCTCTCCCTTCGAAATCTAGTTTTATTATGAAATAAAAAAAAATTGATTACACTGATCAAAGGAATAAATTAAAAGCGAAGGGAAAACAGAACAGAAGGGAAAGTTTTGCTTCACACAAAAAAGATAGATATATGTAGTCGCGGGCTTTTTTGCAGATGGCAGAATGTTTTCCTACTTTCTTGATAATTATCGTTATATTTTGGAAGTTTCACACAATATCTTTATAAATTATGGCCTATGTGTTATTCTGAAATATAAGCTATATTATTGTAAAGTTTCATTAAAGTCCATTCAGTTGTTTTTCCGTGAAAGAGTAACAAACATCTATACAAACTTTCGCGTTTATAATATTAGTAAGGATGCAACCATCGGTCGAGCAGGTTTGTGCCTAGGTTTTTGAGAGTGTGGGCCATGCACATTTATTTGTTTTAAGTTACATTTTGAACGGTGTATGGCAATGCATGTCATGTACTGTCTACTTTTAAAGATCTCAGGTAGAGGCAACTATTGCATAAGGATCTAGGGCCTCAAGAAATCAAGATTTCTCTGGGCCCAGGGCCATAAAGAGAATTAACACGTCCTTGGGCCTACATTTGAGAAGGAGCCCAGGGCGTACTTTTGAGAAGAGGCCCAGGGCCTCAAGATGTCTTAAGACGCCCTTGGTAATATATTAATAAAAAAAGTTTTTCTTTTGTAGCGCGCGTATTTCATGTATCGGATTCCGAGCGAATTAAATTGGGGGGGTTATAAAACATATCGATTTATCATTAAACTGGCTTTTTAATTTTTTAAAGAAATTTTTACCAACACTGGCGTAGCTAGTTCTGAGTGGACCCGTATCAAAACTCCTTCGGGAGCCCTTTTTTAGAAAAGAAAGCCCTGTTAGTGGGACTGTAATTACACATGTCGGGGCCCGTGTATCTTGGGGGCCCCGTATCATTGATACGGCGGTAGCTACCAACAATCATACTCCACATATTTGTAACAAGTTTCTATTCTGTTATTTACGTAACAAAATCGAAAAAGTGTTTGTGAAATTCAATGCAACTCCAAAATTAAATTCAGATATAAAAGAACAATTTTGAAACACGAGCTTGAAGATCGAGAAATACGCATTACAATTCAAATATTTAAATTCCGCTACGGACCCGACGTGACATGTCCTCATAGACGCGCGAGGCGTCACGAAAAATCGATCGCTCCAGAGAGCAATCGTCATCGTGACGATAAAGAAATCACCGCCGTGAACTATTAAGCTCCCATTCGCTGTTTTAAAAGCGCGAGGAGTTCGCAAATGTGGCAAACCGCTTTCGCTCCATCCATTTGTCTCCGGGGGGTGCATCGGACATAATAACCGGAGGGAGGGGATTCAACCATCTGTTGTTGCCTGCGTCCATCATTAAAGGGAACCGGATTGGAAAGCAGCGAAAAACGGTTCCGACCGGTGACAAGGAGGAGACGCGTGCCCGTGAATTTCGTCCCTCGTGCCCTGAGTGCGACGCCGCGTGCTTTACCAACTTTGAAATACTTTTCAACAAATGCAACAATTAATGGAACCATGCCAATCTACACTACTAATAATGATAGCGATAACTGACGCAGGAAGCCCCGAGTTTGAGTCTGTATCAAAATTTGGGGGGGGACCTTTTTGTAAAATGAATAAAAATAATCGCATTAAGAAAACTTATTTGAAAGAGTCACAAAATGTTACGCATGCTGTGGAACACCAAGAGCTCCGGGGGCCTCCGAGGTGTATCATTGGTACGCCTGTAACTATACCCCTGATAGCGATCATCATAATCTTAAATATCCAAAAATTACGAGGAGATAAAGTGAATAATTTTTTTAATAAGTCGTGAATGTTGAAGCTCAAGGGCAGGGTCATCTTAAATCATGGGTCAAGTAGGCCCTGGGAGACGGCATCGAGAGGGGGCCTCATCTTATTCACGATTCGGCCATGCTCTAGCAGTTTTGCCGCCCCGGACAAAAACGGAAAATGCCCCCCTCTCGCCAAAGCAAAATATTATATATATATATATATACTAGAGGACCCGACAGACGTTGTCCTGTACACACATCTTAAATTCAAAAATTCCAAATTTTTATGAATAAGCTTTAACAATCTGGACCGTTTTGAGTGAATTTGAGTAAAATTTCAAACACTAATCATCACACATCTGAATGTAATAATTTAATTAACACACGATTTATTTCAACAAAATTATAACACGAAGTGACAAAATATTTTCCTTAAATGATCACAGCACCAACTGTCGGGACCAACTTGAATTAAAAATTAAAGATTTTTGAATATTCGATACTGCGATCGTAGCGCAATCTGCCGGATCCAATGTAAAACATTCCAAGATCAACAATTTATAAATAAAAAATTAATTAAATAAACATTTCTAAACCGAATTATAAATCTAAACCATTCTCGAGTCCACTGGAACAGACAAAAAATTTCATCGAAATCGGTCCAGCTGTTTAGGAGGAGTTTAGTGACAAACACACGCACAAAAGATTTTTATATATTAAGATAAGGCTTTAAAAAATACAAAATAATTCAAAATTAAGGGCATAATTAACTGTTATTATTTTAAGCGAGTAAAATGTAGTCGAAGAAATATTTCTTTTCAGCCGGCCTATTTCTTCGAAATAGAGTCTACTGATGATGAGGTTTGCAAGCGTTTATTTTAACCTATAGTAAATACACTCAAGACTAAAATAAAACATCCCATGTGGCTTTCTATCTATCGAAAACTCTTACTACCCTTGTCCCCTTTTGGGTAGCTGCCATTGGACATCTTATGGGTGAAAGGAATGTCCTTTGTGGCCCCATTCATGGATGGAAAGAAAGTTACAAGTGAAAAATATGTAAACTTTATCAAATTTCATGATTTAACATATACTCCCACCTCGAACCCATCAAGTTTCAACATAAAAGAAAGTTCACATTAAACATACAGATAACAAAATAAAGAAATTAGATACGTTAAATAAAATACCAAATTCAAACTCACTAATATTTAAGGAAATATACAAATTTTTTGTAATAAATTTTTTTTAAAATTCGATCCAAATGCCGCCCTTAAAATTTGCCACCCCGAGCAGGGGTCCGGTTTGTCCGGCCCTAGAGCCGCCCCTGGTCTCAGTGAGATCATGATTCGTTCTGTATCAGTTCATGAGTTTATCGTTAGAAATTTCATATGTTTATCAATATATACACTGCTGGCCACCGTAAATGCAACACCCTGAAGGAAGCATGCAAATAACATGAAATTTACAACATGCATTAGCGGAGGTGAAATATGCAAATGATTAGAATTTCAGCAAAGACACACATCACGCGCGCCTGTGGCGCCACCTCAAAGCACTATTTAAGGCTTGGAGATTTCGACGATTTCAAGTTCGTAGAAAACAGCGATCAGCTTTTGATCAAGTATCCGATTTCGACAGAGGAAGGATAGTGGCCTACCGAGATTGTGGATTATCTTTCAGGGAAATTGGTAGTCGTGTTGGACGAAATCAAACAACTGTAATGCAGATAAGTGACCGTTGGATGCAGGAATGTACGACGGACTGAAGTGGTCGATCGCATCCACCTCAGTGCACCACACGAGAAGAGGCAAATTGTGCGCATGGCAGTGACGAATCGCTCGGTCACATCACGAACCATAGCACAGCACGTTGAGTCCGTAACGCATCATTCAGTGTCCGCGCGTACCATTCGACGCCGTTTACAGCAGAGTGGTCTGTCCGCAAGACATCCATTGCTTGGTCTACCCTTGGCGCAGAGCCACAGACGTCTCCACCGCCAATGGTGCGATGAAAGAAGGATGTGGGCGGCAGAATGGAATGAAGTTTTCTTTATTTACGAGTCACGCATCTTTCTGCAACACCATGATGGTCGGATGTATTTGGGGGGAAGAAATAGAAATAAGCAAATCTTCTGAAATAAGTACATCCTTTGCAAACACTGTCCTTTTATTGTATTCCAAAGCCTGCGGAATATTAAAAGTGCACAGAAAAGATCGTACTATTGAAAGACGTATATATACGTCCGGGAAAAAGAACGTTTCAGCTGAGCGAGACGCTTATATGCGCGGGTGGAACTTAAGAGATATAAATCCTACAGTAGTTTTAGCATCAAAGTATCGAATTATTGAATTCAATATATTGTTATTGTATGGAAGAGGGCGCGATGAAAATTATACTTGAATTGGTCGCAAGTATTGAAAGTTTGAGAACCACTGCTATAGATATTTTTTGCTTGGAAGACACGAGAGTTAATTAAAAATTAGTTTCATAAACAAAAGGGTTGCTACTCCACTGTTATTTGTCATCACTAACCATTACAATAACAAAAAGAGAAAAAAGTTATCTCACAATTAGTACCAGAGCGGCATCGATAGAGCAAAATTGATATATTTGATTGCTTCATTAATAATCTATCGCTAAATTTCTAGTGTATTGTTCAAAAAATAATTTATTTTTTTAGTGCAACCGGCCACTCAAAAAGGTCCGAGGGGCCGCAGGATGAGGGCCACTGACGAACTGCAACTGGCTCGTGGGCCATTGTATTTTATTTGTATATAAGAGGAAAACTCAAGGGAAGAGATGAGAAATTCATGGGGGCTGGACTCGATGGACCATCCCTGGATATGCCTCAACAGTTAACAAATGACGGTAGCGATTGGGAAGCAATTTTTAATTGCTGGTATATATTGTTTCGCAAAGTGATATCTCTAAAAACGTCCTCAAATATAATCCTGTTTTATACAAAATACTAAATGCTGACAAAGACATCTAAAGAAGAGAGAGAGAAACTATACTTTTTCTTTCTTTCTCAGTAAGCTATGCCATCATTAGAAACGAAGGGTTGTTTTACTAGAACCAAATCTCAGAACTAGTTTGAGTATTAACATGTAGCTTGCAACTGCAATAACTGAAATACTGTGACGTATTACTATGTAATAAATTGCAGTTTTAAAAAACTAAAAGCACCCTATTATAGTTCATTGAACTGAGTTGTAACTTAATCTTTTGGTCACCAAATCTGGAAATGGAATCTCGAATTAGTCACCAGGTGTGGGATCGGATCTGAAAATGGGAAATCATTAGTCTTGATGATCCTGATCAGGAAAATGGAACAAAATTATGAAATTATTGTATTGTCATCCACGTCCTGGACAAGTGAGCAAAATTTCGAATCAATCTGACCTTTAAAGTGGGTAAAAATTGAGTTTAAAAATTCCGTTACATACAAGTGAAACTTATAAAAGGGGTGTTAAGCAAAAGTAAATACATATGAATGCTTTTTATCAATACTTTTAGTATATATATATCCTAAGTAAAAATTCCCTCCTGTATTAAATTCTGAAAAATGAATTTTCTCAAGCTGTTAATTTTTAATAAAAATGTAGTTTGTATAAGCAAAGACTAGTACAAGGGGAGAAAAGTTAGCTTATTCGTTCTGGAAAAAAAGACGAAGAAAGAGAATTCAATTTTCTGAGATAAAATTTCTTTTTAATTTTGAAGCTTCTCTTGTGATACTTACAGAAAGTTCTATAAAAAAAAATTTCTGTTATAGGTTTTTATTTAAAATTTTTTTTAGAATAGTGAATTTTTTCCCACGAGTATATAATGAAGTTTTTATCATGTGATAAAGTTATGAGAATTCTGAAAAGTTCGTATGAATTATGAGATCTATTAATATTTTTTGCCTCAAAATTTGAAAAAAAAGGACACAAAATAAATGAGTTGTAGAGTATGGGATAGGCTGTCCAGAGAAATTCTCAGAATTCACAATTTTCTCTCAAGAGCCGAAAAAACACACACACATTTGTAGATTACACTTACTTGTAAGCTAAATTTTTTTAGTTCATAGAAGCAATTTATGATTATTTTTCGATCATCGTTAGAGGTATTTCGAAAAAACTAAAACACTCAAAAGAAACATGGAAATATATTGCTCAATTTTCAAAGTAATAATTTTTATAACTAAGCAACAATTATGATACGCAATAATTTCGCAGAATGCATGATAATGATCAGGTTAAAAATTTTCCAAGAATTATGTGATATAAAAAATAAGGTAATTACGTTAATGACTGTCGACGAGTATTGAATTTAGATTTCGATTGTTATTATTGTTATTTCGATTTACAATTACTTTTTGGCAACACTATAGAATATTAATAATTACGGTCTAATTGATTAAAACGTTAAGATAGCTGTCTAAATTGGCTCTCAAATGTACACTTACCCAATTGTTTTTCTAGATTGATTTGTATTTGACTATTTTCCCCTGTGTCATATTCTTTGTAAATGAGGAGATTTTTAGTATTAAATAAAAAAGATACAGTTAATGAATTAAGTAGGACTTGAATATATAATTATCGTTTATTCAGTTTTATTTAATTTGATTTCAATTTAAGTCGTTCTGTGAAGAAACACGAGGGCTATTGGCGTTGGAACTCGTAATTTTATACCATGGCCAAGTGACGAGGACGATACCTAAATTTTATGCTTAGTTGCAGACTGATTTTCGATGACTTGACACACACGATAGTTCTTTATTGATGCTATGTCTTCGCTAAAGCTTGACACACGATAGTTCTTTATTGATGCTATTTCTTTGCTATAGCTTTACACACACTCCTGGCGTAGCTATTGCTGAATGGGCCATATATCAAAATTCCCCGGGGGCCCCTTTTTGGAAAATAAATAAAAATGATCGTATGAATAAAGCAGTGGCGTAACGGAGTATATTAGGGCCCCCCACTGCAATGTCAGATTATCGACCCAAAAACAAATCTTACAAAGGGAGTTACTTACTTGGTATCAGACAGGCTTTGGGCCCCTTAGAATCCTGGACCCATCCGCGAAGCAGGTGTTTCAGGGGGTGTACCTTTACGCCATTGGAACAAAGCGTATTTGGAAATGTCAAAATATTGAATTTGTCGCAGTAGCGTAACGTACATCACCGCATCTTGAGGCGGAATGGCTAGAATTCTAGGGGTCCCAAAGCCTGACTGCAGTCCTTTGTAAAGTCCCGCTTGGGGCCCAAAGCCTGACTTTCAGGAGAGTCCCTAATATTTTTCGTTACGGCACCGATATGCTGGGCCCCATATCATTGATACGTCTGTAGCTACGCCCCTGACACATACACAGATATTAATGTTAAATTTTACTTGCTGTTGAAAAAAAAATTACTTTTATTTATTCTAACCATGATATATACTAGTACATTCGTTTAAAGAAATATTTATTTTCATATGTTCCGTTTTTGAATCAAACAATATCGGAAATAATTTCATTTCTGATTTTTAATAATTTTTAAAGGTCGCTTATACACTCCGTTCGTGGAACAGTGGTTTAAAAATCATTGCTCAAGAGCACAAGAATAGGCACTTGTACTTTTGAAGAATGCAGGATACCAATTTTGCGTCTGCTGCTTTTTGTACCTTTTTAAGCTAAAAATACAATAATACTTCGACTTACGCGAACTCGGAGTTACGCGATTTTCAAATTTCGTCGTTTCATCTTTTGTTTGAGAGGGGGGAATGGTGAAATATATATTGGTAATGTAATTGAAGAATTTGTCGATCTTGCCCTTCAAATAAATTTAGAAGCAGATAGTGATGACGCTAGAGAACTGCTGGATTCTCGCAATCATAAGCTGACAATTGATCGGCTGCTCATAGAAATTCGTGAGCAAAAGCAAGACATTGAAGAAGTCTGAGTCTGTAAACCTAGTTCAATCAGAAGACGGAATGACGATTGGAAATCTGAAACAAAATCTCAGTTCAATTGAAGAAAGGGTTACCATTTTTTCAATAAAACAAGGGGGGGAATATTAGCATGCCATGAGGAAATTTTGTGGGAGGAAAACAAATTTCTTTGAGCTGGCAAACTAGTTTGTCAGATTTTATGAAGCCTTCTACATCAAAATAACTTCGGCTTACGATTTTGTATGTGTTGTAACGTAGCCACTCCCAGCAGCAGTCGAAATCTTTGGTGAACCCGACACCCACACGTGCATCTTGCAGCTGCAGCGCAACCCCTTTTGACCCCCGAGGAATCTAACCCCGTCGACCGGAAGATGAGAATAGAGATGCTTTGAACTTGAACGGGAGCGGTGGCCAATGAATCCTCCTCTCACAAAATATTGGACTCTAACAATCTATAATTAAATTTAATAACTTTAATGTATCATTTAGTAAATAATATTCAATAGTTGTGACGTAAATAAATTCCATATTTTAATTAACCAAGAATACGCTACCGTTATTCTTTCAAACGTTACAGTGTGTTATCTAATATTTTTTACCAAGCATTTTTCTTCTCAATTATTTTATATTCTTTCGTCTCCGGCCCCAATTAAAAATATTTTATATGTATTTGTATACGAAATCTAATTCAATTTATGCGAATTCTATTTACGCGGTTATATCTCAGTCCCACCTATCGCGTAAGTTCGGGGTATTACTGTACAATATTTAATTACTTAAGCTCCATCGTTTCAGAAAAAAAAAGAATAGTTTTCTTATAATACAGTGCTTCTCAAAGTTTCAATATTCGCGATCCAATATTCAATCATAATTTTCATCGCGCCCCCTCTCCATACAATAACAATGTATTGAATTCGATGATACGATACTTTGGCGCTAAAGCCTCAATGCGACTTACCTTCAGAAGTGCCGTTGGCTTGTATAAACGTCTCGCTCAACAAAGCATTAATTTCCCCGGACATACTCTGGTGTGCAAAAATTAAGGACGAGACGGTTTTTTCAATACAACTTTGTACAAAAGCTTTCCAAGTCAACACATTTAATACCGTAAGATCCCCAATACGTAAGGACAAGTGGAATGTAAGCAACACTTACTAAAAGAGAAATCAGAGGGATAAAAAGAAGCTTTATTGAAAAAGTAGCACGGAGCGCAATGCGACTGAAGGCCGAGACATCCCTGTGATGGGTGTCCAGCAAGAAACATCCGGTCTTTAGTAGGGGATATGATCTCCCCTGATTGCTAGGAAGGTTTCAAAGCGTCTGCCCATGCTGAGAATGAGGGTGTCAATGAGTTGTTGAGGCATTGCTGCCCATTCGTCTTGCAGCGCCAATCGAAGCTCCCGAATCGTTACTGGTGGTAAGGTACGAGCTGCCAAGCGTCTGCCTAGAAAATCCCATACATGCTCGTTGGGATTGAGATCCGGAGATCGTGCCGGCCAATCCATACGTTCAATATCCTCACTCTCTAAGAGCTGTTCGGCAGCTACTGTGCGATGATATGGTGCATTGTCGTCCATGAAAAGGAACTGCAGACCCATAGCGCCTCTAAAAAGACGCACATATGGAAGAAGAATCTCGTTACAATAACGGGTCCCGTTGACTGAACCTGCGTCGAAGATGTGAAGGTCTGTACGACTACCAAGCATGATGCCTCCCCAAACGAGAACACCGCGACCTCCATACCTGTCCCTTTCAATGATGTTCGAGGGATGATTGCGGCTTCCCCGCTCTTTCCAGATGAGTATGCGATGATAATCGCTACTCAAACTGAATCTGCTCTCATCTGTAAAGAGTACTCGTCCCCATTCATTGTCTCTCCAATTCCGGTGTTCCCGGCATCACAGAGAACGCCTTCTCCGATGGGCAGGCGTTAAAGGTACACACCGTACAGGGCGTCGTGCAAACAGACCACCACCGTGCAGTCTTCTGGCCACGGTAAAACGCGATATCGGTCATCCAGTCGCCTGTGTCGTGTGTCTAGCGATTTCTCCCGCTGTCTGCCGCCTGTTTCTTCTGGCCTGTAAGACAATGTACCGGTCATCTGCGGGTGTGGTTCCTCGTGGACGACCACTACTGAACCCTCGGATAGCTGTTCCTGTAGTTTGAAATTGTCTCCAAAATCGTGAAACGATGCTGTGAGCAATTCCGAACTCTGCAGCCACACTTGTCACACTGCGGCCTTCCTCCAACTTCCCAATGATTCGACCTCGGGTAAAAGCATCCAGATGTCGTCTAACAGATTGATTATTCGCCATTTCTCGCTGAGGCAGCAACTCGGTGTGATTTTAATTGCTATACGGCGTGCAATCTCTTTGCCAGGAATACTGATCTTACACCGACAACATGCTTTATACTACTCAGACACTCCCCCATTACGTCTACCTGCATATCTGCGCATGTGCTACCGTACATCACCTTACTTAATCTCCTGATTGGTCTTTCTGTCCGCTCTGCCTGTTCGTTCAGCTGATATGCTAATTTTTCGACTTCGTCCTTAATTTTTGCACACCAGTGTATATATACGTCTTTCCGAAGTACGATCTTTTCTGTGCACTGCCATTCTTAAAATTATTCCGAAGGCTTTGGAATGCAATAAAAGGACATTGACTGTGTTTGCGAAGAAGTTACTTATTTCAGATTATTTGCTTTTTATTCCTTACCCCCCCTCCTCCAATACATCGCACACATGCACCTACGTAGGAAACGATTGGGAAGCAAATCGCATAACTTTAAATCGGTAGTTACGGGATTAATTATAAACAGTACAAATTATCAAGATAAGTGTTAATTTTTGCATATAATTTTATATATGACAACCTTATGGGGTCACTGGTAATTATTAAACTTGTTCTTGCCGCCCAACCGGTATAGTGGTTAGCGACGCTGACTGCGGTGCCGTACGGACTGAGTTCGAATCCCGGAGAAGACATGGATGTTTGTAAATGTATAGGGTCTTTGCGGCTTGGGGGTACTTTAAATAGCAGTCGAGCCGCAAGTCCTCTCATGAGGTTGGTGAGAGGTGGGAGACCCCTGATCCTCCAGGGTGTTCTCCCTCAAAATTGGGGTGAAACCGAGCTAAAATCGTTCTGTCACCTGCATGGTGCTCAAAGCTACGGCTAACGACATGCGTCACTTAGCCCTTTGCCATAATGAAATTCGTGGGCCTTGATCTGGTCTTTGCCAATCAGGTGGCATTAGTCACAACAACAACAACAAACTTGTTCCTTAAATAACTTTGTACTGCTAAATTAATTATAAAATACATTGTGTAGCACTGATACATTTATAAGTGCAATATATCAGTGTAAATGTGTATATTTTATTTTTTATTATGTCAGAATGTATTTATTAATTTACTGAAGGTAAACAAACAAATTGAATTAAATAAAAAATTTTTTTTGACTTTTCAATATGCTCGCGTCCCCCTCGTAGAGTTGTCATGGCCCCCAAAGGAGACGCACCCCACAGATTGAGAAACGCTGTTATAATAACACTTGTTGTTGTTGTTGTCGTGTGTTTTTTATCCTGGGATACGTATGACATACAAGTGGAGTACAGAAAGCATACAATACAAACAGAAGAATATACCAGAAGGGGTGCGCTGCTTTCCCTTCAAGACAGGTGAAAGTCCGACTTCTTTTCCCGAAGAAAATACAGCCATGCCTTACTCGGGATTGCACTCGGTTACAAGCCGAGGATCATATCCCCATATTGAACGGGCGGCCATAAAATAACATTTCAATTCTATATATTGCGCTAAAATATTATTTTAAAATAATGTAAATGTGAAAAGACATTGTGACGGGTTCACGCGTCTTTTCATGTCCTTCGGGTTCTTTGAGGCCAGAATTAATGGCAACTCTTTTCCAACCAAACCCAAGAAGTGAAGCGTGAAGGAAAGATGCAAGTTAGAAAGCTCTTAAATATCAGAAGTTAGAGTAAGTGGGGTGGTAATTTGAGGAATGTTATGATAATCTATGATTCAAGCGTGAAGAGGTTTTAGAAAGATTAAGTGACAGCTAACAGAAGTTATTCCTGACATAAAGCCATTATGTCAAGGTGCATACAATTGCACTCCAGTAAATACGCAACTTCCAGTAAGATTGGATTGATCGATCGACATTGAGGTAGGAGGGACTATTTAATATTAGGATCTGTGATAGTATTGGAGTTGAGTTTAGGCGAGTCAGAGTTATTGATAGTGGTCCGGGTTACGTTATTTCGGTATTATATATATATATGTGGGAGACAACAAGGGGTCCAAGACGTTTGTCTTACTTCACATTTATTTTAAAATTAAACAGAAATTAATTAAAAAGGTAGCTATTTTAACAGATAAGTTTGACGATGATATGCAGAAGGTAACGCCTGCTCGCGCACCTCTCTCGTTCTCCTTGCTGTTTTCTCTATTAAAAGTTCACAGGTTTCAGTTCTCATTAGCTGCGCCTGCGCGCGAAGACTGTGTTTTGCTTTTTGCTGCATGCCACAACGGCCAGCCTGACTGTACGCTGTCCGCAGCGGTACGTCTTCCTTTTTTCCTTTTTCATCGAGACCAGAGGAGAATCTGAAACATACAAAAAAGACGGAACAGACAAGGACTATACGACAAATACATAGAGATTTAACATATCATAATTTTTCTGAACTAGACAGTTTCTCCATCATGTGAAGGCATCTCTTCGACATCCGGAAGGTTCCACAGGAAAACATTGTGTTTCACAGGCATAAGAACGTCTTTTTTAACAAGTTGATCTTTGGTTGAACGCATCGATATTTTCCTCTCTAGAGTTCTGGACGTCTGTTCAAAACGATTTCTCTTTTTCCTCCGTTTCCACTGCCAGGGCTGGAAGATTTTCCGGAGCAACACAAACCGTCGATGTTTACTCTCCATAGGTGAAGGGGCGTTGAAGTTCACGGTACTCGTTTTCATGGCACCATTTACTTTCTTACACAATACTATATCAGAACATTTTTCTCTTATAATACTCAATTTTAACTCAGTACTCTTAATTTTATTACATTTATAATCCTTAATTAGAGAAGCCGTGGCAGTCCTGTGCCAGAAATCATATTTAAAATGTAATGCCAACAAGATTATCTTTCGAATAAAAAAAAATTCATGTCAATCGAATAATACATCGTTGTTTTATTGCAATTTAAAGTTCTATACCTCTAAAAAAAACCTTTTATATATATATATATGTGGGAGACAACAAGGGGTCCAAGACGTGTTTGTCTTACTTCACATTTATTTTAAAACTTTAACAAAAATTAATTAAAAAGGTAGTTGTTTTTACAGATAAGTTTGACGATGATATTCAGAAGGTAACGCCTGCTCGCGCACCTCTCGCGTTCTCCTTTCTCTCTCTAATTCTGCTCTAATGTCCAAGAGTTTTTGTTTTGGTTTTGATTTGCTGCGCCTGCGCGCGAAGACTGCCTTGCTTTTGGCTGCATGCCATAACGGCCATTCTGACCGTACGCTGTCCGCAGCGGTACTTCCATGGAGACCAGAGGAGAATCTGAAACATACAAAAAAAAAAAAAAAAAAAAGACGGAACAGACAAGGACTATACGACAAATAAACAAAGATGTAACGTATCATAATTTTTCTGAACTAGACAGTTTCTCCATCATGTGAAGGCACCTCTTCGACATCCGGAAGGTTCCACAGGAAAACATTGTGTTTCACAGGCATAAGAACGTCTTTTTTAACAAGTTGATCTTTGGTTGAACGCATCGATATTTTCCTCTGTAGAGTTCTGGACGTCTGTTCAAAACGATTTTTCTTTTTCCTTCGTTTCCACTGCCAAGGCTCAAAGATCCTTCGGAGCAACACAAACCGTCTATAATTACGTTCCATAGGTGAAGGGGTAGGTGAGCGGGAGATGAATTCCACGGAACTCGTTTTCATGGCACCATTGGCTTTCTTACACAATACTATATCAGAACATTTTTCTCTTACAATACTCAATTTTAACTTAGTAATCTTAATTTTATTACATTTATAATCCTTAATTAGAGAACTCAAATCATTTCTAGTATTAAAGTTTTTAACATGTGGCATATCATAACTAGAGTTTTCTATCACATTTGAAACAGAAACATTTGAATTAAAATGAACACCAGAATCTGCACTCAAAGAGGATCCACTTTCACTCAATAAAACATCGCTCTTTGCGTGGCCTAGTTTCTTTATTTCAGCATATACACTGGGATGTATAATAAATTCTTCGGTCAAGGTCGGTGATATTGCCGTTCGAACACTTAGACCGGGAGAGTGTTGATTAAGAGAAATATTTATGGGTTTAACTTCTACCATACGCTGTTCGCCAAAACATGAACTTAATGTTATGATTTCTTCGGAAGGTATTTGCACTCTAATTAGTGAGGAATTTAAAACTGGGATCTGGCAACCTGAATCGATCAAGGCTGTTACGGGCTGATTTTCCACAAAAATGTTTACATATTGAAGATTTGCGAATTCATCGCTATTTTGTTTTTCGCTCTCGACTTTCAAAGTATTCACGTTTATTCTATTATGGATGTGGGATTCTTTAGGCTTAAAACGCTTCTCACAGTCTCTTGTGTAATGAGATGAATCACCGCATATATAGCAATTTTTATTTTCTCTTTCAAGATATTGGGGATAGTTCTCTTTAATCTTTGGTTTAAAGTTTTGTGATCTACTTTTAAAGGGGTCTTGGGTATATCCATAAGTAATAGGAATTTCTTTATGTGATCCGCTTCTAGATGAAATATAAATATCGCACTCTTTAGCTAAATCAATAGGCCTGAACCAATCTTCTGCTTCTCGAATGCCAATATGA
Source organism: Trichonephila clavipes (assembly GCA_019973935.1). NCBI lineage: Eukaryota > Metazoa > Arthropoda > Arachnida > Araneae > Nephilidae > Trichonephila > Trichonephila clavipes. Next base: position 25,895 of record BMAU01006598.1, read on the forward strand.
GTTGCAGTTTCCTTATTTAAAGTTTCAAATAATTTATCAGAAATTATAAGATCACATAGAGATTCAAAGGAATTAACTTTTCTTAACGAACAATAATATTGGAAGTTTGCCGTCAATCTTGCAGCAAATTGGATGTATGTCTCGCCTGATGATTTTACAGCATTTTTAAATGAGTTTAAACACTCGCGAGGGGTTAATTGGAATTCTCTGAGTACTATAGATTTTAGTTTTTCATAGTCATTTAATTCCTCTTCTTTAATATACAATAAGACGTTATGAGCTCTTTCGCCCAGAAGATTTATTAAAATTTCAGATTTATATTCGTCATTTATTTTCTTGGTTAAAATGCGCGTTCTAATGATTGGAAGAACAGATTAAAATTTTTAGATCTGGTGGGAACAGGAAGAGATAAAGTTCTAATACTTTTTATCATATTTTCTATGTTAGTTTCGAACTGTTTATCTTCGACTTTAGCTGCAGGATTTAAACTTAATGCTTTATTTTTAGCCGTTTGAAGTTCGATTTCTTTTTCTAATTTTGCTAACTGAAGTTTCGCGAGCTCAATTTTCTGTTTTTCTAAAGTTACCTCTCTTTCGTTTCGCGATACCCTCTCATCTATACAGTTTTGAATTAAAGTTTTAACGAAATCTGGCTCACTTTCAAATGTACTACTGTTCTGAATTTTAGTCTTTAGATTAGCTATGGTGTCCGTACTCTCCACAGTACCGTCTAGATCCGCAACAACTCTTATGAGATCCTCTTTAAGAGCGTTTTTATACATTTTAGAAAAATATGGAAAGATCCTACCTTTTTTTTTCTGGCTCCCTTGTTGCTCGCACGTACGATGTATCCAATAATTGAAGAAAAACTTCGATTTCACAGATCTCACCTCTTCGCAGGTAATATAGTTGAAATTGTTCGAATTGACACCTCTTCGCAGGTGTTTATGTGAGTGGTTCCAACCTCTACACAGGCGGATTATTCACACTGAGTTAGTTCCAACCTCTACACAGGCGAAATATTTGTCGATGGTTCCAACCTCTACACAGGCGGAACGAAGTTTTCGAAAAATGGCGGCGCGTCTCCTCCACGGACGGCTTTCGTTCACGTTCCAAACTTTGATCAAAATCGAAATTTTTTTCAATCCCGGCCTCTACACAGGCGGAGTATTCATGCTGAGTTCAAACCTCTACACAGGTTGAACGAAGTTTTCAAAAAATGGCGGAGCGTCTCCTTCACGGACGCTTTTGTTCATTGTCCAGACTTTGGTTCAAAATCGAAATTTTATCGATCGCGGCCGAGCCCCCATAATTTGTGGGAGACAACAAGGGGTCCAAGACGTTTGTCTTACTTCACATTTATTTTAAAATTAAACAGAAATTAATTAAAAAGGTAGCTATTTTAACAGATAAGTTTGACGATGATATGCAGAAGGTAACGCCTGCTCGCGCACCTCTCTCGTTCTCCTTGCTGTTTTCTCTCTTAAAAGTTCACAGGTTTCAGTTCTCATTAGCTGCGCCTGCGCGCGAAGACTGTGTTTTGCTTTTGGCTGCATGCCACATATATATTGTATGTTTAGCCACCGTATATTCTCTCACATATATTATTATTATCTAATCTGTCACCCGAAAGGGGCGCCCTTACAATATTTAAAAAATACTATTTTAAAACGTATGAACAAAATGGGAAAAGTTATATGTTTTCACTTTCTGGCGGTTATTTATCCAATTTTTGTTATTAACTTTAAAACATTACGCAAATTTATATTTAACTTAATCTGTTCGTTCTCTTTTAGCATTAACGATTACTATAACAACACATCGGTTTCGTATTCCTCGATAACAACATCCAATATTTCTATTATTTTTAAGCGAAAATTAATCTCAAACTGTAATCAAAACTCGAAAAACACGAGAAACTTTTAATTTTTTTTTTAAATAAGAGGAATAAATTACTAAATGGAATTTCTCTCTCAAGCATTACCCATCACTAGTTAATGAAAGAAAAGGTGCATATCGGAAGGGGAGAAGGAAGAAAATAAACGTTAGGAAGTCCATAATTATTTTGAGATAACTAAAAAGATAAGAAATAAATCTATGATAATACAAGAGAACATTAAACGTCGGGAAATAATTAAAGTTTCTTTTTTCCGTCCATTCTTCTGGAGGAGTGCAAATTCATATTTTGGGAGAGAAATGATTATCGCCAAGTTCATTGTCTCGGAAACAAAAGGCTGATATTAAAATTCCAGTTCCCTGAGAAAGGTTTTCGCAGTTCGATGTCCTGGTTTAAAATGGAACATAGGGGAGAAGGGGACACTGCGCTGATTTTTGAGAATAATAACCTAACTAGGAGTGATGCTTCAACACTTTTAGGCTTAGCTGATCTTATGAAGAGATGCACTTTAAATTGTTTTCAATACTATTTATTTGCATAAGAGAACTATTTTTCCCTGAAAAATAATGTAATTTTTTTATAAGATGACCAGTGGCACAACGGAGAATATTAGCCCCCTGCAAAGTCAGCTGGATCTTACAAAAGATACGAACTTGGTGTCAGTCAGGCTTTGGGTCCCTTAGAATCTTGCTCCCTCCCCCCGCGACACAGGGCTTGGGAGGTGCGTTACGCCACTGAAGATGACGTCAATAACAAAATAAACCTTTACAAAATTTTTATAAGGTCAGTTGTTCTTTGCGGAAGTGAATATTGGACCCTCAACAAAGCATAAACGGACATGCTGTTGATGTTCGAAAGAAAAACCCAGAGAAAGATCTTTGGACCAGTAGAACATAATGACATGTGAAGAATGCTACACAGTTATGGCATTTTTAAAAAATATGGTTAACTCAACATTGTAAAAATATCCAAACTGATTGATTGATTGAATATTAACGTCGCATTGTTCAGCTACACGAGAGCTTTTGGTGATGTACCACGTGATTTAGAACCATGTTAAAGTGACGTGGACGACACCTGAGTTGGCTAATAGTTTAAACCCCAAATAGTCCTTGGTCTAATAATTTAAAAACGACATTTTTTTTAAATCTATGAGCTCTCAACCCCCCGCCCTTAGCAATTGATTTCAGTAAAGTCCATTCTTAACAGATTTCCATTCAACAAATTCCTGAACCTCGGTTGCACGGATAAGCAGTCCATCTTCAAATATAACATAATCCTTAAAATCTTAAAATATCCCCTGTGTCATAGAGTGGGATGAAATAAGAAAAGAGTTTCCTGTCCTATTCGAAACTCACGCTATAGGTTGCACTCATGATTCATTTGCACTTGTAAAGTCTAATAATTGTCTGCACCCATTCCCGTCAAAGTTTGATACTTATATGAGAAATATTTTTTCTGTTCCGGCCAAAATGGATGTCATTTGAAAAAAAAATCCATTTCTTTCTAATAAAAAGTAATAAAAAAACCCCTTTTTTCTGCTGTTGAAGTAATTCGTTAATTCGATGCTTCTTATTCGTTAAATAGGGAGGTTTGCCTTCATTTTAATGGGGGAAAGAGAAAAATTCGTTAAACAAGGGTTTGTTAAATCTGGGTCCGACTATAAATAAATGTGTGTGTTTTAACTATTAATTCAATGCCCTTTTTGATTCAAAACAAGATCCTAAAATTTATTTTTATATAGACTTACCTAGTATTATTGATAACGCAATACTTAAAATAACTATTGAAAAGCATTTTATGACAGTAATGTGAAAATACCTAAGTTATACCATCAAGGACACATGTAACAAATTAATATACTAACAATTTCTCAGCTATATAATTACTAGACTGAATCTCTAATTAACATTACATGCGAAGATTTAAATGTCATTTTCCTACTGACAATCCACTGATCCTCCATCTAGAATTAACAAGTTTTCCGCGTAGTCATCTTTACGTGTGGAATGCATACATTTGCATGATTGAAATTTACTACATGCATTAGTAATGGGTTTGAGTTTATTCCATTACGTAAACATACGTAAATTTAAATTTTCAAATCAGTCATTATCTGTTTAAATATATACAGTGTAGTTACATGACTTGTAATTTAACGATAATTACATCTTCCATTATATGGTTAGCTCTTCATGAGAATTATTATAATTGAAAATATTGTTTGTAAGTACTGGTACCATATGTGTTTTACTTTCTTTGGTTTAGCATTAATATTTAAAAATTAATTGATATTTATTTGCTGAAGTTACCTAGATATAGAAAGTAATAAAAAACTTAATTAAAACAAATCGGAAACTCTCTCTCTTGGTTTGCTTTTACCAACAACGAATTTAATTTTTTAAAAAGTTGCACATTGCAAAGATTTGCGAAGAAAGGATCAGTAGGAATATGTTGAACGTATATGGGGATAAAGAAGTTGCCAAAACAAGTAAAAATATCGATAATAAGCATGATCGGAAGGTAATCCTAGAGAGCCGCTAGAGGCTGTGGGAGCAAAAAAATCATTATTAATGAAAAAGTTAAAGCAGTTTTTTAAATTAGTGACCATCAGCTGCGATGCAGGCATGACAAAGGTAGGAGAAATAAACTCGTACATTTTGGAATATTCCCAGCAATTTGCAAATGTTGGCAGTTGCGATTACAGTTCTGACCATAAATGTCCTCTGGTGATTGAATGAGGATCTTGAACGCAACGTTTGTTAGTTGTCGTTGGCGAAAAGAGTTCATGCAAAACAGACAAGGAGATCTGGCAGGCCAAACAAGGTCAATCTACCTGATGTGAAATGATTGATGAAATCTCAGCATCTAGATGATATCCAGGTACTGAGGTACCCTTTTATATCCAGGTACCCTTTTATAATCAGTTAGTGCTCTATCATCCTGGAACCACATAAACGCTCGCAAATATACGAGCATAAACCATACTCAATCCAACAATACCTCCTGCTGCAAGTTGAGATACTTCTGTTCATTAAAGAGGTCTGATAAGAGACACGGTTCAATAAAGTCATGGTGAATTATTTCTGTCTACGTACTCACAAAGAGCTTATCCTGTTGGCCATTTGAAAGTGTTGTAATTAGATTTAATGAGATACACGCATAATTGTAGTATTTATTAAATATGTGCGATTATGTGTGTAGATTGCTTAGTATGGGAGAAATCCATTTCCTCTTAGACTTGTACTCCTTGAAAACGGTGGGAGTGTGATCCCTCTTCACAGGGACGTCTTAAGACTTCTTAGGCCATGGGCCACTACACAAAAGTAGGCTCTGGGCCCCTACAAAAATGTAGACCCCAACTATGACCCTTAAAATCAAACAGTGCATATCACACGTTACCAAATACTCGTGTTGTTGTTGCTCATCTCCATGTCTAGCCAAGCTAGACCAAGTCCATGATCCCATTCATTCTCAAAAAATCCAATACCTTTAGAGGGTCTTCATAAAGATCTTGGTTTTAAAAGCCCCAGACAGTCAAGAATGTGTTCTGGGGATGCCTGTCAGGCAGAACACCTTACACAAGTTGAAAAAACTTTGTTTCCATCCCTAAAAGTCAAAGTTCGGAGGGGGCCACTCCGGAAACGAGTCAGAATAGTTTGTTCCTGCCTGCTGCAGTGAAGGAAAAGAGAACCACCAGGTAGTTTAGACTCATAACGGGGAGGAGCAGTCGAATACTCGTACAAACAATAACCCGAAGCAAATAATTGTGCATGATTTAAATCGCATGAACCGGCTCGACCGATTGCTGTCTATTGACTTTATGGTTGTAATGATAGTGTATGGTGGTAGGTCTAGGCCTATACATGGACGACGGCAGTGGCGCACACAGGAATTTTTCAGGGGAGGGGTCCGGGGTCAAAAGTTCACCATTCTTGTATCGGGCTCTTTTTGATTTTGTCGATTTTCGGGAAGTGGATAAGTGGTTTAAAGTAAAAAACTAGTTTTTGAATAAATAATTAGCATTATTTAATAAAATTAATCATTAATAGCAAGTAATTAATTAAATTTTACGTACTATATGCTTAGAATTATAATCGATCGGAAAAAAAATCCAGTGCTTTGGGTTTGGGGGGGGAGTCCAGACCCCAGGTCCCCCCTTGTGTGCGCCACTGGACGACGGTCATCCCACATAGCTAGTTGACATATCGTCTGAAATTCCCAGTTTTTCGGAGAATACAACTGGAAACATTTGACCGTTGAAATTATTCAGATCATGATCTTATTAAGGTTGAGTCAAAAACAAGACGAGGCCCGATTATGGTCGAGGCTATAGACACAGGCCCTGTAGGCCCATGCCTTAAGACGTCCCTGTCTATTCATGAAACACTCGCGATATAATTACATGGCTCACCTCTTGGTGTCGAGCTACAGTTCACGAGCTTCGTTGCAGCCACTTATCCACTTCATGCAGAATTGCCATCGAGCGGGTGCGTATACATATTACTTTCACGGGAAAAGTTATAAGGCATTAGTCCGTGGGTGAAGCCTTACTTCTAAGTTATCCTCGTGACCTAGGGGTGTGGGAGTGAATGAAGAACCAGGCGTTGCCATAATCTTAATATCTCTTTATTAAGATCTTAAACACTATACAATGATAATATTTATATGTTAACTTAGAGGATCTGAGGTGAAGAAACACACAATACGTATTACCAAATAAGCCACTATATTTAACTTTACCGCTTACTCCTAACCTCTGTTTATACACAGTTCTTAGTATTTAATAGAACGACTCTACCTCTATATCTTGGGTAGCCACAAATCTCTCGGATCTAAAATTGCGTTATGGTTTATCTCGTGTAGAATGGTATCCACCTTGATTTGAACACAATGGCACGAATAGCTGAGCACTTGAATATCGGATAACTTCTCACTTCTAACTTGAACTCTCCTAACCGCAGACTAGCATAATCACTTCCCAAAAGCCACACTGATTACGCTAAACTTCTGCTATTTAAAAAGTTCTTAGTTTGCATAATCACGCTTCGCTTCTGGATTTGGTTGGAAAGAATTTGCCTTTTTCGGGACCCAAAGAACCCAAGAGGATAATTAATAGAAAGCGTGATGAGCCCGTCACAAAGTTATGTTATTTAAAAAACATAGATAAAAGCACAGAGACGTAAATTTTATTTTAAAAACTAAAAATCTGTTGGTCTATAGGAGGGGTTTAAGTCCCAAGCCCTACCCTTGTGAGCGCCACCCCCTTCGCTCCACTTATCATTACTACAGTTTCTGCTTGATCTCTGACATGTGTTTGGGTAAGGAATGAGCCTGGCTCTATAAGCTGTCTGTATAATCATTGAAATGTTCTTTGACGGATATTGCTCATCTAGAAATCGTTCTTGTAAAGTATTACCCTTTCTCTCGTATTACCATTGGCAATGTTATAATAAAATGCATAATCAGTCTTTTTTGGTATTCAAATATTACCCCATCTCTGGTAAGAAAGAACAATCGAATGCAGAATTCTGCATAAGTAGGCGTAACATCTTTTAAGGGAATTTTTCTGCTGTACTTAAACTTGATTGGGGGAGATGTTTTCGTTGTGAACATGTGACACATTTATACAACCCCTATACAACAATATCCCTCTTGGTGATTAATACAACCCATTATAGGATTTTTGAGATTTATTTATATTAATAAACTAATAGGTAAAAGTAATGAAATATATATGTGATAAAATGACACTTATTGAAAGTATGCCGTAAAATGTACAAAGATAAGAAATATGCCATACAACTTTCCTATTTACACCTCGTAATGAGTATGTTTTACAATTCAATGACTTGCCGAACATAACTAAGGTAAATGATTAAGGTAGAGTTTCTCAAACTGTGGGGCTCGCCCTCTTAGGCAGCTGTGATAACTCTAGAACCGTGGTGGGCATTAAGTCGATCACGATCGACCGGTGGACCGCCAAGACATTTCGGGTTGACCGCCTTCACATAAAACCTTAGACGCGCATACTAAAAGAAACACAGATGGTTATCAAGATAATGAAAACACCCGTGAATAAAACTCCAACCCAAATTTGAGAGACGTTTTCAAGAATTTACTAGACTAGAATCACACAAAAGTTGCATTCATGGGTCATCCATTTTATAATGTTAATGTGAAAAATATGACTAAATATATGGTACATATTCTCTTTATCTCTCGAGGAAATCGAAGCTTTTCTCTTTCAAAAGGACGTAATTTGTAAAGAATAACTTTTGGAATCTATTAGTCGAAGTAAAGTACCCCCAAATTTAAAAAAAAGCTGCAATTCATTTAACATCGTTCTTTCGCTCTACCTACCGGTGTAAATCTACATTTTCAACGAAGAATATAATTAAGACAACATATTCCCGTTTCACAGACGACCACTTAGAATCCAGTGTAAGATTAGCAGTTAGTAATTATATACCAAGGTATTCAAGATCGGGGGGGATAAAATGAAGACTAAGTCGTCTATTGAGACTATAGCTATAAGAACTAATTTTAAGTGAAAATTATTTAATTTGTGATGTATTGTGAATTGTTTGAAAATGCATCATTTAATATTAAATTTATGGGTATAATCATGTTCGTATTTTGCGTTTTAGTTAAAACGTAGTTTTAAAAGAGTAAGTTTTTTCTGCTGTAGTTATGTAGGTAAGTACACACTGCATTTATTATTGATGTAATATTGTGTTGAGGTTTTGTTTTTTTTTTGGCTCATCACACCTACGTCACATGGTGAATCGCAACACCTTGAAAAAAAAAATTTCCCAGCCCCCAGGGCAACCAATTGGAGTCAATGATCACTTTACCAAGCATCCAACCAGAGAGCAACCTCTAAGCTCTCAGTCATGCCAAAAAACCTCGAAAATTTCCCATCCTGACGAAGCACGTTAGCCACGCCTCCCTGATTCCATCGTCCAACCAATTGCCGCCATGCCACTCAGCAGTATGAAAAAAACCCACTTTCGTCAAGCCCCACATCCAAGTTCTATCAAGACATGGGATTGAGGACTGTGTTACAGTCCGGATGCCCAAAAGAAAACGCCTATTCAACCTTGAAAATATTAAAAGTAGACCGTGCCATGTAAAAGTCTGCCCACCCCTGCTCTAGAAGGAGGGCTTGAGTATATTGAAAAGTAGAAAACAAAAGGTAATATTAAAAAAAATTATTAAATTACACTGAGAAAGTGAACAAAATACATTCGGACATAATAAAAAATAAAATACTCACATTTACACAGATATAATACACTTTTAAATGCATCAGTACTACGCAATGTACTATTTTATAGTTAATTTAACAATACTAAGTTAAGAACAAGGTTAATAATCCCCAGGGACCCCCCTCATGGGCTTGTCATATATAAAGTTATACACAACAATTACCTTGATAATTTGTACGGCTTATAATTAATCCCTTAACTCCCTATTAAAAGATACGCGATTCGCTCCACAATGCCACAATTTTTTACGTTGGTACGCGCATGTCATGTATTGAGGGGGGGGGAGAAAAGGAACAAATAAACAAATACTCTGGAATAAGTAAATCCATCGCAAACGCTGTTATAATCCTTTTATTGCATTCTAAGGCCTTCGGAATAGTATTATGGATAGCAGTGGGCAGAAAAGATCGCACTTCAGAAAGACGTATATATACGTCTGGGGCATTTAATGCTTTGACTGAGCGAGACACTTATACACGCCGGGGGCACTTAAGAGGTGGAAGTCATATTGTAGCTTTAGCGTCGAAGTATAGTATTATTAAATTCAATACATTGTTATTATTGAGGGGGAAGGGGGGGTGATGAAAATTATGGTTGAATATTGGGTCGCAAATATTGAAAGTTTGAGAAGCACAGGCTTAAGAAAGTCACTTGACCAAGGCTTAGAATTACGAAGTGAGTCGCCAATAGCCTTTTTGTTGCTTTGAAGTGTATTGTTCATAAGCAATCAATCAATCAAAGATCATGTGTTGTGCCTTAAAGAACAGTTATATACCTTATATGAAACTTATAAAGAACAGATAAATAACAAATTATTTCGTGGAGATCTTTGAACAAATATCTCTCTCTCTAAAAAAAAATTACAAACTCACATTCCTTTCGGTAAACTAGAGGGTTGTTAGGATCAACAAATAATTGTAAACATAATTAAAATTACTGTTTACTAAATAAAATTAATTAGTCCTTTGATTTAAAATGTTTGTAACAGATTTGAAAACAAGTTTCGCTTAGTCTTTATTTCCCTCCATTTAAATTTGATCAAAGGAATAAATAATTCAATTTGATGTCATGAAATATAAACATGTTTGCTTATTTTGTGGTTGTGTGTGTTTTCTTACTGCTTAATTGAATGATTCTAGATTTGAAGTGCGTAAGAAAATTGTTTGTTTTGAAACTAACTTAATTTTGTATGGGAAAAAAGAAATCATTCAAAGAGTATTAAATCTAAAGACTATTACATTTTGTTTAGCAAATTTACTCTTCATATCGCGTTATGAATCTCATTCAAATTTCGATTAAATACCTTAAGCTTAAGACATGCATTTAATTTTAGTGCTTCTAAGTTATTATTTATTAAATAAGAAGGAAACTTTTAATATATTGGAATTAAATATCTTGCACAAACAGAAGCGAATACGGAATTTGGGCACCAAATACCCCCACAAATGTTCAATATTGTTCAAATCGGAAGATTGAGGAGACCAAATGTTTGTGTGTGTGATTGTGTGTTTGCGCGCTTGTGTGAATTTATTAACTAAATATTTACTAAAAAATTCTAATATTATACATTTTTTCTTTAAATCATAAAAATGAACATCCTATTTTGAAACTCAAGGCTCATTAGAAAGATGAAAAACGTTATTTTATCAGATTTATTCGTAATTCCTTAAAAAAAGGACCAGATCTTAAATTTCTGACTGATTTATTCCTAGTAGAAGAATATCTAAACAGTTAACACGTGCCCTACTGAATAGTTAAAACGTTTCCCTAAACCAGCGTTTCTCAAACTGTGGAGTGTGCCACCCTGGGGGGGGGGGAGCCTATTGAAATGTCGAAAACAAAAGATAATATAAGAAAATTATTAATTTATGGCAGGTTAACAAACAAAATACATTCTGTCAAAGTAAAAAATAAAATACACATTTATACTAATATAATACATTTATAAATGAATCAGTACAACACAATGTATTTTATAATTAATTTAACATTAAGTTAAGAACAAGTTAAATAATTACCAGTGACCCTATGCGCTTGTTATATAAAAAATTATATCCAAAAATTAATATTTATATTGATAATTTGTACGGTTTATAATTAACCTCTTAACCACCTGTTAAAAGTTACGCGATTCGTTCTCCAATGCCATCGTTTTCCAAGTTTGGGATGTATTGGGGAGGATGAGAAGGAAAAAGAAGTAAATCCTCTAAATTAAGTAAATCCTTCACAAACACTGCCAAAGTCCTTTTATTGCATTCGGAATAGTTTTATGGATATCAATGCACGGAAAAGATCGTACTTCGGCAAGACGTAGGGGCAATTATCGCTTCTGTTGAGCGAGACGTTTATCTACGTCAGTGGCACTTAAAAAAATCGGTTAAAATCGTGTTGTAGTTTCAGCGTCAAAGTATAGTATTATTGAATTCAATGCATTGTTATTGTATGGAAGGGGAAAGGAGGCGATGAAAATTATGATTAAATTTTGGGTCGCAATTAGTGAAAGTTTGAGAAACCATGTTTGCGTCATTTCTAAAAATAATTTATATTTTAATTCATTCCCATTATATTTTTTTCCGATTTTATATGTAGAACGGGATGAATCTCTCTCCCTCTCTTCGCATTTTGTACCTCTCTTTGTATTTTAATTCTATCGTATTTGGACGGAGAGCACTCTCAACTAAATCACCTAATATTAAAATTACCCAATTATGTCTAGGACTTTCAAATGTGCATCGATTAGTATCTGGGACTTACAGCCACAAAATGAATACCTTTTTAATTTATACACACATATATACACAGTGGCGTATTATGTTGACATGTCACGTGCGCCATTTTTATTTCTGTAATAATCGTCTTCTGATAATTACAGCCCGTCGTTGGCGATTTTGAGACAAAAGCATCTTAACGTGGGTAGCACGTCTTTCCAGCATAAGTGGTTAATTGTCTTAAAAGCTTTTGATCAATTTTAAGAGCATTTACAGTTGCCAGTGAGGTTAAAATTCTTCCTTAATTTTATTCTGTCGCCAAATTAAGTTACGCGACCCCAAATGGGATCGTTATTCGCAATTTGAGAAGTCCTGCTCCATAAAAGGACTGCAAATAAGTTTATCTGAAAACGAAATAAATTATTCTAGGAGTTATAAATTGGATTGATTGTTTTTTTTAACGTAACACACAAAGAAGCAGCTCGAGGGATATTGGTGACGGACCTCGTAGTTTTGAATCTCTGTCAAGTGAGAAGTATGACTCCTAACTCTCCAAACTTCCGCAGCACACCATTTTAAGTTTTAACCTATTTTACCTCCTTCAGTCCTTCTCCAAAATGGGTGTTAAGTAGTCCCAGAAATCGAACAACTGATTTGATATAAACAACGCCGGGCCCACGAGTTTGCGACCATAAGCATTCGGCTATCATGGCCCTCCTCGATTAGGTATTGTTACGCAACATAGAAACATGTTTGAAGAAAGGGGTGCCAGCTCAGGCACCATCCTTGCCATTTAGCTGAGTCAAAGTTAGTCCGTCAGCATTGTCCTTTATGTTGCTTTATAGCGCAATGTTAATAAATACTCACTCACTCAATCATAGAAACATCTTAGTTCCAGTAACTTAAGTGAAATGGAATGAATTCGTACAAAGATAAGGATTATTTCTTGTGGGAAAGAAATTTATTTCCAGTATATTTAAAAACTCTCTATATTATTTATAGCAATAAACTAACATATATCACGCAGATTGACAAAACTGTTTTAGTAGTTCACTAAAGGAGGAACGTTATCTTGTGTCAGAACAATAAAGCTTTATATCTATATCCCCTTTAAGTGGGACCATGGTAGTCTAGTGTTCATAGTCCCGAACTCGTGGCCTGCGTGTCACGAGTTCGAGCCTCAGTACCACTGAAGACCCACTGTGTAGAGAGGTTGAGGAACATTGAATCTGTAGAAAATGAAAATCCTCCCTTTGGCGGGGTGTGGAAGTTAGAAGAGGGAAGTGTCATCCCCGATATCTTCGTCCTCCATCCAGGTATCTTCCTTTTGGCCATGGTTCAAAATTACGAGGTCCATCGTCAATAGCCCCCATGTTGCTTTACAGTGGAACGTTAATAAACACTCACTCCCTCTATCCCCTTTTAAGCGGGGCCTCGGTAGCTTAGTGGTCATGGTCACATACTGGTGATCACCATTGCCAACTCGCGGGTTCAAATCCTAATGCCACTGAAGACTCGACATGTAGAGAGGCTGATACACAATAAATCTATTGTGGCTCAAGTGAGTGAGTGAATATTAACGTCACACTATTCAGCTACTCGAGGGCTTTTACGACGGACAACGTAATTTTGAACCATTGTCAAGCGACGAGGACAGCACCTGAACTAGTACCACCTCCTCTCCCAGCTTCCACACCACACCAATGGGAGGACGTTTGAGCTCTCAACAGATTTAATGTGCATTTATCCCTTACACGGCGGGTCTTCAGCGGTACTAGGCTCGAACTCATGACACGCTCGACACGAGTCCGTTACCTTGACCCCTAGGCTATCGCAGTCACTATTATGACTCAAAGTCCTCACGTTGGGAAGAAGAGAAAATTTGAGGAATGGGGTCTCAGCTTAGGTTTTCCTTATCACTTGACCGTGGTTCAAAATGACGAGGTACGTCACCAATAGCGTTCGAGCTGCTTTAGAAAGGGGCGTTATGAAACACATTTACCCACTATTTCATTACTAGCGAATATTCAATATTGGATATTTCACCTATTTATGGGCCTATTTTCTTTTCCCTTCAACACATATCTTCCAATTCCATCCCCCATATAACCGCGCATTCATTCTAACACCCTCTTGGACCGACGAATCCGCCTGTTGATACCATCCCCCAAATATATTGGGAGCGCTGATGTTTGAACACTGGGAATGCTGCCTTCAATGGAATTATGTGGCCAAGTACTCGATTGGCGACATTTGGACAGATAATGAAGGAGGCTATTTAGAATGGATGGATTCCGATTCATTAAAGTCGCGAGGCAACATTTACTATCTCGTTGGCAAAATTTAAATCGATATTAGAGTAAAATGCTCAGGATTGGATACCGTTAATTTAACGGGGTTTTATATTCTGTTAAAAATATTTAAAACAGTAATTAAAGATAACAACATTGGGATATCTAAATTGGACACTGAAGTGTATTTTATTGTCATGTGCTTAATTTTAACATTGAAATTACATTAGCTGAAAAACGAACTAAATTAAATGAGTAAAATTGGAGGGGTAGAATTATACTTTCATTCAAAAAATTTCATATTTTGAGAAATAAAGGTTCCTTTAATGTTTAAAAAATAAATTAAAATAAAATAAATATTAAAAATTAAATATTTTTAAGATATCTCTCTGACTACGTTCGGAACCACGATTTTGATAAAGCGTATAAATGAATAATCTTTTAAACATTTAGTGCCTCTGGAATTAGAATATACATATAAAGTGGTTTTAAGAATATTATTACGAGAAAAATTTATTTAAATGCAATTCCTTGGCAAGATGTAGAAAGAATGACATATTTTCAAAACATTCTCTTTGCATGAAAAATGCCTCTAAAATAATATTTTGTAATACACAGCTGAGACTTTTCTTCTGAACCTAAACTAGGATTTTTGAAAAATTCATATTATTTTCAGAGTTACTATCAATAGAAATAATAACCTATACTTTTTGTTAAAATTTCCCTACTCTGATATACTAAAATATGTGAATAAATGCACTCATAAGTTATATATTTCAAAAATCCTAGTTCAGACTCGGTACAGAAAAGTCTTAGCTATGTATGCATGAAAAATATTATTATTATAGAAGAATTTTTTCACACACACACATATAAGAAGATTGTTTTGAAAATGCTTTATTCTTTCGTCATTTTTTTGCCAAAAAAAAATTGTAATTAAATAGTTTTTTTCTAGTAATACTTTTCTTAAAACAATTTTATTATATATTCTAAATAAAATATCAAAAAAAAAATCATTTACATGCATTGTTTTTATTTATATAAACTCAATTTGGAAAAGAATCAAAGTAAAAAAATTCTGGCATCTTTTAATTAAGATTTTTTTTATTTTAGTTGATTAAAATAAATCCAATTATCAGAAATTAAACATTAACTGTCTCTTTATGTATTAATTTAATTTAAACAAAAATCTAAAGAATGTTAAAAATTGGAATTAATGTAAGCAGATTTTTTTAAAAAAAAGTTTTGAAAGTTTCCGAATTATTTTTCAACTGAGGCTTCTTTTTCCGTAAACAGTTTTTTAATAACTCGATAAATAAGGGTAATTATTATGATATTACAAAGAATGTAGGGTGTAAATGAACCGGTTTACTCTGGTTTGGAGGCCACTGTTACCTAAATTTTTCAATGAATTCCCTGGTTGTTAAAAGGGCTCTTGAGTGTATGATTAGTATTCTAAATGATTACTCGCCAAAGAAATAAAATCCTGCTCATACAATGAAAATATGATTAAGGATAAATTCTATAAACGATAAAGCTAGAATAAAGGCACAGTAAATGGCACTTGAAGAAGTCAATAAAGAAGCAATATCAAAATATATATTGAATAATAATTTTACTGTTAAGTGCGTAATACATTTTAAGAGATGATTCCGTTAATTCTTTTTGAAAGAATTTTGTGTTTTTATCTACTTATACTTCTATTTGTTCACTTTCAGTATTAAGTGCATGAAATGGAATATTATTTTGAATGTTTACATGGTAATTAGGACAGCGAGCAAATCGTTAATGTTTTTTTAATTGCTTCCGTTTTATAAAAGGGATTTTATAAGGTAACGGATTTTTGATTAGACTAAATGCGATTTATAAGACGTAAATTTTTTGTAATTGTAGTATTTTAATATACATAGTTGTGTGATGTCTTGTTCGTAGTGCATTTAATATTATCTTATTAGAGATCATTGCATGTTTATAAATTTGTGGAAGAGAATGATTTGAACATTAGTCTTCCCTCCAAAACTAACAGATTCTTTTTTTTAAATATTTGATATGTTTGCAATCACATATCTTGCATTTTAAAAATATAATTGATACTGTGCTTGAAATAGGTACAAAATTTTAAAAAAATTAATGTGTTCCCTTATAAGGTTTACAGTCAATTACTATTTAATTATCTATAGTTAACCGTATTACTGAAGTTTTTCAATCCTTGAAATACGAACAATTAAAAAAAAAAACGTTTTCAGTGTCAAATTTAGAGTGTATAGTTTTTTTCCAGATCAAGTTTTTTTTTTGTGCAAGAAATCTTTAGCACTATCTTAAAAAATGTTGACAAAAATATCTGATAGTCAAAAATTTATTTTTGTATTTTCTTTACTTAACCGTCATTATAGATCTCACTGTCTCTCTCTTTTTAGCTTTCAGATATTTTTAATGAAAATCTTATTCTATAATAATATAATAAGTTTCCAAAGAAGAAAGAAATTGGAGTTCAAGATACATTACAAATGTAGATACAAAAAGAGTCTTTGGTCTAAAATGGAGACCTATTGCGATTTCTAGAGTTGTCGCTGAATTAGACCAGCGACTTAGGGTTATCAATGCTTTATGAATCCCCTTATATATATATATATATTATGTGTGTGTATAATAATTCCGTCTAGTATCCTTTTAAATAACTTTTAATTCTTTAGTTCAGGACTAACGTGTTTATTTTAATCTTAATCGAGTAGTAACATTGCTCAGAAACATGCTCCCTTCCGTTTCTGACCAATCGTGGCTCCTGTTAGAAAGGAGTCACGCGACCTTCGCAGCTGGTATATAAAGCGAAAGTTCTTTGTGGTTCTTTTTATCTTTGTCTTCGTCCTGTGAAACTTTGCTGCTGCTATGTTGCTTCTGATATGTGTGCGTGTTTGTTGTTAATCGTATGAATGTCTAATTTAGAGTAAAACTTAGTACCTGCAACATGTTCCTCATTAATACAACATCTTCCATATGCATTTCTATTCTAGGCCAAAGAATCAACAATCCATTAATTACAATAAAAATATTATTCGTCGTAGTGTTATATACATTGCTGGCCACCGTAAATGCAACACCAAGAAAGACAAGAGAAAGCACAACAAAATTTATTTTGTAGATAACATGTTGACCAAGTATCAAATGATTAAATTTATAGACTTCTGTGAAGTGTGGAAGTGTGGTTTCTGCCAGAATCAGTAGCCAGAGTAGCCACTATTGTTGGAGATCACCGCTGCCACACGCCTCGGCATTAATTTAAAGAGACTTTGGATGTGTTCTTGGGGTACAACAGACCAAGCAGCTTCCACACGTTGCCAAAGTTGATCTGGTGTGGCAGCAGGGGGTGTAATCTGGGTCAATCGTTGAGCAACCATGGGCCACATGTTTTCTATCGGTGAAAGATCCGGAGAGCGAGCCGGCCAGGGAAGCAATTAAATCTGGTGATTGAAGAAGGACCTTTGGACAATGCGTGCCATGTGTGGACGCACATTATCCTGTTGAAATATGGCTGTGGCCAAGCCCTGAAGGTAAGGAAAGACAACTGGCTCCAACACCTCGGAGATATAGCGCTGGCTGTTTAATGTACCGGCAATGTGTACTAGAGGAGTGTGAGAGTGATATACAATACCATCCCATACCATAATACCCGATGCAGGACCAGTGTGGTGGTGCATAATGCAGCTGTTCAGCATCCTCTCTCCACGGTGTCTTCAGACTCGAATCCGACCATTGTGGTGTTTTAGACAGATGCGTGACTCGTCAGTAAAGACAACTTCATTCCATTCTGCCGTCCACATCCTTCTTTAATCGCACCATTGGCGGCGGAGACGTCTGGGTTTCTGCGTCAAGTGTAGACCAAGCAATGGACGTTTTGCGGACAGACCACTCTGCTGTAAACGGCGTCGAATGGTACGCGCAGACACTGAATGATGCGTTACAGACACAATGTGCTGTGCTACGGTTCGTGATGTGACTGAGCGATCCGTCATTGCCATGCGCACAATTTGCCTGTCCTCACGTGAAGTGGTGCGCTAAGGTGGATGCGATCGACCACGACGGTCCATCGTACCCTCCTGCATACAACGGTCACATATCCGCATTAGAGTTGTTTGGTTTCGTCCAACACGACTACCGATTTCCCTGAAAGATAATCCACAATCTCGGTGGGCCACTATCCTTCCTC
This sequence comes from Trichonephila clavipes, assembly GCA_019973935.1. Lineage (NCBI taxonomy): Eukaryota > Metazoa > Arthropoda > Arachnida > Araneae > Nephilidae > Trichonephila > Trichonephila clavipes. The sequence goes on from BMAU01006598.1 coordinate 44,265, forward strand.
TGTCGAACTCGGATACTTGTTCAAAAGCTGATCGCTGTTTTCTACGAGACATAATTGATCGTTTTTTGAAAAAACTTCAAGAAAAACGCAATTGCCGAACTTGAAATCGTCGAAATCTCCAAGCCTTAAATTGTGCTTTGAGGTGGCGCCACAGGCGCGCGTGGTTGTGTATCTGCGCTGAAATTCTAATCATTTGCATATCTCACCTCCGCTAATGCATGCTGTAAATTTCTTGTTATTTGCATGCTTCCTTCAGGGTGTTGCATTTACGGTGGCCAGCAGTGTATATGTTTGTATATATGTGTGTGTGTGCGCGCGTATGCGTGCGTGCGTCGTTAATGTTATAATATAATCCTAAAACACCGAAAAACGAATTAAAAAAAAAGAAAGGAATTATAGTCAAAAATAAAAGATATAAGTACAGTAAGACCCCGCTTTGCGCGGGGTATACGTTCCATCAAATTAGAGCGTAATATGAAACAGCGTTAAACGATGTTATCTCATCATGTAAATAATGGGGTTAGGGGAAGATGGGTGGAAAATTGATCAGTTATTTTGCCCTTAAATTTATTATGTTTTTATAACAATAAAACAAAAATATATTTCTTACAAATATAGAAACATAATAAACGAATATACATATAAAAATAAATAAAATTCTGAGTCAGTATGTTTACATTTCAGATCATTCAATCTCTCTTCTGTATTTCCAATTTTCTGTCTTTTTATCAAGAAGATAGATTGACTTAAAGGCATATTGTGTTCAATTTCGACGTCAATCCATATAGAATCAATTTCATATATTGTTATATTTCTAGAACGGATAATTCTAGTTACAGAGCTTGTCGTACTTGCAGTTACCGATAGCAGTATTTTTTCTTTATTCTTAAGAATGGTCCTCATTGTTGAATTCGCCAAATTCAATGCAGCATCAATGTGAGGTTGACGTTCACCAGTATCTAATCTTCTAATCCCTTGCATTTTAGTTTCTAGTGAAATGCTTTTTCTTGTAGCTTTATTTTCGTGGTTTTTATTATCACCCATGATATTTGTCACTTTAGAAGTCGTTGTATTATCTAAATTTATACTTACAATAACATGAACAAATATTTGAAACGATAAAGGTACGTTCGTAAAACACCACAGGAAAGATGAAACACAGATAAACCGCTTCAGATATCGGGAAGCCTAACGCAGCGTGTAATTTCGGGAATCCCACAGTAAAAAAAAGAGAGCGTTAAACCAAAACAGCGTTAAGCGGTGTCTTACAGTAACCATCTAATTTTGAAAAATCAGGAAGCATTTCAAAATGAGACTTAGAAAATAATATTATAAATTAGTAGTTTATAAATTAGTAATAAAAATTATTTGAATCCTTAATTATATAATTAATATTTATAACTATTTAAGTAAAAATTAGACGTTTTTTCTATTACGAGTTACAAAATATGTTGAACTATAAACTCACATCTCCTAGAGATAAATATATTCATGAAGATCTTGGAGAAAAAAACTGATATTCAATATAATAATTGAATAACATCCATATCCTATATTCATAAGAAAACAAAAGTAGACAAATCATTAAAGAAAAGAAAGCAGAAGAGAAAAATATTAAACTGTGACAAAGAGAAAAATTATCAGAGTCTAGGAATAAGCTAAAAAACGTCTAAAATTATTATTAGTAGTAATAAAATACCCATATAATACAAAAAATAAAACAAATAAAGATATCATGTGATAAAAAAGACTGATCAGTATTTAATAGCTTTAGTCTGGATCGGAATTTACGAGCAACGTCTACCACGGATTATTTTTAATATATCATGCTTTAAAAGTCGAAGCTTTGTTGTTGTTTTAATTGGAAATTTGATCAAAACATATTTAAAAAACCGAAAAAAAATAGAAATTTAAAAAAAAAACTTATTTTCCACAAAAAGTACTTATTTTATTCCATCATTGTATATTTTTTGTGGTCAGTCTAAGAATAACAAAGTAATTGCAGTTTATAGTCAAAACTGAGTTGGAAATATTTTTGTTGGAGACTGAGGATTTATATAGATGCTTAACGTTCAAATTTTGAAATGTCGTCTAACAATATTTTTTTTCTGATTTAAAACATTGCAAAAGTTATTCTAAACACCCCTATTTATGAACCCCATTACTTTATTGCACATTACTTCTTCATTTTATCCATTACGTTATTACATAACTTTTACATTTTTGTAAATCCATTACCGTAATACGTTACTTATACATTATTACTAGTAAACATGATAAATTGTAATTTCTTTTATGTTTTATCCATTACTTCATTACTTTAAAAATTTTGTTTTTGTATTTAATTCTTACGCATTTGACGTTTATTGTGTAATACCAACATTGAAATTTTTTGAGTTTTAAAAAATTTACTTTAACTTATAGAAAACCAAGTAATTTGATTTTTCATCACATCGCAATTTAAAACTGCACAAAGAATATTGGCGACGAGCCTCGGTCAAGTAACTAGAATGGTACACGAACTGCAACCTCTTTCTCCAAACTTCTAAACCACTGCAATGTGATGATTTTGTGCTTAACATACAAGGTGATTCGCTACTAGACCGACATATTTACAGGGTGTGTAGGGTTACAAAAACGACTTGGAATCCCATAGGGATGCAGGGTCACGAATGCGTAGCTGCTATGGTGCAAAGAAGAGAGAGAAAAAAAAAAAAGATAGCAACCCTTTAATGGAACAGAAAAATTTTTTATTAAATTGTTGCACTACAAACAGATGTTTGAAATTACGACCAGTAGTTATCTGGCAAATCTGACAGTAACGCTGCATGGAATTCCTGATGTTTTGGTAGATTTCTCCAGGAAGTCTTGCTGTAGATGGCCCTGAATGGAAGGTTTCATCAACACCAATTCGCTGGAAGTCGTCATTTGAGATCCGTTTCCCGAGTTAGCAGGATGAACTCTTATTCAAATGAGGAACTGCCGATATGCTGATAAAGTATGGAAACGGACACGCTGCTTGGTGGTTGTACCAGGAACGTTACCAAAACAGGCGTGTTCCACATTACACGGCCTTCGCTAGAGTGAACAAAAAGTTATGTGAGGCTGGTTGTTTAACAAATTAACTGGTTCTTTTTGGTGTACAAGACACACTTTCCTTCAGTTAAAGATCTCATCGCTCGAAATCTATAGCTGCCATGAGTATACGTGACATGCCAGGAATCTTCCAGAACGTAAGGAATTCCGCAGGCCAGAAGTCAGGCCTGCCGCGCAACTTCTGGCGGTAATTATAGCCATAATTTGTTGCAATGCAACCTTTCAATAAAATGTTTTCTGTCCTATAAATGTGTTGCTATTTCAGTTCTTTTTTCCTGCTTCTTTGCACCGTAACTCGTAGTTACGGCATCTGCGACCCTGCATTTCCATTTGATTCCGAGGCATCTGTGTACCCCCTGCACACCCTGCAAGTTTGTCCGTCTGGTAGCGAATCCCCCCTGTATATTTGTGTCCAATTGTTACTTAGTTGGAATGAAGATTGATCCAAAGTTTCTTAAAACTATAGTATTAGATTTTATTTATCTACTTTCTAATTGTTAACTGTTGATCAAATCAATTTTAATGTGAAATATTCTAAAGTGGTTTTATTTTCTTTTTTTTTTTTTAAAAAAAGTCTATCTATCAATTAATAATTAGATAAGCAATGCACAACAATTTAATGATTGCATTTAAAAATAAGGATGGAAATTTTGAAATTCGCAAAGTTTAAATTCTATCAAAACATTTTTCTAGAAATTGATGATTTTAATTTATGTCGCCATTTGAAGCAACATTAGGGGTTTAGGCGATGGAACTCGTAATTTTGATTCGCAGTCAAGTGACGATACCTGATGTGGCAACTCTCTCCACTCCAAACTTCCCCACCGTTCCAACGAGAGGACTTTGAGTAACGTGTATAAGCAGTGGATCTTTAAAGGTACTAGGTTTCGAGTCAGGGACCACGACCCCTTGGCAATGACAGGCCAATAGTTTTAGTAATTAAGTTATGTAAATTAAAACACTTGATTTTGAAATGTATGAGTGCATTTGTGTCTGAACGAAACTCTTAAAAATACTATACTATTAATAATAACTTATTAATACAATTTATTTTTGTTCACAAGCAAATGCTTGCAATATTTTTATGAAAGTACATTAAATTTAAGCATTACGAAACACTCAAATTCACCAAATTTATCTAATTAATTCAATATTGTAAAGACTAAAACATATCCGCTGTTTAAAATTATGGAGTAGTAAACTATAAATTTTCGGAACGAATAATGCAAAAAAATGTACTAACTGTTGAAATTATCGAAAATTTTCAATATAGACAAAGTAAAAAAATGTGTAGAATCAATTCATGCTAATAAAAAAATTAATAAACAGAATAATAGATATAGACTTTAGTAACTGAGTTTATTTAAGGTATCCGACTACTTGCGGTCGCCAAAAGCCCTCGTGTAGCTGAACAGTGCGACGTTAATATTCAATCAATCAACCGACTACTTGCGACAACATTTTTTTTTAAAATGGAGATTTTTGTGTGGTTTTTTTTTAGATTTATTTAGTCTATTTAAAAAAATTCTAAAATTAAGAAGAGAAAAATAAATTATTACTACTAAAATGGGAAAACATGGGTAAAAAATGACAAAAATTAGATAAACGGGGACCACTCTGTACAAATAGCAAATGAACAAATTCTCACCTTTTCAATTTTGATGTATTACTTTGCAATTCCTTTTCGAAATGGAGGAATTTCAGGATACTTTCAGGATATTTGAATTTTTACAAAAACTACAGCACTTTATCTTAGCTATCGTATGAAATTGCTTACAAAAACAGTGATTATATTCACATAAAGAACTGTAAATTTTGTAAAAAAAAACAGTGATTGATGAATCTGAAGGTTAAAGCCCTTCTACTGTCATACAGGACATACACAAAAAAATTCGGCAAATTATTTAAAAAAATTTTGAGCAATCACTGTCCCTGTTTGTCAATTTTTTAAAAATAAATCATGATTTTAGAGTAGTCGGATTCCTTAATAACGGAACTAAATTATACGTTGTGGAAAACCTAACTCTTACGACAGGAGAGAGAGCACTCACTCTTATACCTGGGCAGACATATCTCAATAAAGATCTTTCTCATTTGAACTCTTTCTCCATCGGAAATATCACTGATACATCCTCCACAAAAAACAACTCCAATTTACATAAATCTCATCCTACAGACTCCCCTCGTAAAAACACTTACCCTTGTGTGTCAAATTGATGAGGAAGGGGGGGAGAGCTTTAGAAACAAAGGAAATGAGTGTGAAAAAGTGTACTTCCTCTTCCTCCTTCTCTAACCCTCTCTCTCTCTTGGACGCATCTTCTGGGATAAGATGGATGACGGACGCGGCAGTCTCTTAACATCTGCGTCCGCAGCTTAACTACCTGCCTCCGGAATGAATCTCTCAAGGATTGATGATTAGTCATGTTTACAGCATCCGTAAATTTATCAAAGTGAAATGAAGAGGTTATTTTCACTGGACGTGTGACTACGGATCTAACGTATTAAAATGTGGACTAATTCAATGGAATATTATACGCGGATTCAACAAGTTCTATTTTTTGAAAAAAATTTCTCTAAATTTGCTTCTCTAAATCTATTATAGAGTCAAAGAATAGGATTTTAACTTTAAGGATATAAAGATGGTCTATTATATATACACAGTCTAACCTCTATTTTGTGAATTTTTTTATATAGCGAACTTTTTCCTTGAACTAAGAACATTTCTCGATTTTCTTCATAAAATAACCTACCAATAACGAAGTGCATTTTCTATGTAACGAACTTTTTCTTGCGATTCAATTTTTTTTCTCCCTATGTTTTAAGTATTTCTAGACATTTCAATTATTCTCTGTTTTAACACTTTTTACGGGGATCATAAAGGGAGTTTTGATGCATTGAAAAGATATGAGGTGTGTATATTTAAGAAACAAAGCATTTCTACATTAAAAAAAAAACCTCAAACAAAATTATCAGATTTTATGAGTAATTAAATTTAAGGACGCATGTGGTAATGTATGTTTACAATCTCTAGTTATAAAATAATGTATGTGTGCATAAAATTATTTGTATGCTTTTAATTAGAAAATGTCCCTAAAATTGATTAATTTTAACTTAAAATTATTTTCTTAATGTTGAAAAAATGCAGTATATTCCTCGATATTCTTTTTCTTGTTTTCCTTGCAGTTTTCCTTTCTTACTTTTTTTATTTGATTGGTAAGATAAATAGAATACATAAATATTAATTCACAAAAGGTGTAAATACAATCGAACCTCCCTGTAACGAACCTCTATATTACGAATTATTTTATACAGCAAACTCTTTCGTGGAACCAAAAACATTTCACGGTTTTCTTTGTAAAATAACCTCTCAATAGCGAAGTTCATTTTCTATGTAACGCACTTTTTCTTTTCTGATTCAATTTATTTTCTCCCTATTTTTAAAAAATTTCTTAACATTTCAAGTCAAGTTTTCTCTTATAACACATTTTATGGTGGTCATAAATCTTGAACTGGTTTTACAAGGGGTCTGACTCCACCAGAAAAAAAAATTTAATTTTTTAAATAAAAAACTCAAATAAAATTAACAGATTTTAAGAGTAATTAAATTTAAGGACGCATGGGGTAACGCATGTTTAGAATTTCTTGTTATAAGATAATGTATGTTTAAAATTACTTGTATGCTTTAAATAAAAAAATGTCCATAAAAAAATTCTTTAATCTTAATATAAAATTATTTTCTTAATATTGAAAATACAGTATATTCTTCGACATTATTTTGCCTTGTTATCCTTGCAGTATTACTTCCTATTATTTTTTTTGTTTTATGGGTAAGGTATATAAAATAAATATACATTAATTTTACAAAAAGGTGTGAATAATTACTTTTTTTAATATATAGTGTTTATGAATTTAAAATTTGTATTATGTGGTTTATAAAGTATATTGAAAGATGAACCTCTATACAACGAATTTTCCATGCAACAAACTTTTTTGCGGGATTTAGCAACTTCGTTAAATAAAGGTCCGAATGTAATTACATTGTTTAATAAATAGTGTTTATGAATTTAAAATTTATTTTATGTGGTTTATAAAGTACAGCCAGACCTCTATATAACGAAGTCGCTAAATCCCGAAAAACAGTCCATTGTATGGAAAATTCGTTGTATATAGGTTCATCATTCAATTTTCTTTATAAACCACATAATACAAATTTTAAATTTATATATTAAAAAAAAGTAATTATTCACACCTTTTTGTAAATTAAAAAAAACATTTTATGTATCTTACCTATCAAAAAGAAAGAAAGAAAAACTGCAAAGAAAGTTTCTTGACGCCTTTATCCACTTCCTGAAGAATTAATTTTTTCTTTGATGCTCAAGCTCTCTTACGTTTTGATATTTTCGGGCAACAAGAAACAAAGTTACCAGTACGACTGATCAATGAACACTACTCAAGGACACGGGGACATGAGACAACTCCGCTGAAGGTGTAAGGAGATATCGAAGACGTTTCTAGTGAACTGGATGATGGGGATTAAATGTTGCACTTCTTGGATGAAACGCCCAGATTTCTATCGCTCTTGACGAGTTAGGCGTCCAATAAAACCAGTTCAAGATTTATGACCACCAAAAATGAGTTAAAAGAAAGAATAACTTGAAATGTCTAGAAATACTGAATAAAAAGGGAGAAAAAAAGGAATCACAAGAGAAAAAGTTCGTTATATAGAAAATATACTTCATTATTGGGAGATAATTTTACAAGGAAAATCGTGAAATGTTATTGGCTCCAGAGAAAAATTCGCTCTATAGAAAAATTTGCAAAATAGAGGTTCGACTGTATATTAAAAGATGAACCTCTCTCTATATAATGAATTTTCCATATAAAGAAATTTTTTCGGCATTTAGCAACTTCGTTAAATATTGGTCCGAATGTATATAAATTTGCGAGATAATAACATATATACATCCTTTCACCGGAAAACACTTTGTGACGGGCTCATCGCGTTTTCTACTAAAATCTCATCTTGGGTTCTTTGGAGCCGAAAAAGGCAAAATCTTTCCAACCAAATCCAGAAGCGAAACGTAAACATGCAAATTAGAAACCTTTTAAATAGCACAAGTTTAACGTAAGCTTTATGACCTATTGGGGAGTGATTATGCTCATCTGGTTTCAGTGCGTGAGCTGAAGGAAGAGAAGAAAGCCGTCGTTGATTGTGAAGCTATCCGTGATAGACCGATCAAGTCAAGATGGATCGAATTCCACACGAGTTAATCCATAGATATTGAGGATCCGAGAGTATTGCGATTAAGCAAGAAATTAAGGTAGGATAATTCCAGTATCCATTAATAACTGTGATATAAACAGAGATTAGGAATAGAAGGGAAAGTGAAATATAGTGGTTAAAAACGCGCTTATTTGGTAATATGTATTGTGTGTTTTCTCACCTCAGATCCGCTAAGCTACAATATAAATATTATCATTGTTAGTGTTTAAGTTAAGATCTTAATAAAGACATTTTAAGACCATGACAACGCCTGGTTCTTCATTCAATCACACACCTCTAGATCACGAGGATAACTTAGGAGTGAGGAATCACCCTCGGGGGAATATTTCACAACTTGTAGCCTTCGTAGTTGAGGGATCCTGGTCGCGAACACATGGTCGGCGTGGTTTTTTAACACGTCATGATTTCTATTCTGGGGGCCACTAAATACCCGCCGCATAGAGTAGCTGACGTACTTTAAATCTCATGAGACTTTGAGTTTTCATGGTGGTGTGAGTGATATCTATTGGCGACGGTCCAAGTACTTTTTGAACCTCGGTAAAGTGACGAGGATAAAACTTGGGCTGATACTCTCTCTTTAAATTACCACATCACTCCAACGGAAGGACTTTGAGCCTCAACAAATTTAACGTGCATCAGAAGACACGGCGGTACTCCAGTATCCCCAGGGCAGGAACTCATGACACGCCAGCCGTGAGTTCATGACCATAACCCATGGTGGTGGGAATGTTTGGAGAGAGGTTTTCCAGAATTCAGGTGCTGTCCATGTCGCATAGAGGTGGTTAAAAACTACTGTGAAGTCCGATGTCAATAGCCTTGGTGCAGCCTCAAAGTGTAAACATCGATTAAAAATCAAATGAAGTCTACCAATTGTGAATAAAGACGTGTGATGTAGAGGAGATGACGCACGTTAAATCTGATGAGGCTCAAAGTTCTTATGGTGGTTGTGGGAAAGTTAGGTGAGGCGGGAAAGGGACAACTAAGGTGTCGTTCTCTTTTTTTGGCCATGGTTGAACATTACGAAGTCCGTCGCCAATATCCCTTGTGAAGTTTTGTATATAGTGCGACATTAAACAATACATCTATCATATAACACACTCCGTAAAATTAAAGAATATCCAAATAAGTATGTTTTTTTTTATTTCAATACTAAATGGATTTTAGTTTTATGCGCTTAAGAGTGAAAGACGGCATGTCAAACTATACACCCCGAGAAAAATAATAATTGATTTTTTCCAAGGATTGTTCTAAAATAATATAATCCAAAAGAGGCAAATATTATATTTTACCGAACACTACATACTATGTTGACAAAACTTTTAGAGTTATAGAAACATAGGAAGCTATTCTTTTTGAGAATAGAAATTTAATTTTAGAAAAACTGAACTAGAAACTTAAAATCCCCAACATGGTTCCTCCTTCTGTGTGCTTTTAGCTTAATTTTAATTTTCTCTCTTTCTCTTCAATCCCTCCCTTACCCCCAAAAAAATACCCCTTTTAAAATAATTTGTTTCTTATTTCATACGCTATTTTCCCTTTAACGGATAATTTTTAATACAAATTTTAAGAGCTTTTTAAATTTAATACTTCTTTCAGTTTCAAATGCGGAAGACATTTCTCAAGGGATTTTACAGCAACCGTTTCCAAAGGCATATTTAACTTTAATCCCTAATATACGTCGAAGGTTTTATTTGTGCAGAAGGAGGGGGAGCTGCATATCGTCAGGAATTTAAATGGAAACAAGTTAAAATACATTAATTTATTTCTCCATAAATTCCCAATTTAATTAAAATACAATTGCAGGAGAACAGTGCTTTCATTACTACAATCGGAATATGATACTACTAATAAAGAAATTTTGTTTTTCATAAAAATATCTGAGTTTTGTCCACCTCTCTAACATTAATTCAATATATCCTTTAAGTTTTTCAGTATTTGACACAAGGAAAAAAATAAAGCGTTGGAATTTATTAATCGATGTATTATTTAAAATTGCATATAAACAAGATTTCTTAATATGCCCAAGAACGGAGAGTTAACTTCTTCAGATTTTTAAAGCAGTTGTACGAAACATTTATTTCTGTCTCAAGGTCACTATAACAAGAAAATAGTTACTTCCTTGATAAGGTTAAGAGAGGAAACGCTACTAAATCATTGGTTTAATTTTTCCTTCGACTCACTTTCTTTTAACTATTCCACCACTGCATTGAAAAAAAAATTTACACGACATCAAATTCATGATAAATTTACTTTGATCCTTGTTGAGCGTTTTTACTTAGGTAGGAAAATGTTTAATTCTAGCAATGTTAAATGAGTTTAGAGAGAGAGAGAAACAAATAAAATAAGAACCATAGCCATAATATAATACTTTAACAATAATGTAGAACGCTAGGTCATATTTCTACATATATACTTCATTCAATTCCTACAATTAACTCACGCTCTCTCTCTATGTATTTATTTATTTATCATGGTAGAATTTTCAATCGTTAATAAAATACATTTTAAAGCGCTCATTTGAGCTGAAATTTTATATACGTGATTATTTTGGATGACAATACAATAATTTAATTATAATTAATAAAAATTAATTGATTAATCTTAATTATTTAAAGAATTACAAATTCAGCCATGTTGGTGACTTAGCAATCATTTTGACTTGAAAAGGTTTTTTTTCTCACGTTTTAAAGCATTCAGTTGAACTGAAATTTTATATACACGATTGTTTTGGATGACAATATGATACTTTAATGATAATGAATAAAAATTAATGACTACTTAATGTTGTGATTCTGTCATATGTATATACATATTTATATTAATTGTAACTATTTAATAAAAAGTAGCTGAAATAAAATTTTTCTTTGTTGATCTAAGTAGGAATTGACTTTAAAAAAAATATTTTTATATTACTTGTTTAACAATACATTTAGTTAAAAATTTCTTTTTCAGCAAAGAGATATCAGTTAAAAGTTGTATAATGTCTACTAGAACGCAATGCACAATAAATACGTTCAATAAGATTTATACATTTATAGGATTAAATGAAATATGATTTTCTAAAATTTATGTATACTTAATCAATTAGAATCTTTGAAATTTTTATTGGATTCTCTCTCTCTCCCGTGTTTAGGTTACAAGTTAACACTATTTAAGGTAGTTAAATTGCTTATCAGGCTTATAGCTTAATATGCACAATAATATTTTGTGGGAGGTGCAATTATTATCAGTCTAAAGCAAAGGTTCACGACCTTTTATTGGTTGTACATACCCCTGAATCTTAACTTTAAATATAAAAACCCCTCACTTACACATACGTAATATACCGTATTTACTCGAATCTAAGCCGCACTATTTTTTTAGTGTTAATGCTGCTGAAAATTGGGTGCGGCTTGGAATCGAAGGGAAAACATTTGTTGGGTGTGGAAAATTGAATCTCCATCCCTTATTAAAGGGAAAATATATCCGTCCATTCTGGCCACTTTCATCAATGACTTATCCCTTTCCGCAGTTTATCTGCAGTATTCAGTCTCTCCTAAACATCGTTGTCTGCTCATATTTAGGACATATTTTTTTGTATATCTTTCTTTTAATCATCTAAACATCAAAGATATTCGATACTAGCATCAAGGCGAGTTCCCTATAACGCACAAATATGAAAAAGGAGGAAAACAAACAACATGAAAAAGGAAACAAAGCAACGGCACTAAAAAATTGACGCAGATGAAACAAATATACGTCGATGGCGTAAACAAAATGATATACTTTTTGCTTGTAAAATGTTCAACAGTCTTTAATAAATCTTTTACATTTTTCTGAAGAAAAATTGTTGCATAGTAAATGCACTGAATGGTTCAGAAGATGACGTCGTATGGGAACATAGCGACGCTGGCATCAATTTTGAAGTCAGCTGTGACATTGGAAGTGACGAATCATTTTCGAAATAAGATACTGACGGTTAGAGTAAGTATTGGCTCATGTATGTATCTGACAGTTTTTAATATTGGTAAAAACTGGTGTAACTTACACCCTTGCATAGCAGGGGTCAGGATTCTAGGGGCCCAAAGTTTGACTGATGCTAAGTATGGCTTGGGGACCAAAACTTGACTTTTCAGGGGGAGGGATAATATTCTTGGTTTCGACACTGTAACTTCTAATTATTTCTCATTAAAGAATCCTTTTAAAATTTCTGAAGTATCAGATATCGATGAACCTTTTGCACAATTTTTAAAATTTTTTTCCTCAAAAACATGTAAAGAACAGAGGGGAGGGGGCTTAGATTCGAGTAAATATGATATTTACTATTTGCTCAATTTCAAGTATCAAAGGTTGATACATAGAAACACAGAAACTATAAAATAAAAAGTTTTAAAACATAAAAATAAATTGTAATTGAAAATTATTCTTCGCCTATTTTATTTTTCGCGGTGAGTTAAGTTGTATCTCTGCTCATCTCAGGAGCAATTGCTGTTTGTAGATACATATGGAAATATGATTCACTAGAGCAATAAAATGCACAATAACACAAACAATCAATTTCACCACAAACGACATCAATTGTTCAGTAGTGAATGTAATAACTATTGATCGACTGACTAACTTTTTATAGATTACTTTGTGTTGAAATAATGGTTTATTTGGTAATTTTTTCGTTGAGGGGAGTCCCCCCCCTTTAACTCATGAAGGTTCTAGAACAGTGGTCTTCAAACTGTGCTCCAAGGAGCCCTAGAGTACCATGAGGCATACTCAGAGTTTCCACGAATCACAATTAAAAATTGAACAGAAAATTATAAATGTGTATACAAAAATGAATTCTTTTTCTTTATAAATTTTGTCACTCGTTAAAACTGATTTTTAAAATTTATGCATAATATATATTTTTATTTTGCAATAATTTTTAAACTTTTATTATAATATAATAAAAGAATATTAATATATATATATATATATATATATATATATATATATATATATATATATATATATATATATAACGTTCTAACTGCTAGACTAGATAATGAATATTTTATTGCTTACTATGCCGTGTTCCACGAAATAATTTTATACTTGTTAGTACAAAGATTTGCAAAACTCTCTCTCTCTAAATAGTTTTCTAATGGGATCTGCTTTTTTTTATTGTGGGTATTTTTTTATTTGTGCTTTTTTTTATTTGGGAACAATTTATAGGCATATTAAAGGATTCGATGTTAAAATCTAAATTTAAGCAAGAACAGCTCCTAAATCTTAGGTTGAAAATTCATGCGGAATACACGAGATTTCTCCCACAATTATAAACATTTTAACACCATTCAGAACAACATACTTAAGTGAAAAATATTTATCAATATACCAAAGCTCCACATTGGGTTGTGTAAAGCCCAGTTGGGAATTTTATTGTATATGTATACATTACAATAGAAATTGTATTGTATTTATATGTATACATTACAATAGAAATTGTATTGTATACGTATACATTATACATATTGTACACATATAGTATTGCATATGTATACAATACAAACCGACATTACAAACCGAATCAATACAAAAGAATTATTTCTTTTGATAGAAAATGTGCTTTATTTGATAGATTTATCGGTTGCATGAGTTTAAAATTCACAAATTTATTTTATTCTATTAATATTTATTCTGAATGTTGATTGTTTTTCGCTTATATTGATTTTTATTATTAAAAGCATCTTGATATACTAAACAATTAGTAGTTAAGTTTAAATTAGAATTGTTTTAAAGTTAAACAGTGTTATTAGCGAGAAGCTTCCTAATTTAAAGCCCCCGTGAAATGACGAGAACACGATGAGTGCCAGTACCTCATTTTCACATCCCGATATGTATGAAGTTTAAATCCAGCTCAGTTTAATGAAGTAACAGCCTCTATAATTCCGCTAGACTGTTTTTGGTAGAATTAGAATTCGCGTTTTATTATTGCTAATTATGAAACGCTTATCCATATAGCTACTAAGCTATATGAATATATATATATTACCGTCAAAGTATATAATTCAGTAATTTCTTAAAATAATTAAGTATTTCATGAAACAAGAAGACAAGTCTGTTATAGTATATAATAAAGGAAAAATTTCATACTTTTTCTAGCTATTCTATGAATTAACTAATGACAGACCCCCCGTTAAAGTGAAAAATAAACAATTTCAAAGTTATTTTATAAATTAATTGATCATAAATAGCTAAAATCTCTCGAAAAGTACTTTTTATCTCTTTTGTGGATGATTAATGGATAAATAATAAGAAATAGCAGATGATATAACTTATTATTGCTCATATGGCTAACATTAATTAAGGTATCCGACTACGTTCGGAACCGTGATTTTAAAAAAGGCACAGAAATGGATAATTTTCATGATATTTAGTGTCTCCGATTAGAAATGGATATAAAATTGTCTTAAGAATAGTATAACAATAAAAATTATTTAAGTACAATATTTTGACAAAAAAATTAACATAGAATGACCCATTTTCAAAATGTTCTCCTTTTATGAAAAATGCTTCTATTATAATAATATGTATATAGCTCAGGCCTCTATACAGAGGCTCAGCTATGATTTTTGAAAAATTCGCATTGTTTTCAAAGTTACAACCCATTCAAATAATATCGGCGTTTTTTTCTTAAAATTTCTCCCCTCTGATGTCGTAAAACATGGACACAAACCCACTACTAAGTTATATATTTCAAAACTTCTAGTTGAGCCTCTGTATAGAGGTTTTAGCTATATACAGGCAAAATATTATTATAATAAAAGCATTTTTCAGAAAAGGAGAATATTTTGAAAATGGGTCATTCTGTGTTCATTTTTTTTATCAAAATATTGTACTTAAATAATTTTTATTGTAATACTATTCTTAAAACAATTTTATATACATTTTCTAATCTAAGTGACACTAAATATCATAAATATTATCCATTTATACGCTTTTGCAAAATCACGGTTCCGAACGTAATCGGATACCTTAAACAGAATGGGAATAGGAAAAAGAATATGTTTTACTTTTGTTACTGGGGCACAATTAACTTTTCTACTTCAAGGATATCATAATGCTGGAGTAACCAATAGTCCCGTGGTACTGTTTTCAGTGCTGTTTCAGCACTTTTTACTTCTGTTATCCAAGTTAATAATTTTTCACGAGTGAGTGCAGCACTTTTTTCCTTTTTGTCCCACGATTATTTAATCAAGGTTCAAATATCTCGCATTGAATTTACAGGGGTTAGTCTTCCTTTCTTGCGGAAGTCATTACTTGAAAACACATTTGCTAAAATATTTGTGAATAATCCAAAACGTAAAACGCTAACATATATACACCGCCTAAATTCTGCGTTTAAAAGTAACGGAATGAAGCGTACACACACACGTCATTGCAGAACAGCTATAAGTGGTTGAAAACTGATTTAAAACAATAAGAATGGGTCCAAAGAACTTTCGAGTGCTGTATTTTACACTTTAACCAATCAAGCAATCGTTATTCTATACAATACGTAGTTAAATCGTAGAATTCAGTAATTTTATATACTTTAACTGACTTGTCCAGTTATTTCATAAAATATCTAGTTATTCTTTGAAATAAATGATATCACACTTTAAAACTGTAGCATATATATATAAATATACTATTGTATAATAATAATAATGATGAAAGATCTTTTTGTATATAAACATGTCTTTTATAAATTCATAAGTTCTATTAAAATAAATCAAAGTTTGATTTTAATTCACAGAGCAATATCACATCTTGAATCAAATGAACGAAAGAAACCATTAAGAGAAAAAATATCAAAGAGTGAGGTACAGATAAACCAATTTTTTGTTTCATAAATTTTATGAAATAATTTAACATTTTTATTTCCATTATTTCATTTAAAAAAAACTTTTATTTCCCCTGTTTTTATCACAATTTATCCATTGTGATTTGATCACAATTTTCTTTTTATTAAACTATTTTATAAGTCATTCCGATTTAACTGAAATTTTAGCTGTTTGGTTTTGATAAAATAAATGCGTGATGAAATTAATGTTGAAATTAATATGTCGTAACACTTGAAGGGTTTACTTTAATACTTTGGGTAAGAAAATGAAAATTAATTAATTTTTTAACTCGTTTGTCATTTAATATTAACTTTATAACCGTATGGAAACATTAATGTAGAGATACTTACTTATAAAGTTTTTTAAGATGTGTAGTTTATTTTATTGATGTTTAGTTACGTATTTGTGCATTATGTTTGAAAAAATATAATTACTAATTGTGAAATTTATTTACTAACACTTATTCGAAATTAATCTTGCAGTTTTTTGACTAATGTCTAAAAGCATTGCGACATCAATATTTATTACAAACAAAATAAACTTACTATAAAAAAAGCATATAAAAAATCTACCATATAAAAATAGAAATGTTGATTGGTTCCTTAAACCTTTATTAATAACGTGCTCTTAAGTCACGCGAGGGTTGAACCACAGTCAAATGACGAGGACAAAACCTGAGCCGCACTCAACTCTAAGATTAAGAATAATTCAAATAACTATTTAGTTTTTTATTATGTCTACCTGTATGATTTTATTTTGTTTTATGATTCTACATTATAATTGATATCATGTTCATTACTCAAAATTTATGTAGATAGATAGGAACTGAAGAGAAGAGAATATTTTAACTTTCGTGGAAGTATTGCAGTACTTTAATTACTATCACTGTGACGTTGATTGAGTAATTATTTATTAACCTCGTACTTTAAAGCTGGACAAGGGTTATTGGAAACGGACAGGGCCCCTTTTCCGATTAGGCACGTGCCTAGGGCGCAGAAGATTTTGGGGCACAAAAAATTAGAAGGCAGAAAGAAATTAAAATTAAAGCTAACGCACCTCCACCTAGCGAATCATGAGAGAAGCATTTCTGTCCTAAAGACTGAAATGAGATATACAATGGAAAATAAAAATCTTAATATTTTGATGTTGCTTTGCACTTAAAATGATATACAATGGAAATTGATTACATTGATGTCATTAATGATTTTGCAATGATTAAAGCTCAAAGAAAACTTCTGTTGTACACGTTCAATGACAGTGATGCAATAAAGAATAAGCATGTCTAAGTAAAGGATAGTAAAGTGTTAAGCGATGATAAATATGATAATGAACAAGTTGAAAACAGTTCACACAAAATAATGAACACTCTATACATTAGTCAAAACCAGACTGATTTTCGGCGAGCATTTCTCTATTTATATCCCTCGCGGATAATTCGAGAGAGATCCGCTTGCGTCATAGATCGTGAAATTTGTGAATTTCACTACAAATTTCTAGAAGAATCCAGAGGGTCCCGAACTCACCAAAATTGGTCACCAACATGATCACCAAGTCACGAAAATGGTCACCAAAGTTGGCAACTTGGTCGCCAAAAATTATGCCAACTTGGCTTTATCTCCAAGATTACGCCAAGTTCCCATTGAATCACCATTATAACGTAAGGAACGGTGTTGCTTGTGATAATTACAATTTCAACATAAAATAAATATAACATAAGGTAATACATATGCTTTACACATCCAAATGCAAATTATTTACACTATTTTATACAAAATTCGTAGCAATACATTCATTTATTTTACTGCCTTGTGTTCCTCCCACATGTAGATAGAGATAGGCCTAATTTTCAATATAGTACTTTTTTTTCTACTATGTCGAAAATTTCTACTATATGGGAAAGGTGGATCCATAAAGCATTGCTTAACCCTAATTCATTGGCCTAATTCAGTGACAGCTTTAAAAATCAGAATAGGTCTCCATTCTAGTCCAATGAATCTTTCGGTATTTTCAATTTTAATAGCTCGACACCTCTGATTCTAGTAATTTCTGTTTTTATCCAATTTCAGTGCAGTATTCTTTTGCACCATTTGTTTTTCTTATATTTTGGTGATTTTTGATACGGTTTTTAAAATCCTATTTCATTCATTCTTAGCTATTTAGGAATTACAATTTGTGTTTTATTATTTTATTTTATTATACTATATATATGTAGCCAAAATATTATGATTATAGAAGCATTTTTCATAAATGTATGTTTTGAGTGAGTGAGTGAAGATTAACGTCGCACTGTTCAGCTACACGAGGGTTTTTGGCGACGGACCACGTAATTTTGAACCATGGTCAAGTGACGTGGACGACACCTGAGCTGGCACCCCCTCTCCTAACTACCACACCACACCAACGGGAGGACGTTTCAGCTCTCGACAGATTTAGCGTGCATCGCTGCCCTACACGGCGGGTCTTTAGTGGTACTGGGCTCGAACTCGTGACAAAGCCAGCCACGATCCGATGCCTATACCACTCGGCTACCGCGGCCATATGTATGTTTTGAGAAAGTCCTTTATCATCACTTTTGGGCAAAAATTGCGAATAATAATTTTTCATTATAATAATATTCTTAAAGCAATTTTATGTGTATATTATAATTCAACCGGCACTAAATATCAAATAAATTATTCATTTGTAACCTTTTTTAAAACCACAGTTCCGAACGTAGTCATTTTAAAGAGATTAATTATTAAATAAAAGGAAAAATTCCGTCATATTTCTGTAGATAACGATTAGATTTATGTAGACAGACCCTCGTCAAAGGGAAAAAAAACACTTTGAAATAGATTTTGCAGATTAGAAAAAGGACATGTTAAGGGATGTTAATTCACATGCAATACTATTACCGACTAAAACAATTTTTAACAGCACAAAATCGATTTAAGTATTAATAGAAGTGCTTTTAACGATTACGTAAATGTTTAATCGATGAAAAAGGCATTTTTATAATGGGTTTACAAGAAAATGTGTTGTAGTACTCTTTATTTTTAATCGACTTATATTAAAATTTTTACTCATGCTCCTACTGTTATCTTATTCTTTTTGTAATCCGTTTTATGTATATGTGTGTATATTAAATCATAATAGAAGGTTTATACAAAGAATTATTTTATAAAACGTAGATATTCTGAGTTCAAAAATTATATCATGTGTTCTAAAAATCATTTTATAAAGGGTGTTTTTTTGAGAGGTATAGAACTTTAAATTGCAATAAAACAACGATGTATTATTCGATTGACATGAATTTTTTTTATTCGAAAGATAATCTTGTGGCATTACATTTTAAATATGATTTCTGGCATAGGACTGCCACGGCTGGCTCGGATGTAGTCCAATATAGACGTCCAATTTTCGATGACTTTTTCCAACATTTGTGGCCGTATATCGGCAATAACACTGCGAATGTTGTCTTCCAAATGGTCAAGCGTTTGTGGCTTATCCGCATAGACCAATGACTTTACATAGCCCCACAGAAAATAGTCTAGCGGTGTTAAATCACAAGATCTTGGAGGCCAATTCACAGGTCCAAAACGTGAAATTAGGCGGTCACCCAACGTGTCTTTCAATAAATCGATTGTGGCACGAGCTGTGTGACATGTTGCGCCGTCTTGTTGGAACCACAGCTCCTGGACATCATGATTGTTCAATTCAGGAATGAAAAAGTTAGTAATCATGGCTCTATACCGATCACCATTGACTGTAACGTTGTGGCCTTCATCGTTTTTGAAGAAGTACGGACCAATGATTCCACCAGCCCATAAAGCGCACCAAACAGTCAGTTTTTCTGGATGTAGTGGTGTTTCGACATACACTTGTGGATTAGCTTCACTCCAAATGCGGCAGTTTTGTTTGTTGACGTAGCCATTCAACCAGAAGTGCGCTTCATCGCTAAACAAAATTCGCTTATGAAAATCGACCATTATTTTCGAAATAAAATTGCACAATTTTAAAGCGTTGTTCAGGCGTGAGTCTATTCATGATGAATTGCCAAACCAAACTGAGAATAAATCACTTGACAGCTGTTAAATCGGTCACCATCTTGGAAAGTAATGCCAACTTAAACTTCTATACCTGGAAAAACACACTCTGTATTAGCTATTCCTTTTTGAAAAAACGTGTTTGAAATCGTTTTGAGAATTAATAAAAGTATTTTCTATATGAGGCTTTCATTCAATCATACCTTTATGAACAGAATTTTAAATTCAAATCTAAAGCTAAATTCTTTATTTTTACCTCCCATTAAGCAGTAACATGTGCAAGCAATGAGTTTCGTCCTCAACGCTGGAGCAACAGATTAATACTGTTTTGAATTTCCTACTCTTTTCCTAGTCGTACAAATTATTTATTTGAATTTAGTTCCTTAGTTTAGTTTTTTCCCCCAACTCCACACCGTATTCAAAATTTTTTGTGCTTATTTGTTTTTGAAAATAAATGCAATTACACATTGATTGTAAAAATCATTAATTAGTGAGCGCCTACGGGCGGCTTATACCCGCCAATGCTAAAAGTAATTAAGATTCCTCATCTTCTCATGTGATAGATTCTGCTAGAATGTTGTTGTTGTTTGTTGTTATTGTTGCTCATGCCACCTGTCTGACTACGTCAGATTGAGGCCCACGAAATGCATCGTGGCAAGGGGGTAGATGTACGCCTGTCGTTGGCCTTAACCTTGAGCACCATACAGGTGACAGTTCGATTTCAAAAATATCAAGTCAACTAATAATAATAAAGGTAAAATTCCATGTCAAATTGAACGTTGCTTCATTAAGCTTTCAGCAAATAATTTATATTTGATTACCATATTTAATATTGTACAAATTTTTTTTTTTATGATTGTAATAGGCAGTAGCGAACACAAAAATTGTTCAAGGGGGGTCCAGGGTCGAAAGTACACCATTTTGGTATCATGCTCCAATACGTCACACAATATATTCTCTTGATTTTGTCAATTTTCGGGAACAAAAACAATAAAAAATTAATTATTGAATAACTAATTAGCATTAATTGATAAAATTAATTATTCGTAACAAACACATAATTAAACTTTACGTAATATATACATCGGATTATAACCATTCGAAAAAAAATTAATGGCTATGGGGGGTGTCCGGACCCCTAGGACATCCCCTTTCACTTGTGTGCCACTGGTAATAGGTCTATCCGCGAATCTTCTACTATAATCCTCTTGCTTAAAATTTTTCTTTCTAACTGTAAGTTTAGTTCAAATCCTTTCTCGGTGAAGAAGACGGTATTTAGGTAAATGAGTACTTCTATTTAAACGTTGGCATTAGAGTACGTGAGGTTGGTCGATGGTTGATAGTTGACGGTGGAAAGTTAAGATTAAATTGTGAACAAGATTACGACCGTAGGTCGTATAGTTAAGCAAGACATTTAAAGAGAATTAAAGCGTAGGAGTCAAGAGTGCTCCAAGATTCAGTTTTGTAATTTTAATTATATGTTAGATGAATTAAGTCTATGCGATTGCTCTTCCGGATTTATTATTGAGTGCATTTTAATTATGTGGGTTGATTAAGTGAAGATAGTAATAAAATTGTGCTTAAAAGTTTCTACGGCTGATCTTTGTTTGAACCCTCAAACACCAACAACCCCCGGGTTGTTACACGATGATTCCTTAAATAACCTCGCCATTTGATTTAGTTATAGCTTGATTTCAGGTATTGTCCCAGTTAAAATAATGTGAATACTTTTCGAGAAGGATCTCATAATTATTAACCCCAGTCGAATGATAGCTTGATTCATTTATGATGTGCTATCTAATTCATCCCTGTCACCACACGATACGGGAGTTTTTTTTTTTTATAAATAATTCAAATTCCATTGGAAAAAAAACTCATTTACAGAATATATTATGCGCCTTATTGGCCTATAAGTTTTGATTTACACGTCAAACATTCAGTAAACCTGTTCTTTCTGATTTGAAAATTATGAATTCTCATTCTTGCCGATTTTCTTTTTCAAAAACATTTCTCTATTTTTCTCTCCCAAAAAGTCTTTTTAAATTCCTTTTTATATTGCCACGCAGTAGCGCCCACAGTCGAAAGTCTACTATTCTTGTATCATGCTCCTTTTGATTTTGTCGATTTTTGGATTTTGTTTTTTGGATTTTTGCGCACAACATATTCTTTTGATGTTGTCAATTTTCGGAAACAAAAAAACAAGGAAAAATTAATTATTGAATGAATGATTAGCATTAATTAATAAAATTACTTATGAATAACAAATAATTAATTAAATGTTACTTTTTATATACATAGGATTATAATCAAACGAAAAAAAAATCAAAGGCTTGGGGGAGTCCGAACCCGAGGACCCCCCTTGTTTGCGCCACTGTTGCCACGGCATTATAAAGTTCTCCTTTCACGTGTATCATTTTTTTTAAAAAAGAGTACATTCAAATAATTTATTTATTTATATTTCTTTTTCTTGTTATAATTGTGTAACGCATCAGAGCATTTTACCGTTTCTTAAGGTTTTTTTATGTATTTAGGGGTCGTGGTTGCGAATTCGAGGTCGGTGTTGTCGAGTAGTGTGTTCGAGTCCTGGTGGGTACTAAAAACCCGTCGAGTCGAGTAGAAGTGCAAATACACGTTAAATATATTGATGCTTCAATTCCTCACGTTGGTATGGCGTGGTAGTTTGGAGAGTAGTACCATGCCCTCCTCGTCACTTTAACAAAATTCAGAATTACCAGATCCGTCACCAATAATAGCCCATACGAAGCTTCAAAATGCAATGTTAATAAAAAAAGAATCAAAAATCATAAATCTAGTAAAAACTTTAAAACTAACTTTCTAGTTAGTTCTAAAGGTTTGCTGCTTTGAAAAAGTATGACATAAACCATGCAGCGCACACAGGAATTTTTCAAGGGGGGGCGGTCCAGGGTTGGAAGTCCACCATTCTCGTATTATGCCATCTCGTATTCGTATACGCCACCCAACATATTCTTTTGATGTTGTCGAATTTTGAGAAAAAAAACAGTAAAAAATTCATTATTGAATGAAGAATTATCATTAATTAACAAAACTAATTATTAATAACAAATACTTAATTAAATTTTACGTGCTATGTACATAGGATTATAAGCAATCGAAAAAAACAATGTTTTGGGGGTCTGTACCCGAGGACCCCCCACCCCCTTGTGTATGTCACTGCATAAACCTCTAAGAAAAAAAAAACATACAATAAATATTCCATATTCACTCATTTGTGGTGCGTATGTGTGTGGCTGCCGAAACAAAAACTAGTTATGACATTTTATATAACTACTTACATTTTTTTTAATAAATCATAGCTGAAATCTAATTGTTATTGCAAAACGTTTTAATATTCTTACCCCATATATTTTACAAATTATTTGCAGTCTTAAAAAGATTTTTCATAGATTCTCTATTCTCTTCTTATTTTCAACTGTGAATCCTTAGAGTTGGCAGAACAAGTAAATTATTTTTTTCATAAATAAAATAGAATAGAATTATATAAAGAATGAAATAAGAAGTTCTTTTAAATTGTACATGAAATATGGGAATATATTGCATCACTTTTAGAGGGATTATTTAAGTTGGTTGGTGGATGAATCAGCTTCTAGTATCCTCGCATCGAAACTACTGGGCGTTCTTGGCAAAAAAAAAAAATCCTATAATTTGGAATCACACACACGGCGGGATTTACCTCTCAGTTTCTTTACCGAATTTCCACTCCGCGCTCCACACAATGCGTCTTTGAAGCTTGGTGAAATTTGAAATAATGTTGTTGTTGTGTGTTTATTACTGGGATACATACGAAAGACATGAGATAGATGGACAGAAACATATAACACAACCACAGAAGAATACAGATTTTATTACAAACGATGACCCCAGCATATAACAAGAAGAGGTGCGCTGCTGTTCCTTTCGAGACGGGATTCCATTTCAGGCGAAAGACCGACTTTTTTCCCGAAGAAGATACAACCAAGTCTCACTCGGGATTCGAACCCGAACCCACTCGGTTACAAGCCGAGGGTCATAGCCACCATACTGGCTGGGCGACTGAAATCATGTGGGTCGTTCCAATTATTTTGTGCAATCACCTGAATTGATAATCTTGTGGTCCAATAGCCAAACAAACCGAGAAAAAAAAACTATTCTCGAATTTCCAGAACCAATAAACGCAGCGACACATGTTACTCTTCATTTAATGTTTTTAGACCATTGTAGTTACCGTAGTGCCATTAAACTTCGTTTTTCCTATCTCGTTCAACACCATCCAACTCTGTTCTTTTCGAAATGGGTTAAATTTCACGGCGTCACGTCTTAAATGCCGTCACATGTTCTCGATTGAAATCAAAATTGATTTTAGACTTGTTGTTCTACTTGTAAAATTTAGATAAAATTTCAAATTTGGTGATTGAGTAAAGAAGTTCACATATTAAGTTTCTTCAAAAAGTTTTTTAAAATTAAAAAAACGAATTCTTTTAATATATGTATACTTTTCAATCAAGTGAATTTTGCTTACCTGTGAGTATTATAATTATTGACCAATATATACCTTTTGAAAGAAAGTTTCTGTAAAAAGCAAAAGTTGGCAACGATGAAGCACATGAACTCATTGACTAGAAAACAAGTGATTGCATTTATCATGTGACTTTGATGTCACATGAATTTATGAATTGATTGGCTGGAAACACGTGATTGCAGTTATCATGACTATCACGTCATAGAATTTAGCCCATTTCAATAAAACTGAGGGAAAAGATAAACTTTTATTTTCATTTCTTTAAGGTATCCGACTACGTTCGGAACCGTGAGTTTGCAAAATCATATAAATGGATAATATTTATGAAATTTAGTGTCACATAGATTAGAAAATGTATATAAAATTGCTTTAAGAATAGTATTACAATAAAAAATTATTTAAGTAAAATATTTTGACAAAAAATGAACACAGAATGACCCCTTTTCAAAATATTCTCCTTTTGTGAAAAATGCTTCTATTACAATAATATTTTGCCTGTTTATAGCTCAGACCTCTGTGCAGAGGTTCAACTAGAATTTTTGAAATATATAACTTAGAAGTGGGTTTATCCATCTGTTACGACAACAGAGGGGATAAATTTTAAGGAAAAAAACGCTGTGATAATTATTTCAAATTGTTGTAACTCTAAAAATAATGTGATTTTTTAAAACTCATAGTTGAGCCTCTGTACAGAGGTCTGAGCTATATACAGGCAAAATATTATTATAATAGAAGCATTTTTCACCAAAGGAGAACATTTTGATAAAAGCTTATTCTAAGTTAATTTCTTGCCAAAATATTATATTTAAATAATTTCTTTGTCAAAGTCCTTAAAACAATTTTACACCTGTATTATAATCTAAGTGACACTAAATATCATTTAAATTATCCATTTATGCGCCTTTTTAAAATCCCGGTTCCGAACGTAGTCGGATACTTTAAAAGCACAACTTACAAAGTCAATTAAAAAGTATTATCCTACATCGAATTAACAAATTTTTCGAACATGCATTCTTCGAAACTCGTTAATTGACTGTGAACATAAGCCTATTATATAAAAAGTAAAAATATATTTTCTAATATTAAGTTAATTGTGTATATACACTCTGTCGCAAAAAAATATATGCACCCAGAAGAAATTGAGCTACATTCACGAAATTTGGTATGCATGTAGTGTATATGAAAATAAACAAATGATTAAAAATTCAGAACAAAATATCATTTTATTAAGCGGTTACAGCTTGCAAAAGGTTAAAAATCAGTAAGTAGTAAAGCCACCTCTGGCAGCTATACAAGCCGAAATTCGGCGTGGCATCGATTCAATTAGATCACTTATGACCCCCTGTGGAAGATCCTGCCATAGTCTTTGCATCTGCGCAGTTAATTCTCCTGTATCTCGGGACGGCTGCAGTTGACTTCCCAGCGCGTCCAGACATGCTCTATTGGCGAAAGATCTGGTGTCCTGGCAGGCCATGGTAGGACATCATATCCTTGAAGACATTGTTGGGAGAGTCGCGCAGTATGTGGACGAGCATTATCCTGTTGATAAATGGCACCTGGGCGACTTGATAGCATGGGTAGCACAATCGGCGTTAAAATATCGTCCACGTATCTGCGAGCTGTCAAAGTGCCTTGAAGGACCACTAAAGATGATCGTGTGTCCCAAGAAATTGCTCCCCACACTGTCACACCTTGTGAAATTGCTGTATGCCGCTCGACAATAAATGCCGGATCGGACCGCTGGCCGGTGCGCCTCCAGACACGTGTGCGGTGGTCATCAGCACTGAGACTGAATCGGGATTCATCACTGAAGATGACACGTCTCCAGTCTGTCACACTCCAAGTTGCCCGAGGTCGGCAAAAATCCAGTCGACACTGCCTATGATGTGGGGTCAGTGGTAAGCGTCTTAGCGGACATCGGCTCCTCAAGCCAACTTCGGTCAGTCGTCTCCTTATGGTTTCTCTTGATGGCACTGGATGTCTGGTTGGAGGTAAGTGGCGTTGAATCGATGCTAGCGACGTTGTTGGGGCCGAAGTGGCCACTCTTCTGATTGCACGATCCTCGCGATCATTTGTGTTCCTGGGACGTCCTGACCCTCCGCGACGGTACACTCTACCTTCTGTGATCCACTGTTGCCAACACCGAGCAACTACCATATCGCTCCGACCGAGGTGGCGGCCGATACGTCTATTCGACCAACCTGCTTCTCTGAGGCCTATTATACGGCCCCTATCAAAGTCCGTCAGCTGCTCGTACTGCCGCCGGTTACGTCTTAGAGGCATCCTAAGTCTCAATATCGTCTACCAAAGTCATCAGATTCGTTTGGATAGCCGTACGGCGCTCGTACTCATGCTTTTAAACTCTCCCAGTTGCGCAACTAATATGCGCATAGCACACTTAGCCTTGTCTCATTGGCTTCGAAATTTTAATCATTTGCATATCTCTTACCAGACTACATTCTTGCCGAGTTTCGTGATTGTAGCTTGATTTCTTCTGGGTGCATATATTTTTTTGCGACAGAGTGTATATATTTGATCTATCTCGTATGTAACATGTTTAAACTTATATATTAGCTGTGTATGTACGTGAACGTATTTATACCAATCTCAGTGACTTTTCTTGAACCTAAAGAAAACAAATTTATATTCATATTTTTTTTTCATCATCAAGATTAATTTTTTAAAATATTAAAAAATTTCACAATAAATTTATAGAACACCAAGTCTGCATTATATCTCAAAACGATAAAAACATTATTTTTTTTTCATTTTTGATGCCTTATCTCAGGAGGTAGCAAACCGTGGCTCTATCCACAAACGGTTCCGACTCTTTAGATTTCACTCTTTATATATTATTTAAAAAAAATAAGTATATTTGATAAAAAGTTAGGTACCTTTCCGTCGGCGGAAGCGATAAAGTCGCCAAAAACAGTACAACCGACTCCAAACGATATATTCTCGTTGATAACCTTTTATCACCACATTTTCAAGACAAGTCGAGGTCTTTTCTTATCATAACATCTTTTTCTTAATGCCCCAAAAATGGATGAAAAACCAATCGGGACTAACATTTATAACATTTTTTATATGTATATTTATGTGTTGTTGCGAATAAAGCTTGCTAGGCAAGATTTGCCTCGGCGAAACGGAAAAGAGCCAAAAAGTATATATATATATATATATATATATATATATATATATATATATATATATATATCCCTCCTTGTCTTTAACTTTTATAATTGTTTATTGAAAAAATTCGCCTGTATATTTTCTTGTACATATAAACATTTGACCGACGTTTAAGACAGTTATTTCTGTATTGAATTGTATTCCCATTTAGAAATTTTTGGCGCGAATCATTGAAAATATTAAAATTAGTTCTGAAGTAGTAACACACCAAAAACGACTGAAAAAGATTCCTCCATGGAAAAATGCTTCTCAATGTGATTTCCGGCAAAGTTTACTGATTGGAAGAAATGATTGGGGAGCATTCATGAATGGACAAGAAATACACTTAAATCCCCATATAGGAGATACAAAAACTTATGAATAGTGTTGAAGTAACTTTTGTATGAAATAACAACTAATGACAATTATAATTATTAGTGTAAACACACACACATAAAAATTTAGAATAAAGCGCCTACGGTATTATCATATCTCTGATATTTTTTAGTTTTTGAAGGAATGGAAAATATATTATTTTATGTAAAATACTATAAATATATAATGCTTAAAAAAATGGTACACGATAGTTAGAATCGCAGTTGCTACCGGAGTTTCCTATCTCCCCTGCTACATGCAAATAAATGGTTATAGTATTTTTTATTTTATTATTATTATTATTATTTTGTTTAAAAAAATTGGCTCTTCTCTCTCAAAACCTTGCCGACTCCTGCCTTATCCGATTGGGAAAAGAAATTCTACATCTAGTAACTATTTAGCTTAAAAAATATTTGAAATTTTCTAATTGCTGTCAGCCTAAAAGTCTATATCTTTACAAGATTTAAACGTGTTTTTCTCTGACTTTCTCTTTTTTTGCCAAAGCAAGTGTTCTCTGTGTGTCTGTATGTTTGTTTTTGTTGGTTTTTTTCAGTTAAAGATAGTTTTGAGATTTTTGTACATATTTATGTGGGAGACAACAAGGGTCCAATACGTTTCTCTTTCTTATGGTTTATTTAACATTAAACAAAAATTAATTAAAAAGGTAGATAAGTTTTTACAGATAAGTTTGACGATGATATTCAGAAGGTAACGCCTGCTCGCGCACCTCTCGCGTTCTCCTTTCTCTCTCTGCTCAAAGTTTTTTCTCAAGAGTCTCTGTTTTTACAGTTTCAGTTCTGCTTTTACTTAGATGCGCCTGCGCGTGAAGACTGTGTTTTGCTTTTGGCTGCATGCCACAACGGCCATTCTGACTGTACGCTGTCCGCAGCGGTATTTCCATGGAGACCAGAGGAGAATCTGAAACATACAAAAAAAAACGGAACAGACAAGGACTATAAGACAAATATATAGAGATTAAACATATCATAATTTTTCTGAACTAGACAGTTTCTCCATCATGTGGAGGCACCTCTTCGACATCCGGAAGGTTCCACAGGAAAACACATTGTTTCACAGGCATAAGAACGTCTTTTTAACAAGTTGATCTTTGGTTGAACGCATCGATATTTTCCTCTGTAGAGTTCTGGACGTCTGTTCAAAACGATTTCTCTTTTTCCTTCGCTTCCACTGCCAAGGCTCAAAAATTTTTCGGAGCAACACAAACCGTCGATGTTCACTCTTCATAGATAAAGGGTTAGGTGAGCGGGAGATAAATTCCACGGAACTCGTTTTCATGGCACCATTGGCTTTCTTACACAATACTATATCAGAACATTTTTCTCTTACAATACTCAATTTTAACTTAGTAATCTTAATTTTATTACATTTATAATCCTCAATTAGAGAACTCGAATCATTTCTAGTATTAAAGTTTTTAACATGTGTCAAATCATAACTACAGTTTTCTATCACACTTGAAACAGAAACATTTGGAAAAGGAATAGCACTAGAATAAGCATAAGCATGAGCACCTAAATCTGCACTCAAAGAGGATCCGCTTTCACTTAATAAAACATCGCTCTTTGCATGGCCTAGTTTCTCTATTTCAGAATATACACTGGGATGTATAATAAATTCTTCGGTCAAGGTCGGTGATATCGCCGTTCGCACACTTAGGCTAGGAGACTGTTGATTAAGAGAAATATTTATGGGTTTAACTTCTACCATACGCTGTTCGCCAAAACATGAACTTAATGTTATGATCTCTTCGGAAGGTGTTTGCACTCTAATTAGTGAGGAATTTAAAACTGGGATCTGGCAACCTGAATCAATCAATGCTGTTACGGGCTGATTTTCCACAAAAATGTTTACGTATTGAAGATTTGCGCATTCATCGTTATTTTGTTTTTCGCTCTCTCTTTTCAAAGTATTCACGTTTATTTTATTATGGATGTGATCATTAGATTCTTTAGGTTTAAAACGCTTCTCACAGTCTCTTGCGCAATGAGATGAATCACCGCATATATAGCAATTTTTATTTTCTCTTTCATGATATTGGGGATAGTTCTCTTTAATCTTTGTTTTAAAGTTTTGTGATTTATTTTTAAAGGGGTCTTGGGTATATCCATAAGTAATAGGAATTTCTTTATGTGATCCGCTTCTAGATGAAATATAAATATCACACTCTTTAGCTAAATCAATAGGCCTAAACCAATCTTCTGCTTCTCGAATGCCAATATGAGTTGCAGTTTCCTTATTTAAAGTTTCAAATAATTTATCAGAAATTATAAGATCACATAGAGATTCAAAGGAATTAACTTTTCTTAACGAACAATAATATTGGAAGTTTGCCGTCAATCTTGCAGCAAATTGGATGTATGTCTCGCCTGATGATTTTACAGCATTTTTAAATGAGTTTAAACACTCGCGAGGGGTTAATTGGAATTCTCTGAGTACTATAGATTTTAGTTTTTCATAGTCATTTAATTCCTCTTCTTTAATATACAGTAAGACGTTATGAGCTCTTTCGCCCAGAAGATTTATTAAAATTTCAGATTTATATTCGTCATTTATTTTCTTGGTTAAAAATGCGCGTTCTAATGATTGGAAGAACAGATTAAAATTTTCAGATCTGGTGGGAACAGGAAGAGATAAAGTTTTTATACTTTTTATCATATTTTCTATGTTAGTTTCGAACTGTTTTTCTTCGACTTTAGCTGCAGGATTTAAACTTAATGCTTTATTTTTAGCCAATTGGAGTTCGATTTCTTTTTCTAATTTTGCCAACTGAAGTTTCGCGAGCTCAATTTTTTGTTCTGAAGTTACCTCTCTTTCGTTTTGCGATACTCTCTCATCTATACAGTTTTGAATTAAAGTTTTAACGAAATCTGGATCACTTTCAAATGTACTACTGTTCTCAATTTTAGTCTTTAGTTTAACTATAGTGTCAGTACTTTCCACAATACCGTCTAGCTCCTCAACGACTCTTATGAGATCCTCTTTAAGAGCGTTTTTATACATTTTATAAAAATATGAAAAGATCCTACCTTTTTTTTTTTTCTGGCTCCCTTGTTGCTCGCACGTACGATGTATCCAATGAAGAAAAATTTCGATTCCACTGATTTCACCTCTTCGCAGGTAATATCTTGAAATTGTAGTTCCGGCCTCTACACAGGCGGATTATTCACACTGAGTTAGTTCCAACCTCTACACAGGCGGGATTTTGAGGGTTCGTTGAAAAATACACCTCTACACAGGTTATTTTGTTATTTGTTCCGACCTCTACACAGGCGGAATATTTGTCGATGGTTCGTTGAAAAATACACCTCTACACAGGTTATTTTGTTATTTGTTCCGACCTCTACACAGGTGGAATATTCGTCGATGGTTCGTTGAAAAATACACCTCTACACAGGTTAAACGAAGTTTCCGAAAAATGGCGGCGCGTCTCCTTCACGGACGCTGTTGTTCATTGTCCAGACTTTGGTTCAAAATCGAAATTTTATCTATCCCGGTCGAGCCCCCATAATTTGTGGGAGACAACAAGGGTCCAATACGTTTCTCTTTCTTATGGTTTATTTAACATTAAACAAAAATTAATTAAAAAGGTAGATAAGTTTTTACAGATAAGTTTGACGATGATATTCAGAAGGTAACGCCTGCTCGCGCACCTCTCGCGTTCTCCTTTCTCTCTCTGCTCAAAGTTTTTTCTCAAGAGTCTCTGTTTTTACAGTTTCAGTTCTGCTTTTACTTAGATGCGCCTGCGCGCGAAGACTGTGTTTTGCTTTTGGCTGCATGCCACATTTATATACACTATAAAAATAAGTAAGTAAGATATAAGTAATAAGATATAAGATAAGTAATGATAAGATATAAGTAATGATAAGATATAAGATAAATAAGTAAGATATATAAGTATGCGTATAAATAGGATATTTGTATGTATTTTTTTTTTTATATATAAAAATAAGTATGGACTTATAAGTCAGAGAACTTTTGGTACTTTCTTAAAAAAATTCATGCTAAATATTTTTAGAATTGTTGCGTCTTTTTCGGGTTTAATATCAAAAAAGAAATATCAAAGTAAAATAAAGGTTCGGATTTTCATTTTCATGCTAACTTTTGTTTTCTAACCGAGGGATTTAAGTATCAATCGAAATGACTAAAAATAAATAAACAAAAATGTAGTATTTTGTAAAAAAAATTTCAAGGGTTCAAAGATTGATTTTTATTTTAATTTTAAAATAATGGTTTGCCAAATGAATTTTTTAATGATTAATTTAATAATATAGTCTAAAAAATCATTGTTTTTAATATTACTGTCTCCAAAGACTTTTTGGTAAAAGATATTGTGCAAGTTAAACAAGTTTTTGCAAAAAAAATTCACTTTTAGTTTTTTTTTAATTTTTATTTTTATACATTTATTGTACATTAATTTTCAATTTCTTGTCAATTTTTTTTTATTTATTTTTTTTTTTGACAATTTCGTCATTAAACGTGAAACAATTTTTAATACAATTTTTTTCGGGTATAACCATCACTCATACTATTTACATTAAGACGTCTTCAATAACGAAACAAACGATCGTGATTTATTTTAATTCAGCCATTTTAGTACATTAATTCATTTCAATACTTAATAATGCAAATGCTGTTCCTCTCCATGAATAATTTATACATCTCATTAGAATTGATTACTACCCAGTTCATTTTTAATTAATTAATTACATCGCCCTTTATTAATGGCAGCCGAACCAAACATCCATAATCGAAAGGACATAATCACAAATCATAATTTACTCTTCCACATTAATAAATCCACATAAATGGATTTCCGCGCCAATCCGTTTATCCTAAAATGGACCATCACCAAAGCAATACGCAATTGTTTATGCGAATTAATCCTAAAACACTCCGCGATATTCCATTATATGCTGAAACTAAATCTCCAATTCCCTTCCTTTAGCAAATAAGCCAAATTGTATAACCCCCGTCCTTTTTTTAAACCTATTGATTTGGAAGATTTTCGCGAAATCCCGCTACGAACGAAAACGCAAAGCCGTTTTCGCCCGTTATTTTCTTCGCCATTGGCGATAATTGGCGATTTCAATAAAATGCAGCAACCCAACATCGATATGAAATTCACTTAAACTCGGCAGAACAGCGAAGAGCTTGAATATGAGTGGTTAAGTGTTTATACCTGTGCTACGAAAAGTGTATATTTTGAGAGCGCCGCTTTTGGATGCGGCTCTTGATACATTTTTTTGTTTTGTTTATTTATATACTCAATTGATATAAACAGTGAGTAAGAGTTTACTTTGTTTATTTGTTAATGAAGACTGATGAGAAGTGATCGGTGAACAGTTTGTCAAACTTTGTGGATTGGATTATTTATAAGTAATTTATTTATAAGAGAATTGTGAGATTTTTAAAGAGAAGACGAAGTAAGTTGGAAGAAAGTTTTCTCTTCGGTGTCCGGAAAAAGAGGGATTTTTCTGTGAACTTCGTGCGGTTGGTGTGTTTCCACACGTAAAAGTGAACTTCACTTGTTGTTTTTGTTTACAATTTTTTTTTTGACTGACATGACATTTGTGAACTTCGGCGCCAGTCATGTTTTGATGACAGATTGCGACGTTTAGAACATCGAATAAAGGTATGTTGTTTTTTCGTATTTTGTTCGTTTTGTTTAAAAATAATTTTTCTGTTTATTTTTTCGTGTAAAAGAAAAAAATGTATTTTAAAATTTTTTTTTTTTTTTTTTTTTTTCCTGAAGAGGAATTTTTGTCAAGATCTTCTAAGCTCCACAGAAATTGCATGTTTTTTTTTTCTTTTATGAATGACGTATTAAAAAATTGTAAATTAAATATTGAATATTTTTCAGTAATTTTAATCGTATTATATTATATTTTCCCTAATTTTTGAACTTGGAATTTTATTCTCTATCGAAGAAAATGCAATTATTGTATTGCTTAACAATTGTTAATTTCTTACGCAAATATTGACACTATTTTATGTAAATAACTAAATATAAGTAACTTAATTGTTGAAAACAATTAAATTTTAATTAATTGGTTTTATTATTCGATTTTTCGTAATAATCATAGGAAGATAATTATTAAAAATTAGAACAAATTGTTAGTTTTAATGTTAAGACTTGTGTATGCATCGTTGAAATATTTATCTAATTTAGGGTTCAATTTGAAGGGAAATTTATGTCATTGATCTTTAAAATAAAACTTTATTTGCATGTGCTTTTCTTTTATAAATAACAATATATGTTTTAGAAAATTGTAAATTAAATTTTGGATATTTTTCAGTAATTAATCGTTAATATATTATGTATTCATTATTCATTAACTCTTAGAATTTTGAAATTCGAATTTTTTTAAGCGAAGAATTTTTAAACACCGTATTGTTTATTCATAGTTGTAAAGTTCTTATAAAATGAAAATATTAATAGCATTTAGTTTAAATAATTAACTATATATATATAAACATGTAAGTATGTTTTCTGATTTTAAAAAACTATCAAATGTTTTTTCATTGGTTTTAAATTGGATTTTTCGTAACATTATTCCTTAGAAAATAATTATTCGAAATCGAAACAAATTGCCAGTTTAAATTTTAAGATTTTTATATTCATCGTTGACATGTTTATCTGATTTGTCAGGGATACGATCGGGAGCTCAACTGGTTTATTTCGGGCATGTGACATTTATGATGTATCGTTGCAGATATCTCTTTTCGCTGAGTTGATGTGTTTATTTTAAGTTAAAACGTTGTTTACGGAAACGTTCTAATTGGATGTCATTGCAGTTTACGTTCCAACAAATATTCCGCAACTCTTTTTTTTAAATCTGAATTTTAATTTTAAAAATTTTCTTTTTTATTTTCCAAAAAGCATCACTTTCCCCTCATATGGTTCTAATTTAATTACGTTAATTTATCTTTAGCTGTCAATAAAAAGTAATTATGTAATTTTTTATCGCTTGTGGAAATTCGTATAAAAAAGAAATGTTTTCCTTCGGGGATATGTTACATCCGCATAAATCACGGCGTGATTTAATGTGATTTATTATTCAGGTTAAAAAAAGGTTAAGTGTAAGTTTTCGTGTATGATGTACCGTATTCTGTCAGGTCAATTGATTTGACCTTCGTATCTGATCTACGTGTTGCTGGTGGTCCGAAATCGGCCAGAAGAGGCAAGGAAACGGAGAAACGTACCTTTTTTTCTTTAACTATTCGTAAATAGTTCAGTTTTGTTTTGGATAACTTTCGAAGTTACTTGGCTCTACCCCCTAGAACTCCCGACCGTGAATTTAGTGATTGTGACTTAAATTACTCGGATTGCATAAGGTAAACATCCATCATTGAATATAGGAAAACGTTCGACGAGAGCGGTTTCTCTCTATTCCGGTCGCTTCTGCTTGAGCGGGTAGGAAATTATATGTTTGACTTGAGAAAAAATCACTGGAATTTCAGGGTTAAGAAATAGATTTGTACTCAGGTACGCGCTAGGAAAAAAGCTTCTTATTTTCCGTTGCAATTTTTTCCCCCTAATGTTTTTTGCCTTTACCCCGGTACAAACCGTTTCGTTCTACGAACAACTAAACACATTTATTTAGTTTTGATTATAGATATCATTCCAAAAATCTTTTACTTTATATCAGTAGCGTAACGGAGAACATTTGGACCTCCCTGCAAAGTCAGGTTTGGGGCTCCCACGTTGAATTTTACAAAGGATTAAACATACTTGGCGGCAGTCAGGCTTTGGACCCACTAAAACCCTGGGTCCTCTCCCTTCACCTTGCGATGCGCGGGTGTACGGTACGCCATTGTTTTAGCATTATAAATGTATAATTCGTCTTGCATAATTAATGCTCGAAAAAACCTTGGAATATTTATAGAAAGGAAAATAATTATTATTGTGTGAATATTTTGAAAAACATTGAGATTAATTAAAAACCTTACTTTTCCGCGAGAGGCTGCCGAGGGACGTTTTAAGGCATGGGTCAACTGAGCCCTTGACCAGGGCATCATATCGTTCTTGACTTTACCTTAATAAGATCAAATCCGAATAATTCTATTCGTCAAATGCTTTTCCCAAATATATTCTCTCACAAAAACTTAGAATTTCGAACTACATGTCAACTATTTTCAGTGGCAAGATTGCCTTATTATGTCATGTCCCTCGGGCCTAGGCCTATCGCCATACACCATCATTACTGATTTAGTAGAAAGGTGGCAGTTGGTTGAGTCGGTTTATTCCTGGGGATCTGTAAGATTGTGAGTCTCGCTCATTTATTTGTTACGAACAGTAGCGCACACAGGAATTTTTCAAGGGGAGGGAGGGGGGTCAGGGGTCGAAAGTTCACCATTCTTGTATCATGTTCCTTTTGATTTTGTCAATTTTCGGGAACAAAACACAGTAAAAAACTAATTTTT
This sequence comes from Trichonephila clavipes, assembly GCA_019973935.1. Taxonomy (NCBI): domain Eukaryota; kingdom Metazoa; phylum Arthropoda; class Arachnida; order Araneae; family Nephilidae; genus Trichonephila; species Trichonephila clavipes. The sequence goes on from BMAU01006598.1 coordinate 81,039, forward strand.
GAATAAATAATTAACATAAATCAATAAAATTAATCTTTAATAACAAGTAATTAATTAAATTTTACGTACTATATATTTAGAATTACAATCAATCTCTCGGAAAAAAATCAAGGGCTTTTGGGGGTCCCTACCCCCAGGCCCCCTGTGTGCGCCACTGGTTACGAATTACCGTTTGTACAAGTATTTGACAACGAATGCTATATGTATTGTCCACTTAAAGGGTCACTGATGGGGCCTACTTTTGTATAAGGGCCTAGGACCTCCAGAAGTCTTAAAAAGTCATTGAAGCTGATGAAACAGCATCGTCAATTAGGGATAAATTTGCTGATGCTTCTCTTATCGCATTGTGTGGTCTTAGACCTTCTTAACTATTTTCTTAGCTTTCAGCTATTACTTCATCAATGTCGGGATGTAAATGTTCGAATTTTCCTGATTTTCCCCTCTAGTAATACATTGTAACGGGCTAATTTCTCACAGGAAATGAGAAATTCCGAGGATTTTCTCTATTTTGCCTAAGAGTATTTACTTTGACTATGTTTATGGGTTGGAGTAGCCTAGTTGGAAGATCAAGCGACCTGGTGACCGATGGGCTGTCGGTTCGAACCTCATTTGCATCGAAAAATGCCCTGTAGGATATTGGAGGCGATGCATATTGAATCGTGATAAATTTTAATTTATCAAGTGCCTTTGAATTAAGCAATTGGTGTTGAATCTTTGCAAATGGTAATTTTGAACAAAAAGTAAAGCGTGCTTTTTTAAGAGTGTCTCATTGGCTGCTTTCAATATTTTTTATTTCATCAACTGTATGACGTAGAAGACTATTAATTACAGCTGTACAAATAAATTTTCCTCATTAAAGTGAAATGTTTTTTTTTTTTTTTTTTTTAGGATAGTCACGTACATGGGATAAAATCAATTACAATATATTTTGAGTTTGATTTTTCTTCGTTAAATTTTTAATTAAAATATAATTTTTTAATTCAAAATTAATGGTTATTGTAAATAAAAATAAATCTATACAATACAATTTAACGAAAGGAAAAAAAATAATTTTGCTATAGTTACCCGAATTCCCGCTCTCATCTTTGAATTTAAAAAGCTGTTTCCGCAAATTTTAACAATTTTTCTTCTTACTGTTTTAAATTCTTATTTCATTGCGGAACTAATGAAACAAGTCTAGTAAAAGTGTACTTTTAGAGGGAAAAGGTGCCAGAAAACCAAAGTAAATTCTGATTTCGCTAATACTGCGCTAAAGACCTGGCTGCTTTTTCACCTTTATCGTTCTTATTCAAATTTAGTAAGCATTTTAGTTATGTATCTATATATATAAAGGAGAAAAGCGACTCACTCACTGACTCACTGACTGATCACGATATCTCCGGAACTATTAAACCTACAGACTTGAAATTTGCTAGATAGGTTCCCTTCATGGAGTAGACATCAGCTAAGAATGGATTTTGCAAAGATCGAACCCCAAGGGGCGTTATGGGGGGTTAAGGAGCGTTATAAATAATTATTTCAATTATTAAACTATTAGATGTACAGTCTTGAAACTTGGTACACAGATTTCTTTCATATAAAGTAGAGATATTCCCTACATAATGATTTTTACGAAAATTGACCTTCAAGGGGCGTTGAGGCGCTTAAGGGGCATTAAGCATAATTATTTCCATTTTTAAGGTATTAGACATGCAGTCTTAAAATTTGGTAAGCGGATTCCTTTCATAGAGTAGAGATCCGCTACAAAATGGATTTTGTGAAACTCGACCACCAAGTGGCGTTGTGGAGAACTAAGAGGCGTTATAGGCAATTATCTCTTTTTTAAACTATTAAACGTAAAATCTCTAAATTGAGTAAGCAGATTCCTTTCATAGAATACAGATCCGCTACAAAATGGGTTTTGTGAAAATTGACCCCCAAGAGGCGTTGTGGAGAATTAAGGGGCGTTATAGGCAATTAACTCCTTTTTTAAACTATTAGACATAAAATCTTGAAATTGAGTAAGCAGATTCCATTCATTGAGTAGAGATCCACTATAAGATGGGGTTTATGAAAATCATTTCCTAAGTGGCGTTGCGGGGGCTTAAGGGGCGTTGTAGATAATTATTTCCATTTTTTAAACTATTAGACTCACAGTCTTGAAATTTGGTAAGCGGATTCCTCTCATGACGTAGAGATCCGCTGCAAAATAGTTTGGGGGAAAATTGATCCCCAAGGGTCACTGATGGGGATTAAGGGTTGTAATAGAAAAATATTTCCGCTTTTCAACTAATAGACCCACCTGCTTGAAAATTAGAAGGTATGTTCCGTTCATGAAATAGAGTGTTTATACCAAAGAGTTTTGCGACAACAGACCCCCAAAGGAGTGGGGATGTGAGGGATTAAGGCGTGTTATAGAAAAATTCCTGTTTTTGAATTTAGCCCATTTACTTGAAATTTGTTGAGCACGTTTCTTTAGTTGAATAGAGTTCCACTAAGAATGCTCTCAACGATGTATTGATGATAAAAATTCCTTTTTTTTTCTCCGTTAGATTTAGACTTGAAATTTAGCACGCATGTTTATTTTATGGAGTAGAGATCCACTGAAAGTTGCTTTGGTGGAAATCCACTTGATTATTAGGCTAATTGAGCGCAAAAAATCTTTCTACTTCTGTTTTAGATATAAATAGAATTTAGATATTTTAATTTATGTCCTTTTTATATCAAGAGGCGAGAGTTACAGCTATAAATTTATTTTTCAATACAATCGAATTCTTAATGCTAGATATCAATATTTCATATATATATATGTAAACAGTATACATTTATACAACATCGTTCAATACCCAGTGAAGTGGGTGGGTAACGGCTAGTAAATATATAATGTAGTACATGGATATCTGAGGTATGTGTTATTCGTGGTAGGTAAGTTTTGTATTGGAGGGTGGAAGATCTTTTGTTTTTCGACCTAAGGTTATTCTCGTGGCCGTGTAGCCAAGTGGTGATGGTCATGAACTAGCGGTCGGCATTATTTCTGTCTTCGCGTATTGGTACCACAAAGGACCCGACGTGCCTTGATATATAAAACGAGCTGATACACATTTAATCTGGTGAGACTTTAAGGTCCTCACGTTTGCTTAAAAGTGGAGAGTGGAATGCTATGCCAGCTGAGGTGTCGTCCTTGTCACTTGACTGTGTTTCAAACTTATGGTCTGACCTCCATATTCCTGTAGTTGCTTTCTACTGTGACGTTAATAAAACAATTAGCCATTAATCTTGAAGGTTATTTTCCAACATAAGCAATAGAACGTGATTTTAAAAAAAAAGTATTTACAAAGTAAAGAACAAATTATTTGGGGTCTGATGCGATTAGCTTATATGGTAAGAAAAAAACCGAATATGATTAAATTTTCTTTTCTTTGTATACACCATGTAATCAAAACAATAAACACTAAACTTATCTGATTGTGATTACCTTTAATTTGACTTATAAAGCAATTTTTTTTCTTCTAGTTAATATTAACAGATACTTTAAAAAAAATTATTAACAGATACTTAAAATGTTACATTTTTTTTCTCTAAAATTATTACTTTAAATTTTTATAAACAATTGTACGTCTTAAATGTGTGTTTCACACATAAAGTTATGTTATGTGAATGTTAAAAATGCGGTGTTAAGAATTAGATTATGTTATTATGTTAATTATAAGAACGTTATTTATGTTAAGAAGGCGGCTGTGGTAGCCTAGTGTTTATGATCAGGATCTGCTGTCCTACGTGTCTCGAGTTGCCACTGAAGACCCGCGGTGTAAAGGAACTGATGCGCGTTAAACCTGTGGAGGGTTGAAATCCTTGCGTTATCGTGTGACTGCGGTTGCCGAGTGGTATAGGTATCGTGGCTGGCCTAGTCACGAGTTTGAGCCCAGTACCACTAAAGACCCGCCGTGTAGGGCAGCGATGCATGCTAAAGCTGTCGAGAGCTGAAACGTCCTCCCGTTGGTGTGGTGTGGTGGTTGGGAAGGTGGTGCCGGCTCAGGTGTCGTCCAGTCACTTGACCATGGTTCAAAATTACGTGGTCCGTCGCCAAAAGCCCTCGTGTGGCTGAACAGTGCGACGTTAATATTAAATCAATCAATCTTGCTCGTTTATTTGTTATATTTGCCTCGTTAAGAACTGGTTGGATTTTAGCGATTTATGTGATTTCGTGTATTTCATTGTCAATTTTGAATTTAGATTTTAAAAGTAAGTTACTCATCTCAAAAATCTTACGACGAAGATTTTAAATGATTGAGTTGTTAGTGTCTTTAAAGCAAGAAAAATGCTTTACAAAAAAATTCTCTTAAATAATAAAAAAAAATCAATTCGAGGAGGAAAAAAAATCAATCCTTGTGAAATCGCACTGAATAATCTTAAAAAAATAATAATTCCTTTTTAAGATTGAGACTTGTTTTACAAAAGTATGTTTTTTTAAAACTCAGTTTGAGTCACAAGATCTGCAAAATTTTAAAGACAGACTAGACACTAATCCGGTTGAGCTTACTGACAATTGTTTCTGATCTTTTGTTTTTACCTTAAGCACCTTAGCTTGTCACGATGTAAAGTCCATTAACTAGTCTCACAAAAACGAGAAAAAGCTCAGAATTGTTGTCATGCTCCTAAAGGATCAAAGGATTACTAAGATGTAAATCATTTTTTATTTATGTAAATCAATTGTGCACTTACAGATTGGTTTAGACTGTTTTTATTAGATCTTTATAAGAAAGATGATGGATATATCTTTTTTGAATTTGCTTGAAGATATATTATTACTTATTTAGTTACTTAGTACTAGTTATTATACTTATACAATATAAGTATATGCTAATTTGCAATTAGTACTTCACATTTAGATTGATTTGAATTTTGTTATTGTCACAGTCTAAAATAATGCAAAGGTAATTTGACCTCAATTTTTTTTTCGGTTAATTGACAAGGACGACATCTAAGCTAACACCCCACTCTCCTAATTCCCACACCACGCCTGTGGCCGCAGTTGTCTAGCTATGAGTTTGAGCCCTTGCCCCTGAAGACCCACTGTATGGAGGTGCGGAAGCTTGTTAAATCGTGGCTTAAAATCTTCCTAATGGCGTGATGTGGTAGTTTGATGAGGGGTGGGTGCCAGCTAAGGTGTAGTCCTCGTCTCTTGATCGTGGGCAAATATTTCGTGGTCCGTCGCCAATAGAACACTCGGTACTAAACTCAGGGGCACAACAAGTCATGAGGGGCACGGATTATCGTGTCCATCTCAGTTTTCATGACCTTGGGCACCGAGATGCATGAGCAGATGTAATGGTCAACTGGTCAGTCTGGCTTGAAACCCCCAAGTGTTTAGTTCCCAAGCAAACTTAGTACTCATTTATCGACCCACTGAAGGGATGAAAAGCTGAGTCGATCTTACCCAGCCCGGGGTTTGAACGCTGGACCTGTCTGTGGCTTGGAACCACAATACGCTCCACTGCGCTTTTACAATAAAACACTCATTCACTAAAAATATCTACTCTCATACAACACCGTATATTTGAGCTAGTTTTTTTGTAAAAAATATTCAAGTTTTAATTTTATATAATATGGTACATAAACGTAGAACGCGGATAAGAACATATAGTTTCTCTTCACTACATTTTCCTAGACTCATTTTTTAAATAAAAAATGCTATAACGATGTTTTGATTTTTTTTCGGGGTTTTTTGTTTCATAAATACTTAAAATGTTTGAAGGTGGAAATAGTTTATTCACAACTCTATTTGCATAAGTTTTACTTGAAACTTTATAAGAACATGAAATATCTTAAGAGGTTGTTCAAAACCACATATCTGCTAAGAATTTTAATTCATTTCGATTACGATATTGAACAAACTACGAAACATTTCTACTCAAACTTTTGCAAACTAAGAAATCCTTGTTATACTGTATGTGAATGAAACCTAATAAATTCATTATCTAGTAGCCTAAGTGATGGTCAGAGTATCGTTTAATATACTCAAGTTAAATATTGTTAATTCGGTCGTCAGCTGTATATATGCATGAACACATTGCGTGTTGCTTGCCATTTTAAGAGTCGATGCAGCTGCACATTTTCGTTTGATAACGTCATGTTTTCGAAACGCTAAGAATTGTGCAAATTTATAAACGTAGAACAACTCGCAATACGTCATTAGTAATGGATGAATAATTTTCCAAATTTAATTCGTTTGCTTCTCGTGTGTCATTATCAATTGTAAAAGGTACGGATTAATAAAGGGGTTTAGTTTGAGATGTTTATTGTGTTCCATGTCGAGATGAATCATTCCCAAACTACACTGCTCAAAACAATTAGGGGAGCACATGATTTTAACAAAAGTAAGCAAAGATGTATACCAATAAGTAACATAAAATGAATCATCCGTAATGTAAAGACTACCAGGAAACGGAAAAAGAAAACTTTATATGCAAATCAAAGTTCATGACGTCAAAAACGAGAAAAAGGAGATAAGGGCAGAAATCGGGATGTTGCAAAAACGTCTGTTTTATTGCCGTAACTGTGAAATTCAATTGCGCAGTATTTTTTTTTGAGGCAAGGTTACTTGAGAATGTCTGAACAACGTGATTTACCGGAATCCATGGCATGGCGTGTTATAGGCAGACTGGAATCCGGGCAAACACAACGTAGTGTCACGGACACTGTTGGAGTCGCCAGAAGTGTTGTTGCAAGGATGTGGAATCGATTCAAAGAAACAGGAAATGTTAGACGTCGACCAGGGGCAGGTCGGCCACGTGCCACTACATCAAGTTATGACCGGTATATACAGTTAACAGCCCGTCGAAACAGAACAGAGAATGCTACGCAGCTGCAAAGACAGTTGCTCTTGGCAACAGGACGAAGGGTGTCGAGCCAAACAGCACGTAATCGGCTTCATGAGGGAGGGCTGTATGCACGTAGGCCAATGGTCTGCATTCCGTTGACCCCACACCACCGTGCGGCCCGAAGAAGATGGGCTACTGAACATCGAGATCGGGAGCAACATGATTGGAGCCAAGTGCTGTTTACAGACGAGTCCCAATTCAGTCTAGAGAGTGACACCCGACGTGTTCTTGTATGGAGGGACAGGGGCACTCGAAATAACCCCGCATTCGTTCGTGAAAGATCACAATACAGAAGAGCTGGTTGGATGGTATGGGGTGGAATCAGCATAGGCGGACGTATGGACCTGCATATCATTCGGAATGGCACTTTGACGGGCCGAAGGTATGCAGACGAGATACTTCGACCTTATGTCATCCCTTACGCTGTAGCCATTGGAGATTCCTTTGTTTTCCAGGATGATAATGCCCAACCGCATAGAGCTCGTCTGGTGGAGAACATGCTTGAAGCTGAAACAATACAGCGTACGTAATGGCCAGCGTGCTCTCCTGACCTGAATCCAATCGAGCATGTTTGGGACATGCTCGGACGACGCATTGCTGCGCGACCAAGGCCCCCTGCTACTGTTCGAGACTTGGAGGTTGCACTTCTTGAGGAGTGGAACAGTATTCCCCAAAGTCTGATCGATAACCTCATCGCATCCATGGCAAACAGGTGTGCAGCAGTCTTAGCTGTTTGAGGAGACCACACGCCCTATTAAAACTCATGCATCATGTCTGAACAGTACCTTTTTTTATCGTTTACATGTAATCAAATTGTTGCCCTAAATCATCTTTTCATGTTTTTTCCATATTTTCAAAGAATTAAAGCTTAATTCCAAATTTTTTTACACCTTCTTTCTGTATTGCGCATTGATACGCGTGTACTATGCATTGTATGCCAATACGTGGCTGTCTCACACGGTTTTCTTCACTTTTTTGCTTGCTCCCCTAATTGTTTTGAGCAGTGTATTTTAATTGGTTTGTTTAATACGAAGATGTAAATCAGAAGTTACCCAAAATATTATTTCAGTGGAATATTTTACGTTTTAATCTAAATAATGGCAACAGAACAAAATATCTATTTTTTTACGTGTTTCTATAAATGGTTAAAATATATCTTACAAAGTTAAAGAAGGTATATATCTTAATATGTAAAGATAAAAATGTTTAAAAATTCAGAAGTAAAAGTATCAAGTTTTATTTTTCCGCTGCTATAGTTAAACTCCAAAAAAGATATATATATATATTAATTTCAGAATGAACAGACGATTTTTTTTAGAATAATAAAATTGAATGAAAACAGGCGATTTTTTTTATACGTTGCCAAGTTTTAATTACAATAAAAAAAGAAGTAAATAGAATTATTAGAATAATATATTTTAAAATTACTTATAATTTAAAATTTTATAAATTTTAATAATAGCATTCCAAATAAAAGGTTTAAAATAGTTAAATTTAAAAAAGAAAAGTGTTATAATAGTTAAACCTTTGTTCTAATTTTTTTTAATCTTTCAGAGAATTTTACAGAATGTTTTAAATTAGCAAATATACTATGTATTGAACTTTTTCAGAATTAGAATAAATTGCACGGTTGTTTTTGCTGATAGCTCTCTCTTCATCTAAAAATAACTGTTAACCTTTAAAAAAACTTTCGAATTTTAATTTATTGTTAAAAATTGTAAATCTATTATATTTAAAATGTCTTATGGCAGTAAATCATTTATATAACAATCCAATATTCGAAATCCATTCTTTCTAAAACAAAACCCATAAAACATTAAAAAGCGAAAGTTTCATTCAAAATGGCAACACACGAATAAGATGGACGCTAATATCTTCTTGCTATCGCATGTAACAAAATGACCTAATATAAATCTTTAAATGCATATAAAGCATCGTTGAAACTTTAATTAGAGTTTCCCTGACGACAAATGAAATTTACATTTATTTCCAGGGTTACTAATATCTCCATGGTATTATTAATGGCATTTTCTTATTCCTTAATTCGTAATGTCGAAAGAGAAGAGAATATTTTTAAATTCTTTTCCTTTCATCTAAAATAAAATTAGTCTATTGTTTGTGGAATAGCTGTAATGCTCTATTGTTCCTTTTGATATTATAAAAGGATTCTATGTTCTTGATTAAAAGATTACTTCTTAATTGGACGCGGGCCAAAAAACAATGCAATTACTCAAGTCCTTTTTTTCGTTATTTATTTATGATCGCCATGCATATTTTACTCGTACCAAGTGCTTGAATGAATCAAAGATAAATGGACATGCTTTAGAGCATATTTCTTTCGAGTTGTATATTTGTGGTTTATACTAATGTAATATATACCAAAACAATATTGTATTATTTAAAAATTATAGCATTATAACACCGGGTATATTTTAAGCCCTCGATCTGGTTTAATAAATCTTTAACACTAGATTAGCTAATAAAATAATAATAATAATTTGAATTTTATTTGAGTTAGCATCACTTTTTGAGGTGAACTGGAGTTATTGGCAACGAACCTGGAAATTTCGAAACACGATATGGATGATACCTAAACTCTCTCGCCGTATTTCCACACCATGCTACATAAAGACTTGGAATTTAAAAGAACTGGAACAGTTTCTCAATGCCTCTACCGGGCAATCATTTTTAAGCTCTAGTTTCATGGCCGCAGAACCTCAGAGGTCATGGTTGCGAATTCATGGTCATCAATTCTTCTAACGAATCTTAAGTTCGATTCCTGATACCACTGACGAGGCCATATAAAGGTCTGATGCACGTTAAATCTGCCGAGGCTCAAGTGTGAGTTTTTATGAACATCGCACTTTAAAGCAAAGACAGGGCTATTGGCAATGAACCTCGTTATTTTGAGCCATGGTCAAGTGACACGGACGACACTTGAGATGTCGCATCCCACTCTCCAAACTACCAAACCATACCAATGGAAAAAATTGGTCACCTCTACGCGTCTGATCTTCAGGAGCAACAGGACTGAAACCCGCGATTCAACAAATGCTGGTCATAAGATCGAGACCATGGCCACTAGGCTACTGTGGCCATCTGTCGATGGCCACTGTTGGCCATCATTGTTGTCCAAAATCCCATGGTCCGTTGCTTATAGCCCTTGTGTAGCTTCACAGTGTAACGATAATAAAATTATCAATCAACAAAGAATTTATAATACAAAAGTAGATAAATACTTTTGTGATAAAAGGACTACACACCTTCTATTTTATGGATACCTCATTCTAAACAAATTGTATTGATTTATTTACAGTATATTACAATCCTAGTCAAGAACCAACAATTCAAACGTACTGAATTCTTTCTAGTGGATAAAATCCTGAATATATTAAAAAGGAGATTCACATTTTGTGTTTCGGATAGAAATATGAATGTACGATGTAAGTAAATCTCTTCTATGATGTAGAATGGATCATTCAATTCATTGATGGTGATACTCGTATTTTTATCGTTGCAATCACTTTCTGTTGCATCACTTTTGTGCTCTGCGTGTAGGCAAAGTAAATAGGTGGCGTTTATAGATGATAACATCAACACGCGATCTCAGGCGAAACTGTTTTAAGAAATTCGATCTGTAACAGACGTTTTCAGAAAGCAAGAATTCTTCACCCCGTGCCTTTGCGTGATCAATGAATGGCTACAACAGTCTATAAAACCCAAATTTGATATTTGCTGTAATACACGCAAAACTCTACTGGATGATTCTTTGTTGGAGTGTAATGTACTGAGTAGTCATGGTTGAGAACTTGTGGCCGACCTGGTTTCTATCCAGTTATAGATTCTAGTCCTGCTACCTGTGGCCGTAGTAGCACAGTGGTCATGGTCAAGAACTCGTGGCCGGCGTGTCATGAGTTCGAGTTGTAGTGCTGATGATAATCCGCCGTGTAGAGCGGCTGATGCACGTTAAATCTGTCGAGGCTCCAAGTCCTCCTGTTGGTGTGGTGGGAAACTTAGAAGAGGAAGGGGGTGCCAGATCAGGTGTCGTCTTCGTCTCTTGATTGGAGTTCGTAATTCCGAGGTCTGTCTCAAAAGAGCCCATGTATTTCTTTATCGTGCGACGTTTATAAATACCCATTTAATGTAGTCCTACGAGCACTTAGACTTGTTTTGGTGAGGGAATGACGCTAGTTAAATCTGGGCTAGTCAATTCTAAATCCTCTGGTTAACATAGTGGGGAAGTATAGACAAAATGTAACTCTATCTCAAGTATCATACTCGTTATTTTACTGTGGAATTTACGAGGTGCGCCACTAATAGTTATCGTGTAGCTTGGAAATGCTACACTAATAGTCAATAGATCTATCGTAATTTAGTTTAGCATAAATAACTGTAAACTAGTGTCAAAAAAGATATCATCTGCGAAATATGTTCGAATGCGGCTGACTTAATGACCTCTTAATCTTAATAATTATAATCTCTTAAAATATGAAAACTGTGGTTGTTTGGTTGTTGTCCACTTCAAAACAACACCAAGGCTATTGGCGACATAACTCATGATTTTCAGCCAAGATCAAAAGGTGGGAATGGCACATGAAATGGCTCTTCACTCTCTTACTGCCACACCATGCCAATAGAGGATTTCGAGCTTTAACAGAACATGCTGCCCCGCTACACGAAGGATTTTAATGGCACCAGGACTGGACAACGGTGGTCCCCTGTTCGTGAGGATGACCATTCCGCTACCGCAGCCACTTTGAAAATGTGCTTCTTTTTCTTTAAATGGAAAATTTCTTAAATTATATGAACCAATTTCCAGGGTTTCGAGCTTTAATTCCTCTAATGTTTTTATATATTCATTCATTTTTTTTTTTAAAATCTACCTTTTTTCCATATTAAAGGCCAGCACTATGATTACTAATAGAGAACAGTATTTCTGTTTGAGCCTCTTTCTTTGTGCAAGGTATTTTGAGTATTATCTCTGTAAAGGAATAATACTTTCTTCTTCCATAATAATTACTTGTATATTTCTCCATTAAGATCGTGTTAACCAGTGGTTCTCAAAGTTGACCCTAATTTTATTCAGGGGTTCTGTGAAAAATTAAAATTGACTTGCGGGTCCCTGAACAACATCAGGGGGTCTGCGCAAGGTTTAATATAAAATAAAAATAAAAAAATTGATCCATTTTTATTTTTAGGGAAATTTAAATGAATATCAATTATTCATTTGGATATTCCCGACTGAGTGTTGAACCCTTTTACGGGTGGACTAACTAAGATCCCAAACACAGATGAATCCATCCCAATACAGAAGCGCCTTACTGAAATATCCATAAATGAGGGACCTAAACCAATGTTTGAACGAGGATACCACAAATTCTGGTTGCAAAAACAGATCCCAATTTTATATCCTGCATTATGGGTTGTTGTATAGAAGTTGTTGACTACTTTCCCTTCCAATTTGATAGAGCGTAGAATCAAAGCCGTAAAAACCTCATCACAAAAAAAAAGAAAAAGCTTACTTAAAAACTAGTGCTCGTGGGGATTTGCGGTTGCTGCTCACAAACATTGAGACGGACATAAATATATTCATAACATCAAATCAAGTTCATTCAAGTCATTAATTTTTTTAAAAATTTTGTTAAACAAAATTTATAATTTCAATAAATTTTGCAACAAAAGGTTTTTTTTTAAATTTGTAATTTTATACTATGCATTTATGTAGCTTTTTCACTTGGAGGTCCTTGGAAAAGTTTTGACTATAAAAAGGGGTGCATGAGCAAGTTTTGACTTATAAAAAGGGGTCCATGGGTTAAAAAAATTTGGGAATCACTGGTGTAAACCCAGGGTATATATACCACAATTTAAAAATTATTGCTTTATTCAAAATATATAAATTTAATCACATTCGATACATAATGACTCCAAATATTCAATACTTGTGATCACACTGATTAACACAAGCCAATTCCTAGAGTGAACAAATGCTTTTAGTACAGATTGCCAGGTAATTGGATTATATATTGTAGTTAAACGGATATACCGATATACTAAGTTTCTGTATCGCTAATCTCTCTCTGTAGATATAAAGATTTAACCTGAAGGGTTTAGTACCTCCATTATAATTTAGTTACCTGCAATTGATTCAGTCCGAACGTCACGGCGAGGAGTCGTTAATCTAAATATATTAGTCACTAGTTTTGAATGTAAACCATGAAGCAAAAATTTTAATTTATGTGTTTTTTGATGATCCCGTAAAACTGGGATTGGGTTATGATTAAAAATACCATCGGAGATGAGGTTCTGATTTCATATTCTCAAACAGATGGTGCCTTATCTACTCTTTGCTCAGGCGTGTGTCGATATCGATGTATATTTATTCAGAGGACTCTTTATTAGTCTTCTCTCGTGTTTTAAGAATTACTTTAAAGCGTAATGCTATCACGTGGAATCAATAAACATTCAAATATTGCTTCTGCGACTATCTGATGAATAAAAAACGATGATAGATGTGTAATGTTTGGTAGATTAACAAATTGGTTCAAAGTTTTGGAAAATTTTGTTTTAATGATTGTGAAGTCTTCAAGGATTTGTAGATTAGGATTCATGATCTTGTCCAGTTGTGTTGAAACGTGGCTTGAAAGAATGGGGGGCTGGATTTTAGTTGACACCGAATTTTACCAAATGGAGTATTTAGTGTAGGGATGAGCATTAAGACGACCGCGATCGACCGGTGGACCGATTAGACATTTTTGGGTGACCACCTTCACTAAGACCTAAGAAGCGGAGTTTCTAACGAATATCGGATACTGTCTAGTTTAAGGTATCCGACTACATTCGGAACCGTGATTTTGCAAAAGCGTATAAATGGATAATATTTATGATATTTAGTGTCACTTAGATTAAAAAATGTATATAAAATTGTTTTAAGAACATTATTACGATAAAAAATTATTTAAGTACTATATTTTGACAAAAAATGAACTTAGAATGACCCATTTTCAAAATATTCTCCTTTTGTGAAAAATTCTTCTATAAAAATAGTATTTTGCCTGTATATAGATCGGACCTCTGTACAGAGGCTCAACTAGAATTTTTGAAATATATAACTTAGAAGTGGGTTTATCCATATTTTATGACAACAGAGGGGAGAAATGTTTTAGAAAAAAACACAGATAATTATTTCAAATGGTTGTAACTCTGAAAAAATAAAGTGAATTTTTCAAAAATCATAGTTGAGCCTCTGTACAAAGGTCTGAGCTATATACAGGCAAAATATTATTATAAAATATTATTTAAAAGATTACAAATTTTTTTGCCTATGTTACAAATCATCATCAATGGCAAACAATGTTGTTTATAATTTCTGGAAAAATCATCTTTTGCCATCTTTCGAAATTTGTTTCAAACATAATGTCTAAAAGCATTATCCTATCAGCGTGCCTGTCAGATTGCACTTCCAAGCGATTTTGCAATGATTTGGCGACCTCCCTTGGCGAGATTCCTCGGAGGCCGCTTTTAACAGAGAAATACCTAAACCTTTATGGGTGTTTTTTAAGTAGAGGGAATATTCCTGAATATTAAATAAAGCTGTGAAGCCGCTTTCTACCTCTAATCCTGACACACCATTCGTTCCCCTAAAAGTGACCACTGCCTTTTCTTCCACCCTACAAAAACAATTCTATTTTCGTTGTCATTCCCTTCGGACACTAACACCTGTTGAGTTTAGGTCTGGGGCGGGGGATTGAGCAGCTGTTGCGAGAGTTTTCTAAAACCTGGCTCGCTTTCTCATGACATCTGGCTATTATCGCACGATTAAAAGGGATTTTCTTTCCATTTTTCCCTTCTGCAACTGAGAGACCTGGGTCAATATTTTCACTTTCGGAAATCTCCTTTTGTGTCCGTAGAGGGATATAATGTCAAGTTGTTTTCTTTGGACAATATGTCTGGGTTGTATATTCAAGGGGAATTTAGAGGTTGTTGTGTTTGAATGAGGGAAAGGGATTTTTTATATTGTATGAGCGAAATTTTGCTCTTGAGTAACTATAATTTTGCTATTGAGCATTGTGATGGAATCCTTATATTTTTCATTTGTTTTTATTTAACTTAGCAGATCGAATACGTCCAAATTAACTACTGAATATCATTTTTCAAAATTAATTATTTTTTGTAATAATTACATTATTTGTTATAAATTAGAATTTTGGTCATACTTTTGGAAATAGTACTATTTTTATTATACTTTTCAAAGATTACTTATGAAGTTAAATCTTAAGGCTACTAAAAATCTCTCCGAAAATTTTTGAAAAGTAATTAGAGAGAATTACTTTAAAAAATTACAAACTCGGAAACAATTTCTTTTTTAAAATTTTGTGTCTAAATTTTTCTTCTCGTGGATCATTTATTTATTGTGAATTGAATTGTGCCTACTGTGTTTATTTACTTATTTATTTTTTTTTGCGTTGAAAAGTTCTAAAAAAATCAGTATATTTATTATTATTAAAGTGATTTTTTCAAAAATTTCGGAAATTTTTCTACTTTTTTTAAAGACATTTTTATTTTTGTTTCCAAATTTAAAAAGCCGCATTTGCTCACAGTTCATAGTCGCAAATTCGTTTTCGGCAATATTTTCAACAAATTGTTGGTTCGAATCCTGTTTCTCTCTCCAGAGATTCCTGGCCGCGGTAGCCGATTTGTATGGGTATCGGATCGTGGCTGGCTTTGTCATGAGCTCGAATCCAGTACCAGTAAAGACCCGCCGTGTAGGGCAGCGATGCACGCTAAATCTGTTGAGAGCTGAAACGTCCTCCCGTTGGTGTGGTGTGGTAGTTAGCAGAGGGGGTGCCAGCTCAGGTGTAGTCCACGTCACTTGACCATGGTTCAAAATTACGTAGTCCGTCGCCAAAAGCCCAGGTGTAGCTAAACGGTGCGACGTTAATATTCACTCACTCACTCTCCTAAGATTCGCCGTGTTCAGAGCTTGAAACATGTTAAATCTATCTAGGCCCAAAATCCTAACATTGGTGGAGTGTGAATGTCTGAAAAGTTGTGTGTTAGCTCAGGTGTCGTTATCCATTGACCTTGGCCAGCGTTATCGATTCGCGGATTCAAAACCCAGCGACACTGAAGACCCTCCGTGTAGAGGCTGTTGCATATTAAATATATTGAGGCTCAAAGTCCTCCAGTATAACGTGGAAATTTGGGGTGGGCCGTTCCAGCTCTGGTTTCGTCCTCGTGACTTGACCATGGTTCAAAGTTACGAAGACGCTCGCCAATAGGCCCCATGTTGCTTCACACACAGTGCTACTTAAATTAAAATCCAAATCATAAACCAAACTGTTGGCAGTGAATCAAGATTACTAGGTCCTTCGCCAATAGTCCTTGTTCCTTAGAAGTACGACATTAATAAGCAATTCCTTTCTTAAAATGAATTTGCAATGAAAAACTTCAAATTTTCTATTTATTTACAAAGTAAGATAAAAAAGTTTTCTTTATTTTTTTTCCTTTTAAATGGAGCTGTGTATTGGTACTTTCCATTTCAGACCTAGTACATTCCCGGGAGCTGGTATCACTTTCTAGTGTGGCATTGTATAAGCGGCTACCAATTGCCACAAAGTAATTTGGACTTCCCATTGGGATGCACCAGAGCTCTGACGATGTGAAATGGAACCAGAAATTTAATTTAGTCAAAAACACCCAATACAAACAGGCACCCTAAGGATCTTTCTCTTGCCACATAATCCTACTTCGTGGACGTTGTCTATATTTTGCATCATGAAAATTCACCAACTTGCGGGGGGATCGAACCTGCAAACTTGGATGTACAAAGTCTGCGCCTAACCAACTACGCTACCCAACTGGCACGATATAAATTAATGCTAATAGTCGAAAAAAGATTTCTTTAGTTGTTTAGTCATTTTTCTAGAGCTACAAATTAACTTGAGTAATACATAGACAATTAAAACAAATGGACTCTGTCATGGTTTTATTTAGATTCATAAAATCATAAATAACAACTTAAACAAATAATCCTAATTTATTTCTACTTTTTTTTATTCCTGATAAAATAACTTCGTCATCAGTTTTAATTAATTACTAATCTTTTATGCTTTTAATATCTTCTAAATTAATTTGCGCTGCATTGTATTTCAATTCTAAACGTCGTAGAATCTGTTGTATTTTATCTTTGTTTTTTTCCTTTCAAGCTTGGAGCGCTTTGGTAAGAATTTTCTAATTTGTAAATATTTTACTAGTTAAATATCGCATTACAAAGCGATTAAATATTAAGATTTAACTGAAAAATAAATATTCAAAACTTCCACCTCGAAGCAATTACACAAATATTTTAATGGTTTTATAAGATTGCATATTTCTCTCTAGAGTTCGAATGTATTTTTCAATCAAAAGCGAAGATCTTAATATTCGAAACGAAAAACAAGAAAACTAATGGCTGAATTAAAACTAACTATTACTGATTAAAATAGTTAAGCAACACACATTCCCCCCTCCCATCCCGTATTTAATCATTAAATTTGCCGCTCAATAATAAATCACCCCCAATGCTTTATTCAAACATTTATTCTATTTACTCAAAAGCTCATTTAAAACATCCCGCTGCGTTGAAATTAAATCAGTTTCATTATCGTTTACAAAATGATACTATATTACTAAAACGGCGCTTAGTATTAGATGGTTTGTATCTAAAGCAGGAGAGCTATTAGCGAAGCTGTGTGACAAAATGTTATTCGTAGCATAGATTGTTCCAAAGTTGTTGTTGCGGAAAATACACATAGAATCCGCTCTGGGAACTCCGCCAAGAAAATGAAATGGATTGTTTACGTTTATTGTTATTTTTATATCCCATTCGGTTAATTTAGTCCCAATGTATATCATACATCACATAAAAACGGAATTTCGAACGCGAAATGCTTTGAAGTTGATGAATTTTTGAGTGCTTAAGCTGTGAAGCTCCGTCATATTCAGTGAAATGTTTTAGAAAGGGATTTGAGTGCTTAGCCGAGAGAGAAAAGTGAAATGTATTAAAGTGATTTGATAGTTTCACGATGTGTGGGCTTAGCGAAACAATGAATATATTTATTTTGATAAAATGAATTCGCTATCTGAAGAGAAGCCATAGAAATATTGTTTTGAATAAACAAAAACATGTTATTTTTTATGTTATAATTATATTTATATTATATATATTTTTATTTTTGTTAAAATGAATTTTTATTACATTGTAAACTATTATTTCTTGTTAAATAATTTTTATTTTATCAAATTTCTTAAGTCTGTTTTCGATTAATGTTAAAGAATAAGACCCAAATTTGGAACATTTTTTCAGATATAAAAGAAATGAAAAATTAATATGATATTCTGGCTTCACTATCCTTTAGAGAGCAGCATTTTTTTTTATCATACTTCCCATTTTTAACCGAGTTGATTCATTTTTTCTGGTATAAAATGTGTTTCGTGTTTTTTCTCCTATATCGTAATGTCAAATAGGCTACGCCTTCACGTATTAAAACGAAAAAGAAAATATTCATGAAATATTTTGAAGTTTTTAAAAACACTATATTGTTAACAGAGGTATGAGCTAAGATATATTGCAAATTTTTCCATGGAAATTGAGGCATTTTTCTGTCTGAAAATGTGCTTCGCGTTTAGTTCAAGCTCTCGTAATTTTACCGAAAACAGCCTTAACAGATCTCATTGATAAAGTCTCAGATTTTGGTAAACCTACAGCTTCCTAAAAAGTTGAGTATTTAGTTCCGTTGATTGTTAATAAGTCTTCGTATGAGACAACGCCTTTCTTCTCGCGCAACGATTCTAGTTCAGGCAATCGTTGCGATATTTTTCTGTGAGAGCTTGCAACAATGTACTATCGCAACCTTATTGGCGACATTATATGAAACGAAGCACATGGTTGTCAATTCAGGGCATACGGCACAGGCAAAATCGGGGTTGCCAACTTGGCGAGTTATCTTTAGCGCTGGTATTGTTGCAATAGCACATAATCAATTTATCACAGCATCCCAAAAACTTTTTTTTTTATACATATAGAGAGATTTTAAGTAAAAATACCAACGAACTCTTTTAAATACTCTTTTTTTTCAGCTTTAGAGGAAATTTTTTTTTTTATTTCTCATTAAAATAAGGCCTCTTCAAGTTATCATTTGTATTGAACAATAAATGTTATAAAGTAATTCTTTAAAACTAGCTTTCATTTCGTAATAGTATCGCTAAATTGGGTTAAAGCCGTGACGGTAAATCACGTGTTCTCCGATGAATTCAAAACTGACATTAGACTTGTTGCTTAACTTGTAAAATTTAGACAGAATTTCAAATTTAATTTTTAAGTGAAGAGATGTTCAAGCTTTAAAATTCTTTACAAAATTCATCAAAATCAATTTTTTTTATCATACTAATACTTTTTAAATAAAGTTCTGTACGTTATTCTTGTCGACAAATATGTACTTTCTTTTAAAAAGTTTCTGCAAAAAGCAAAAGTTGGCAACACCGAAGCACTAATTGAAGAACTGATTGACTGGAAGCACGTGATAGCATTTATCATGTGAATATGACGTCACAAGAATTTATAAACATTGCTGTTGTCACGTGATAATAACAGCCAAATTATACGTGATAAGAACACGTATAAAATTAGACCATTGCATTTAATCAAAAAAATATTTTATATAAGATGCAAAATTCATGTAATCATAAACTTCAAATAATAAGGATATTTTATTGATTTTAATCTAAAATTATATTTTTGTAAAAAGGAAAACTGAAAATTGTAACAACATAAATCTACATTCTGGTGATTCAAACAATTAAATATAGGAAAAAACACAAATTTCCTTCTGCATTGAAAATTAACTTTTTTTAGGAAATGTGCAAAATTACTTATTAAATTATTGGTATTATTAATTAATTAAATAACCTTATTGTGCGTTGTTCAATACTTAATTGAAATTAATTAGTAATTTTTTTTGTTTAAAAATTATCTATGCTATTTGACACTTTGAATTTTATAATGTAAATATTGGCATGAATTTTCTACATCTTTAAATTCATAAACTTGAGTTAAAAAATTCTTGAATTGCTTATATTTTTAAATGCAAATATTATATAGTCATGTGTATTTTTTTACTACGATACGTTCAATAAAACATAATAATGCGGTTATTACAAGTTTTAAAAAATTATCTTTTTTATTTCATGAGAACATTTAAAAAGCATAAAATGTTTAATGTATATGTACTTGAAAATTTCCAAAATTTCTTACGTTCTTCTTATTCTGAAAATATTCCAAATTGTTTTAGAATAAAAGGTAGCATTCTTTTTCGACTTGGCAGTTGCAAAAGAAAAATGTTTTTCTTTTTCGGATAAAAGCTAAATCTTTTTTAGATGGCATTTTTTTTTGAAATCCTTTTTATTCTTTTTGTAAAATATTAATTTTGTATTAAATGCATCTGCATCGTACTTTATATTTAAAATTCAATCGAATTTTTTTTAATCTTCATTCCTAAATTAATTGCATCTGACCAAACCGAAATAAGGTAAAATCACTTAATTTTGAAAATAAAAGATCTTTTTGTCTTTTCAAACCTTCGTGTGTATGTGTTTTTCAATGATTAATCCTAAGCCTGAATCAATAAAAACTTAGAGCGTTTCTTATTAACTTTTTTGTTTGATCGAATTGCTTTCATACTTCAGAATCGATTTTCCACATAAATAATGAAAATCTTTATGGGCAATTCACCAAGTGCCCAAATTATTTTTTTCCTTCATTATACCAAAACAAACATAGAACCTATTTTCAATATTGAAAATAGAATTTTATCGAACGTAATTTAAATTTACATCAATTACCAGCATGCTAGAGAATAATGTAATCCATTGTAACGAAAATAATGAAGAATAAAAAAATACATAAATGTATATTACTTGCCTTCTTTGTATTTAAATACATATTCTAGTTCCAGTAATGAATATTAAGTGACCGAAAAACACGATTGTATTTGCAAATGTTTTTCAAAAAACCACTTTTAAGTATTAACTTCGGCTCCTGTAATATTCTTTCGTGTTTAACTCGATCTATTCCCCCTTCCCGTTTCGTGTCGTAGCTTTTCCTAGATTGAAGTTTAAACAAATGTGACTGAGATTAATGGGAGTATATAACTATTTATCTAATGCCGCAATTTAAGTAATTTGAGATTCAAAATTACGAATAACATTCTCGTTTTAGAACTGGGAATAGAAACACATACCAGTTACCATGGAAATATTACTTTCATCGTGTTGGCATCAAGCCCATGATACTTGAAGCAGCCATTTGCGATGTTGACATAATATATAGCATGCTTCGAATGTTATTAATTAATAGCTGTTCATATAAAGTAATTAGTTTTTGTAATTAATTTTGCTTGAGAAAGTAATTAATTTGGTACGTTTTCGGTAATTGTGTTTAATTTTAAGAGAGTACATGCATAATGTTTACTTTTATGATTGAAATCGGGGAAAAAATCTACTGGTTTAACAATGAACAAACTTTTTATTTCTGCAAAGTAGAACTTTGTATTCTTTAAAATGTACTGATCCAGTGCTTATACATATTGAAGAATAAAATTTTAAGAAACATTTGTGGAACAATTGCTGAAATTCGGATTTACTTGCATTATAATTGTAATCCTATATACGTGTGAGTAAAAGTAACTGTATTTAACGGTGTATAAAAAGTAAGAACAGTATGGTAATGCACAATTTTAGATATCGCGATTATTCCTTCTTTTTAAAGGATTTTTTCCTTTACTACAAAATCTTGCAACATCAGAAATTCGAATACATTACTAATGTTTATTAAAATTCAATATTTTCATTCATAATTGAATTGAAATCTACTTTCCATTGTATTTTACCTTGTCTTAAAAATAGAATTTTCAGTAACTTAATATTTATGTAGGCTTAACACATTTTGAAATGAATCTAAAGAAACATATTTCATATTTCATCAGTATAAAATTGAAATTTTTCAATGTCATACAGTTTGGAATTAAATTATGGTCTAGTATTATGTCTGTGGTAGCGCTTGTAAAATCGCACTCAACCACCATAAGCTTGAGCCGGCTGAATATAAAGTATTAAATATTTAATCTCATGGCAACTTCTCTTCGGCAGCTCAACTCAAATCATTTGTTGATTTGAAACTTTTATTTTAATGAGATTAGAATATGGAATTGTAAATAAAGTTATTCGAAATAATGTTACTGATCTTCTGATATGTTGGAGTTCTACAAGTTATTTCTACATAAAAACCTAGGATATCTCCGCGTCTCTTACAATTTTTTACATTCTAAAATTTTAATCAAATTTTTCACTTATTATAGAGTTCTTTTGTCATTGATTAAGGACAGCCATGTTGCTGTTTGCAAAATAAGATATTTGCTGTTCAATAATATATTTCATCGATGGTTATTTCAAAGATTAATATGCAGGTTTTTGGGTGTGTGTGCTCTCGAAGCTTAGGGTAATATATAAATAAGATTCATTCTTTTACAAATGTACTTTTTTTTTTACAAAAATTGTCAATTCAATTTATAATCATTTAATTTGTTAAATAAAATTATTAGTCAAAAGTAGAGAGAGAGAGAGAGAGTTAAAATGTGTGTGTATCCGAAATTAAAATTTTATACTTAATAATAGTATTATTAGATACGCATCTTAACCTGTTAAACCTTTTTCATGTCACGTTATAAATGTATTCTTTAATTTTATATATAATTGGTTATGACCATTTATAGCTGAGAAATATTTGTAAACAATATCAAGCTGGTGTACAACAGTAACACAAATATTGATGCATACCATTGCTTTAGGATATGAGTTCTTTATATTTTTTATTTTATGAACGTAGTAAAAAGCACAAGTATTACATAACTAAATTTTTTAAGAATATTGTACATATGCATGAGGAAGATAATTCAAGAGAGTGGAGTCCACTTGGAAGGGGATTCGGGACCTTTAAATTACTAACAATAGAGATTTATTCTATGAAGATGAATTAGAAAAAAAACCTGTTCTTGAAGATGCCCATTAAATTTCCGCCTGTAGATTGCACCAAAACAAAAACTCGTATTAATACTGTTTTACCGAGAACTTATTGGTACTACTTTGTTGGCAATCCAAAAATAATCAGAAACTTATTTATGAAATTAAAATTTTTTAACTGCAACTGTAATGAAATGACTACTGGAGGGTTCATGAGGGTAATCATAAATAAGGCTGAAAGCTATCATGCTTCAGTTAAAAATGCTTCATTTTTTTGTTCTTTGTTTTCATGTTCTAAAATTCTATGGCAAAATTTTAATTTTTTGAAATTTATTTGTATTTTCTTCGTAGAAAATTCTCTTCGGGATTCATATGGCTGTAATGTCAGTTGAAACCGACTCGTGGCAGGTGATATCTTCTGAAGAGCCCAAAGGGAGGGGATTGTACAGTAATATCACACTCCCCCCCCCCTCTTTGGTAGCAATTTGAAGAGCCGTTATTCCTCGCTTTACAGCTGTTGCAGACTCGTGCCTATTTTCACCTGCGTGGTGCACAGCTTTAGGAGAAGAGGCCTCCCCCCTCATCCCTATTTCTTTTTTTCAATGCATCAACAAGTCTAGATAGAAATGACTGCAAAATGTTCGATTTTTACTTTTTCTTTTGGTTGTATTTTGCTCTGCACGAGCCAAATGTTTCGAGTGTAATACGATATCCCTACCTTTCTGGCTTTTTGGAGTTGAAAGGGATATTCCTTTTTAAAAGGGGGATTTAGTTGAAAGAGTTGGTTGTGCTCTTCTTCCCCCTCCTCAAAAAGGAATTGGGGATGTGTATTGAAATAAGAGGAGTGAGGCGATGTTTTAGGGGTGCTCCTGGTTCCGTGGGAGCTGTTTGTGGTATGGGAGTTCATTCGTTGAAATATTTATTTTATCATTATACGTCCTTCAGGAAGTTGAATGTTTAAATTAAGCTATTATCCTTCAAAAAATAACACGGAACTATCTTGTAGAATAATATACTGAAGTTCGACACATTCCACTTGATTTAATATTTCACATCTCATCGTATTTTGATAGTATTTCCAAATTAGAAGAAATAATCGTAGTTCGTAGGCACCTTTGGTTCGACATCCACTCTTCTCATAAATAATGGATGTTTTCTGAATTGTAAGATTTGAACAGCTAGCTGTCTTTGCTTTATGCTGAAGAGCGTGTTCTAAAAGCGTGTTCTTCTCGAAAGTTCACCATTCTTGTATCATGCTCCTTTTCATTTTGTCGATTTTCAGGAACAAAACACAGTAAAAAACTAATTATTAAATAAATAATTAGCGTTAATTAATAAAATTAATCATTAATAACAAATACTTAATTAAATTTTACGTATTATATACTTAAAATTATAATCCAACGGAAAAATCACCAAGGGCTTTGAGGACTCCCAGAACCCCCTCCCCTAGTGTGCGCCACTGGTTGAAACATAAGGGTTCGACTACCTCCCGAATTAATTGGGGTTCAAAGGTATGTACGAGCATACGAGTCCACCAAAAATCGGGAAATTAGTTAAATAAAAATTTAAAAGTCATTCTCACACATACAGAACCGTTCTTGCTTAAGATATCCGACTACGTTCGGAACCGTGATTTTAAAAAAGCGCACAAATGGATAATTTTCATGATATTTAGTGTAACTCAGATTAGAATACATGCATAAAATGGTTTTAAGGAGATTTTGACAAAAAAAAATTTATTTAAATATAATATTTTGGCAAAAAGTTAACTTAGAATAATCTTTTTTCCAAATGTTCTCCTTTTGTGAAAAATGGTTCTATTATAATAATATTTTGCCCGTATATAGCTCAGACCTCTCTACAGAGTCTCAACTAGAATTTTTGAAAAATTCACATTATTTTCAGAGTTACCAACAATTGAAATAATTATTCGCGTTTTTTTCTTAAAATTGCTCCCCTCTGTTGTAAAATATGAATAAACCCACTTCTAAGTTATTTCTTTCAAAAATTGTAGTTAAGCCTCTGAACTGAGGTATGAGCTATATACAGGCAAAATATTCTAATAGAAGCATTTTTCACTAAAGGAGAACATTTGGAAAAAAGATTATTCTAAGTTAATATTTTGCCAAAATATTGTATTTAAATAAAATGTTTTTGTCAAAATGTCCTTAAAACAATTTTATGCATATATTCTAATTTAAGTGACACTAAATATAATGAAAATTATCCATTTATGCGCTTTTGAAAATCATGGTTCCGAACGTAGTCGGATACCTTAAGAAAAGTTATAAAATCTGTCTAAATAGCGTTAAGTAGTTTTAATGTCGCTAATAAAACCGTTTTGAACCCACACGTTGCACGAGGTGGCTGTTTGGAGTAGAATTTACTATACATCTTTCAAATTTGTGTACTTACGTACTATCGCAACAATCGCGAACTTTATTAATAACTCGCCATGCTGGCAACCCTGATTTCTTATGAATTGTACTCTCTGAATTTGCAACCAGATGCATCGTTTCATATAATGTTGCCAATGGATTGCGATAATACTTAAGTACCCAAATTTTCCTCATCTTTAGACTGTAGTTTTAAAATTTCGAGAATCATTACGAACAACAATTAGTGCAACTTTTGTACAAAATTAATTAAATTAAATTGAAAGAACGAAAGCTGATTTGCGATATGAACTACTGTTTAAGATTGCCTGTGTTTGCTATTAAAGTGTAACCAATTCATGAATAATTCAAAATATACTCCCCGAAACAACCAAAATTTTACAATTACCGATTTTATGAATTCATTCCACTGTAGTCTCTATCATATTTACCTACAAGTCTCGTTTAAACACATTTGTAAACGAATCACGTTTGATTAGCCATTCATGAAGCATTCTGTAATTAGATTAGAATTTCTAATAACGTCTATTATATACTCTACCGTAAAGAGTTCTTTAAACTTGGTGAAAAGTATTGATTATGTGGTACATTGAAAGTCAAAAAGTTGTGATTAAATTCTTATAATAAATATATTTATCTAAAACCAAGGTAAGCAATTGAAATTTGTTTCTTGCTCCAGTGGATTGGAAATCTAATTTTTTGAATATTTTAAGTATAGGGCTCTTCAGTATTAATTTAAATTTTATGGAATTTTTCAGAATTTTTATTATTTTTTTAGTAAATTTTCTGCTTTATCCAGATTTAAAAAAGATTAACATGTATTTTTAGCTAAAATAGTTTAAAGATTATGTAAGAGTATGTGAGAAAAAATGGTTTCCAATTTTTTTTTGGACCGAAGTTCTAAAATTATTTCATTTGTTTTAGATTCTCAAAAAGTACGTGTGAGTTGAATTTTCGGAAAAATTTTCTTTATTTAAAAAAATGTAAATTCGTATTTAAAGCTAAACAAGCGATATATATAAATTAAGTCAATTCCTACTTAGGTTAACTGAGAAAAATTTTATTTTAGTTACTTTTTATTAAATAATTACAATTATTACAAATATGTATACACATGACAGAATCACAATAAAGTGGCAAAATAGAAAGCGATTTTCCATTTTCCTTTCTATATAAGGTGTTGGACTATTTTTTGTTTATTTTTTGTTTGTTACTATTTATTCATTAATTAAATTTAGTTATTCCAATAAAATAGTATATTAAAAAAGAAATCACATTCTCAGAAATTAGGCCATCCCAGGTGGGATTCTAACTAGCCCACGACATTTGGATTAGAAGTCCAACGCGCTATCCATTGTGCTACAGGGACACAACGCACGATTTTCATTCCTATATATTTTGTTAGACTCTTATTTTTGTTTGTTAATATGTATTCATTTTTTATTTCATCAATGAATTAATATTTGGAAAAACTGTATTATAACGTCAAGTGTCATCCACTTCAAGTTTTAAAAAAATGTTTTTGAACTTCAGTGGATGAATAAAAAGTATTTTATTAACCATTGAAAATTTGAACAAGATATATAGGAAGAGTGTGAATTTATAGTAGGAACTGTGAAAAAAGCAGATCATAATAAACAGTTTTGAAATGTTTTAGAAAAAAAATTACTGTAGGCTTAAAATAAATTTTAAAGAAGTATGCACACCAATATATTACAAATCATCCTAGTAATAATTATTATTTTATTACTAATCATCTTAATACCCCTTTCCAAAACCATTGCATCTTTTATTACAGTCTTTAAAACTCGTATAACATTTCCTATCAACTCTGCACAATAACAAATGTCAGAAATTAGTATATTTGCTAATCCTTATTCTATTGAACTACAATGAGTGAATTAAACAGAATGGATGAAATATATATACGAAGCGTGCGAAAAGGTTTTCTGTAACGCTGGCTACATTTTGTTACTCGGTCAAAATTCAGATTGCAGCTATATTGATCACACTAAACTAAATTAGTCAGTGGGGTTAGAATCAATCAAATTATGTTTATATCATGTAGACCAGGAATCGGCAGATTTCTCCAAGATACAGGCTGCTTCTAATTTTTTCAAGTTGTTGCGGTCCACCCAGTGGTGTAGGTGTGGTAAGGTAAGAAAAAGATCTGCGATATTTAATATAAGTTAATAATAGATATGGAATATGTATTTACCTACATAACTAAAATAAACAAATGTACGCTTTTAAAACTATGTTTAAAGCAAAACGGAAGATACAAACACAATAATAAGGGCCACAAATATAATAACGTCAAACGATTTATTTATTATCAAACAATTTAAAATATATTAAAAAATAAAACATTTTCGTCTGAAGTATGGTCTCGGAGTTATAGTCAGTAGAAGACTTAGTCAACATACTGTCAGTCAATTTTGAATAATTCGGTATGCAATCCCTAACACGGTGCTTCTCAAAATTTCAATATTTGTGATCCAATATTCAATCATAATTTTCCTCGTGCCCCCCTCTCGCAAAAACAATGTATTGAATTCTGACCTTTTTTTGCGCATTCTACTATCCGTAAAATTATTCCGAAGGTTTTGGAATGCAGTAAAATGACCTTGACATTGCTTGTGAAGGATTTACCTATTTCAGAGAAAAAGGTGCTTATTTGTGCCTCCCCCCCAATACACCGCATACGCATGCCTAAGAGAAAAACGGTGGCTCTCGGGAGCAAATCGCATAATTTTTAATCGACATTTAAGGGATTAATTGTAAACCTTACAAATTATCAATATAAATGTTAATTTTTGTTTTTCATATATTATATATGACAAACCCATGGGGTCACTGATAATTATTAAACTTTTTCTTAACTTAGTATTAGCAAATTAATTATATAAAATACTTTTCACAGTACTGATATGTTTACAAGTGTATTTTATCAGTGTAGATGTGTATTTTATTTTTTATTAAGTCAGAATGTGTTTTTTTATTTGTTTACTTTCAGTAACTTAATAATTTTTTTAAATAACTTTTGATTTCGACTCTTCAATATGCTCGCGGACCTCCATATGGGGCCTTAGAGTTTTATATTTTCTTGAAGTACTCTAAAAGACCTTTGCGAAAATGTGTGGTATAACTTTTTTACAGATAGTCCTATTAGTGCGAGAGTTATTCGAAAAAAACTCTTATGTTTATCACGCACCCCACAGTTTGAAAAAACTGCCTAACTGCTAATCTCCAGGCGGTCACTCCAAAATGTCTTGGTGTCCACCGGTCGACCGCGATCGACTTAATGTTCCCTTCTGATGTAGACTATGGCTATCCAGTCACTACAGTTACCTCAGTACCTTTCCACCTATAAATTCAAAAACAGAACAAAAAAAAAAAAATCCCTCCTACCGAATTATTTCTTATTTTACTATCTCCCAACTGCCCCTTTACTCCACAATGAAGACATAATCCCGCAGTCACAAAAAGAACCAATAAGTCCTAATTGCGCTGCAAAACACCATTACACCGGCCCTTACTTACTAAAATAAAGAGCAAATCGCTTTCCCAGCCAAATAAATAGTCACATAACATCTCGAGTCTGGGACAGCTCATAAAGCATCTCGCTGACTATATTTCAAGGCAGTTACATGATGTTTGCCGTGTTTAATGGTCAATCATTGCTGCGCGATGACCAGGGGGTTGCCGGTTCCGATGGAATGCGTCGATGATAAGAATTTTATTGGTCAATTTAAGAGCGCCGACGTATGGTGGGATAGGACGTGTCATTAACTGGAGAAGAGGACCAATTTTGGCTTTTTGTGTCCTTAAAACTATGGTTTTGAATGTCGGTGTTTTATTTTTATGGTATAAAGGGGTTTGTTCTGACGGGGGCTTATTGAAAAGGGACTGGGAGGAGTTATTAGAAGAGTGTCGAATTTTGATTTATAATGACAGCGAGAGAAAGAAAATATATATATATATATATTTTAATGATCTATGTTGTACGTAATTTAATTGCTTGTATTTTGTTACTTTAATAGTTATATTTTTGAGATTCATGTAATTTAGTCGCAAATATGCAATAGTTGTATTGAAACTACTCTAGCTTCTCGATTTTATTTGATGTTGTTTGATGTAAAATTCATTTTACAATCTCAAATTTAATGGAAAAAAATATTTTCTCTTTTGATGTTACTTTTTATATAGAGTGTGTGTACTTAAGTTGTGTGTGTGTGTGTGTGCTTAGTTTATTGAAAATTCTTCAGATTCATTATAGAAAGCTTTTACGCAATAGGGCAAATAGCTTATAAAGAAATTCGAATCTTTTTTTAAGTTATAAAATAATTTTGATCAGTGGCACACATAAAGAGGGATGATCCACGGGATTGAATCCCCCCCTCGACTCTTTTGAATTTTTTTCCCGATTAACTATAATCCTATGTCTATAAGTACGTAAAATTTAATTAAGTATTTGCTATTATGTAATTATGTATTTTACTTATTAATGCTAATTTTTTTACTCAATTTATTTTTACTGTGTTTTTTTGTGTTCCCCAGAATCGACAAAACTAAAAGAATATGTTTGGCAACTTATTGGGGTGTGATAGCAGACTGGTTAACTTTCGACCCTCGACCTCTCCTCCCTGCTTGAAGAATTGCTGCACGTGCGCCACTGCTTATGATGTATAAAATAACTTCCTTTTTTCCCAAATCATACAGTCCATGATTTTTTTTCTAAAAAAAAAAATAAAGGGATAGATATTTTTTATCTTTCCATGGTCAGCACTTAAAAAGTATAAATTGGTTTGGATAAAATATATTAGCGATATCCGAAATACAGTGAAAATTGATTTAGGTATCCGACGTATAGATTTTAGTTGACACCGAATTTTACCATATGGAGTATTAAGACGACCGCGATCCACCAGTGGACCGCCAAGACATTTTTGTGTGACCACCTTCACTAAGAACAAAGAAGCCGAGTTTTTAACGAATGTCGAATACTTTCTAGTTTAAGGTATCCGACTACGTTCGAAATCGTGATTTTGCAAAAGCGTATAAATGGATAATATTTATGATATTTAGTGTCACTTAGATTAGAAAATGTATTTAAAATTGCTTTAACAATTAATAAATTAAATTTATAAATTGCTTAAACAATTAATAAATTAAATTTATAAATTATTTAAGTACTATATTTTGACAAAAAATTAATATAGAATGACCCATTTTCAAAATATTCTCCTTTTGTGAAAACAGGTTCTATTATAATTATATTTTGCCTGTATATAGCTCAGATCTCTCTACAAAGTCTCAACTAGAATTTTTGAAATATATAACTTAGAAGTGGGTTTATATTCATATTTTACGACAACTGAGGGGAGCAATTTTAAGAAGAAAACGCCGATAATTGTTTCAATGGGTGGTAACTCTGAAAATATAATATGAATTTTTTTTTCAAAATTCCTATTTCACACTCTCTGGAGAGAAGTCTTTATATAAGCGAAATATTATTATTTTAGAAGCATTTTTTATAAAAGGAGAACATTTTGAATAAAAGATTATTCTAAGTTAACTTTTTGCCAAAATATTATATTTAAATAATTTTTTTTTTGTCAAAATCTCCTTAAAACCATTTTATGCATGTATTCTAATCTGAGTGACACTAAATATCATGAAAATTATCCATTTGTGCGCTTTTTTAAAATCACGTTTCCGAACGTAGTTGGATACCTTAACACGAAACTGAGGGGACTCCAATATTTTTTCGTGTTAAAGGATATTTGAAAGAAAAAAAAACATGTATTCAACAAAATTAAGTTTATTGGAGTACCTTTTAATTATGTAGATATGTATATATACATGTATTTAATGAAAATCAATGAATCAAAAACATTCACAAGAACTTACTGAAATTTAATACAAATTTTTCTTTTAAAAAAACCAAGCATTTATTGAGTTTTTGTAAAATAATTTGATATTTTTCTTTGCATTGTCTTTCTTAGCATCAAATTGTCGACAAATTGTTCGATGTCGTCCGTTTTGCTATTCTTTTCACCATTGGAATGTGTATCTAAATAACTTTGCATACTTTTCAAGATGCTCCTTATTTCGGATGACATGGAAACAGAAGCAGCATTATTCATTTCATTTTCTTTATTGGAATTTGAATTAACGATATATTTTGGACTTCGAACCCTCTCCGAAATGTGTTTGTCTGCTATAATTGGGGTTGTTCACTCATTATCATCATCTACTGCAACGAATTCTTTCGATAATATTGTTGGACAGTCCAATAATACAGTATTTTTCTCAAACATTTCATTAAGTGTTCGTTTCCAAAAGGGAAATCTTTTCAGGTTAACCGATTTTCGTTTTGCATTAAAGGAAAAATATGCATGAAAATACATATTAGTTTTTCTCGACCGTTGTGTTATTTCGTGTTAACCGATATATTTGCATTAAACGTATTTCATTGTAAATTATATTTACCTTTCTTAAGGAACAGGCTTATTAACAACTATATTTTACCATATTCGATTTGAAAAACCGCCATTTTAAAAAGCGTAAGACATGGTATGTTTATGAACCATATTATTATCATCTAGTGCGGTTTCTTATCAGTACAATCAACGAATCTTTATTTGATACTGTTTCTAAGTTAATGGCTTCCATTATGTACAATGTGGCATTACAAATATTTTTAACACCCCACCTTATACACATAAACAGCGAAATGAGCTCTAACTCTTTATAATTTTGTTAAGTTTCTTGGTATATTATACAAACAAACAATAGCTGATAATATTTTCATCTACATGCATTTACATAAACGAAAAAATATAATGAAATCTCTCTTCATAGAATTATTATAATTTTTAAATTATTTGAAATTACTATAAAATTATAGAGGATAAAAGTAATTTCTCTTACAAACTGTTTCTAAACCAATAATAGCATTTTAAATTACGTCAATAAATTTTCAACATGTCCAAACAGATCTCTTAAATATATGTTTATGTATGAGAATATTGACTCTGTTGGCTACATTCGGCAGCACTATCATTAAGAAATATAGTTAGTAAATTATTCAGTATACAATTTGGAAGTTAATATTCCCTTTTCTAAAATTCTGATCGAGCCATACAAAGTTGTTTACCCTCTTTATTCGTCTGATGTATAAATATTTGATTAGTTTGTCATCGCTGATATAAAAGATATTACTCCATACTCAGCTTTTGCACGCAACAGGACTTACACGCAGACACATAAATCACATTGGAAGGGGAAATCTTAAATTTCTGTTTTTCGGCTAAGTAAGTTTCGGAAACAGTTTTATATAAATAATTAACTTTTTCTTTTGTATTTTATTTTTCTAATATAAACATATTTTCATTTAAAGTCATTAAGATTTATAGAATTTATTGATGTTTAAAAAAAAAGAATTCTTGTGAGTAGAAACAGTTAACAAGAAATAAAGTTCACTATCCCCCTTAACACTTTATTAATTAAAACACTGTACTATTTATTGTTAGTACAATAAATTAATTTTTGTTTTGGAAATTGGTTGAAGATAGAGTATTTTTGTGTAATTTTTTGAGTAATTTTGTAAGGGATATGAAGTTGTGGCAAAACTAAAATGATATTAAGGTGACCGTGATTTTGAAAAAGCTCATGAATAAATAACTTTCGGATATTTAGTGTCAGCTGTATTAGAATATGCATATAGAATTGTTTTAAGAATATTATTACAAAAAAAATATTTAAATGCAATTTTTTGACGTAAAATTAAGAAAGAATGAAATATTTTCAAAACTTTCTTTTTTCAATTCCTACTATTAACGCACACTCTCTATATATTTATTTATCTTGGTGGAATTTTCCATCGTTAATAAAATACATTTTAAAGCACTCAATTGAGCTGAAATTTTATACACATGATTATTTTAGATGACAATACAGTAGTTTAATCATAATTAACAAAAATTAATTGATTAAAACTAATTATTCAAAGAATTACAAATACAGCCACGTTGGCATCATTTTTAGCGACTTGTGTCAAAACTCGAAAAAGTTTTTTTCTCACGTTTTAAAGCTTTCAGTTGAACTGAAATTTTATATACACGATTGTTTTGGAATACAATACGCTACATTAATGATAATTAATAATAATCAATTACCACTTAATGTTGTGATTCTGTATTAATTGTAACTATTTAATAAAAAGTAGCTAAAATAAAATTTTTCTTTGTTGATTTAAGTTAGGACTTCTGTACCGAATTGGAACTAACATTTTTAAATAATTCACATTATTTTCAAAGTTACGATCAACTGAAGCAAAAACGGGTGTTTTTTCTTTAAAATTTCTTTACTCGGATGTAATAAAATATGAAAAGATCCACTTCTAAATTTTATTTTTCAAAAATCTTAGTTCAAATCTGTTGAAGAAGTCCTAGCTATACATAGGCAAAATATTATTATGGAAGAATTTTTCATAAGAGGATAATATTTTGAAAATATTTCACATGTGTTCTAATTCAAGTGACACTAAAAATCTAAAAAATCATCCATTTATACGCTTTCAAGAACACTGTTCTGAACGTAATCAGTCAGTTTTAGAAGTTGTTTAATTAATTTATTTATTGGAATAAGTAGATATATATAATTATTAAAACGCAGGGGTAAAGGAACGAAGTTTATTTGTATATAGAATGTTTTTTAACAAAAGTTACCTATTTCAATTTTATGATTTCTGAAAATTTAAAAATAATTTTTGCTGCTTTTCGTATTGAAACATGTGTTAAGAATGGATGCTGTAACAAATGAGAGATCTCTTGTTTTTAAATATTCTTCTTTCACTAATGTAGCTTTATCCCGATTAGTTATTTTCCATTGCTTATCTTTTTATTTTAATTTTTTACCTAATTTTTGTGTTATATTTGCACATTTATTGTTACATTTTGAAAAACAAAAAGATCAATAGGCAATAGATTATGTTAGACCTTTTGGTACTTTCCATTTCGTCAGCATAGGCGATAAAGTCGCCAAAACTTATATAACCGACGCTAAATGGTATATTCCCGCTGATACCTTTTACTACCACATTTCAAAACAAACCGTGGTCTTTTCTTATCAGTAATGTTTATCAACTCTTTTTTGTGTGTATAATATAAGCTATCGCCAATAAAGCCTGCTTGGCAAGATTTGCACCGGCGAAACAGAAAAGTATCAACTTTTTTCCCCTTATATATTGAAATGTTTGAAAGCAAGATTTTTTTTTGTGTGGGGGGGATGTTTCGAAATGTTTTTTCTGCGATAAACATACAAAATAATAAAATTACAATCGTTAGCTGCGATCAAAATTGATCTGAATTTTTCATCGAAAGATTTAATGCGAAATATCAATATTCTTTTCTTATGCATGAAGGTCTTTTTAATCACGCTAAATAAATCAACCCTCAATTTATTACAACTTTAATGTCAACAGCATGCTTACTAATGCTGGGTTAACAGGTATAAAATACTGCTTAATGTATGTTTTATGGCTCGCAGTTGGTAGCTAACAACAATTTTAACTGCTTGTAAGAATAGGTTATATGCTCTTGGCATTTATAATTAAGCCAAGTATTCGCTCCCGGGAATTGTTCAAATAATAGAGCTGTCTCTACTACTTATCTGCACTTGAGCATCTTTGTGTTTTATTTAGAAAGAATCCATTCTTCATTTTCTGTTATTTCGGTGTTCCTATTACTGATTTTTCAGGGAGAAAATATTGATAGAAAACATAATAAAACTGTTAGCCATCTGCAGAAATGACAATCAGTTTTTATCTTATCTCAACAACTTGAGAACGTGACAAAAGATATACATTTTGTTACCAATATTTTATCATTCTGTTGAGCGTGGGAGTTCTTTTTTAAGCAGGTGTGTCATTGAGGGCAGGTGTTTTTGAACGATGACGTAATCTCAGTGGTGGCCAATTTCGTATTTAGAGGCGTCATGCAATCTCAAAACGAAATATTTTTGTTCGAGAAAACTTTTATTTAAAAGTGAATATTCTAACGTACACAAAGACCTTTTGAACAAATAGCGAAAAAATGTTCTATTTAAAATTTAAATAAAATGTTCTGTTCTATCCCGTCTTCTGTAACCTTAACTGTCCTTGAGTGAAGTAACGAATGTGTGTTTTTTAAATCGTTATTCTTGCATTAGAATTTTTTTTATATAGAAAAAGGTCGAAAATCTCGTCTGTAACCTTTCCCTAGAATTTAATTTGCCCTTAAGAATTTTTTTTATATGCATTAAGAACAATGGTAATTTTTTTCTTGTCTAGTACGGCTTAAGATTTATTGTTTTTCATTGAATTGAATTGGTTTTTTGATTAAGTAGTTGCAAGTAGTTAAATTAAACAAGAGTGAGAACTGATTGTTTGTTGCACGAGAATTTTGTTTGAAAGAATTGGGGGATATAGTGACGTCATAATTGTGTATAATAATAATGCTTGAATTATAAGATTATTATTTTGAACGATGACGTGCTCCTATTTCATTAGGAAGAAAGGCTATTAATTTTAATTTAGAAAAAGCGCATGGATTCTTTATGTACATATATGTATATGTCTTGTTTAAAAAAAAGTGAAATATTTAATTTCGTTTAAAGTTTTGTAAGCAAATTTATTTGTTATTGTTGGAAAATATTTCGTTTTATCTCTTGGAGTAAGAAGTCTTTTTCTATTTTTTTAACAATTAATATTGTTCTTGCATTTATATTGTTTCCAAAAACATTTATTTTAATATATTCAATGACCATTATAAGAACCTATCTGTTCATAAAATTATACGTTGCTATGTGTTGCTGTATTGTGTGTGAGTTCTATTTTTAATCTACTATTTGTGTTTCAAAACTATTTTTTTTTCAAATAAAAATTAATTTGTAGATATGTTAA
This sequence comes from Trichonephila clavipes, assembly GCA_019973935.1. Classification (NCBI taxonomy): domain Eukaryota; kingdom Metazoa; phylum Arthropoda; class Arachnida; order Araneae; family Nephilidae; genus Trichonephila; species Trichonephila clavipes. The sequence continues at coordinate 117,299 of BMAU01006598.1, forward strand.
TATTTTTATTTATGAGTCAACTTCGAATATTTTAATGCTGCGAAATTAAGTTTTGAAAGATATACACTATGAAAAAAATACATTGGAAGCGGTACTACTCTTTTTAAAATTTCACAAAACACCATAAGTGAATATTTGCAGAAGTTTTAAAAAGTAATTCTGTCCTCTGATTATATTCTATTTTAATTCATTTTTTTATCTGGTGTCTAGAAACATTGTTGCTGTTTGCATTAAGTCAATTTATAGGAAGCATATCCTCACCTCAAGCCTTTATAATTATATTTTCAAGAATTGAAAGAATAAAATGTATCCTCACAGACACTGCTTCGACAAATAGACAGTGATTATCTTTCCTGTATTTAGAACAATTTTCTTGAAAGAAGTATGCTTCTATTTCTGGTACGAATCAATATAATAAAAGGAAAAAAGAGCTTTCCTTTATTACTCGTTTGTTGATCGAAATTACAATCGAATATTATTTTTAGAATAGACTAATACCTTTTTATGTGATTTAAGATACTTCTTCAATGTAACATTAAGTAGAAAGTATAATGCATTCTCTCTGAAAATTTAATATCTTTTATGAATGTGATACATGAAATTTCGTATTCGAAATGAATAAGAATCTTTTTTTTATTCGTTACAATTATATAAATGACGTCTTTTACTATCAAACGTGAAGTGCATAGATGTGACGTAGAAATCTCTGTTAAAAAAATAATTTTATACTATTGTATATTTTAAATGCAATAATAAAGTTATTTATCTCTCTTTCTAGGTCTGAACCAATACTTTTCGTCAGTGTAGAATATCCAGTAATACGACTTTAGTATCATTCTGGCCTTCATGTCTGTCGACCAAGTAAGTATTCATATTGATTCACTTTTATAAGATTTCATAAAATAGAACAAAGCGTTTTAATATTTGTTTTATGGATTAAATTTTTAATTTGGATCATCGTCACTTTCGTAACTTAGGCATTTTATTTATTAAATCGTTCACTACTATTTTAAAATTTCATTTAGCTCGATTTATGCAGTTACTGTTTTTATCATTTTTTTTCATTTTAAACTTGATAAAAAGTCATGAAAGGCATTAAACGTAATTTTTAAAAAAGAATTAGGTACTTATCTATTATACCGTCAACCAATTTTGTCAAATCAAAAAACATTGCCAAATACCGCGAGATGCAGCCAATAGTGGGAACCATACGTATCGATCGTAATAATAACAAAGATGACAATGTTTGGCGATATCTTTTGATTTGGGGAATTTAGTCGACGGTAAATAAATAAAATTATTAGAAATCTGAAGGGAAAAAAAAGAAAATGTTTCAAAACTTAACTATTTTTTAAATTGTAAAAGGTTGTACTTTAATATAGTGCATACCTTTTTTTTATCGCCAATTTGGCGAATTATTGACGTCATATTGGATAGAAGTCCAATGTTGAAAAGCGACATGTTGTCCTTATTTGGCACCATTCTTTTCCCCATCCATCTCTAAAGATGTGATCTGAACTAGAATTTTACCAATGTAATAACTTATTTAATGTTATAAATTAATCATTATACACCATTTTACGAGTAATGAAATAATAAGAATCCAATAATATTACATATTTATGGGGTTTTATTTACTTTTTATCAAGTATTTTTTTTTTTTTGTATCTATTTAAAAAAACAGCAATTTTTCTTCAGATTCGTTGTCTATAATGAGGAAAAAAAAGGGAAAAAAAAACGTATACCACATGCAGAAAAACATGTTTACGAAAACTTGTTACATAAGAATACGAAACGACGTTGATTAGAAACCGTAATTCCCCATTTCTTTCTTAATTCTAATTAATTGCACAGTTGACAGTAAAATCTTTTATCTTCAAAATACTTTGATATCACGCACTAATATTGCTCATTAGTTAGTTCGTCGTTACTGTTATTTTCTGTTTACTAATAAGATTATATCAGAATGCAATATGCTCGATAATGAAAGATGTTTTGTTCATCTGTGCACAATTTTCTCTTAATCAGAGTCTTGGTAAATTTTGTTATCTAAAATAATTAACAGTAATCAATTTTAGGTACTAGAAATTTATCTTCTTTTTATATAAAATTGTTGTTTTTTCCCCTACTTCATCTTCAGCATGCAATTTCTCTTTTTATTAGATTTGTAGCTGTGTCTTTCTTATTTAGCTAAATTTTTATCATAGTTTCCTTTGCAAACTGGAAAAAAGTTATGATTTTGCTTAAAAAATAACTATATAAGATTAAAATATATGCTTATTAAGTTCAATACGTGACGGTGTTTACGTGTTATACTGTCAACCAATTTCATCGAATCAAAAGACCAATAGTGAAAATCGTTCCCATGCACGTTGAAGTCCAATAATAACAATGATAGCATTTGGTGACATTTTTTAAATTGGAAACTTCTTTTGATGTGGTGAAATTGGTCGAAGATATAAAACATTGTAAGTACCCTCATGACTAATGCCTCTGCCAACTAAGACTAAATAAAAATATAAAGAAATTATTTCCACGTTTAATGTGTATAATTTGAGAAATTTGAAATATATTTTCAAATATATACAGTTTTATGAAGAGAGAAGTAAATTAATGAAGCATTAATAATTATAAATAATATGATACGATTTCCTTAAGATTCCTTCCTTTCCTTTCCTCCTTTCTTGAGAGAGTCACAGAAATTAATTTCCAAGACATTCTTATGAAAGTTTAAGAGAAACTTCGTAGAATTTTAAGAGATTTTCTCATCATATACTAAAGTAGACAGTTTCAATTAAGCATACATAGTATTAATGTTAACTTGTTACACTACAGAAACGTAGAGATTGAAAACGTAAATATTAATTTTATAAATAGTTAAATTAATACTTGAAATACAAATATAGTTAATTAAATTCATATTTATAGTAATATAGTTTCGACTTTATAGTGAAATTGAAAGATTACTTATTTAATAGAATGTAACTTTATCACTAATATTTCCTAGCAGAGTGTGACTTAAATTATTCTACTCTTTTCTGTTGTTGAGAGTGGAAACAATTCACAAAGGTTTTTTTAAATTAAAAATGTTCTTAATTTTTTTTAGTTTATTTTTTGAATAAGATATATATATATATATATATATACAGATATAAAATAGCTTTGAACAATGTGCATATCTAGTGAAAACTTATTCTGAAAAAAAGGAAGTATTCTGGTATATTCACTCTGATCAAAAAGTAAAAGAAAATATGTTTCAAAATTATGCATTTCATTTTCGCAGAGTTCTGTTAAGATTTCAATCTTGGTGACATTTCTAACTTTTATTTCCCATCTCAGTTTTAAAATACTTAGCTAGAAATGTTTCAAAAAAATGTTTTTTCCGTAAAAAATCCCATATATATATATATAAATATTTTACGCGCGGATTCCCGTTTTAGCATTTTTTAAAGAATCCACAATCAAATCCTTTTAAACAAATGATAGAGGATAAAAACATTCAGAATCGTAAACAAATCGATAGGGTTTAATATTTTCTTCTCTGAAGCAATGTTTTCCCCCCTACTTGTCTTTTCTTTCCCTTTCGTAATGTCCAGAGAGCACGTAATAATCCAAGCGACTAACCAAGCTTCCACGAAAGTGGATCAGTAGGGAAAAAATATTCCCTTTGGGGAAACGAGGATCAACTGAAAAAGATAAGAAAAATATAGAAGACAGAGGAAAAAATCTAAAAATAAATAAACAGGATCTGATGAAATATTTGTTAAAGTCTGGTAAAGCAACAAGTTGGGTTTTTGTAATAAACTAGCAAAGATTTTACTGTTTAAATTAATCAAGTTTTTCTTAATACTTCGACAATGGTTTGATGGAAAAAAATAGAGGTATTTCTATTTTGACTTTATATTGTTCAAGTATATATAAAAGTTCTTTTTCTTGTTGTTGTTGCAAATAATTTATCGGAGAAACATTTACTTTAAAAATATATTCTGTTAAAGCACTTGGATTTTATTTAATTTTACTTAAGTTAGCAGAAATCCAATTATTACTTTTGATCTTTTTTTTCATCCAGATTCATAATTAAGATGTTTAATCAATGTACAATCGAGCCTCTATTTAACGAAGTTGCTAAATCCCGGGAAAAAACTTTTGTGGAAAATTCGTTAAATGGAGATTCATCGTTCAATATACTTTTTCTTTGTTCCAAGAAAAAGTTCGCAAAATAGAGGTTCGTGAAATGGAGTCCAACTGTTTATTAAAGAGGAGAGTAACTCACTCAATCACTCATCTCGATATCTTCGGATCTATTAGAACTACAGACTAGAGAGAAATTTAACTGGCGTGTTCCTTTTATGGAGTACAAATTCGTTAAGAACAGGTTTTGCAAAAATCGACTCCCAAGAGGGGGGGAGGGAATTGCGAGGGGTTAAAGGACGTTATAGGTAAATATTCCCGTTTTTGAACAGACCTGCAGGCTTGAAATTTGGTATGTATATTTCTTTTGTTGAGTTGAAATCCGTGAAAATCGAGTCTCAAGAGAGGTGACGAGGTCTATTGATAAAAAAATTCCGTTTTTGAGCATCCACTAAAAATGGGTTTTGTGGAAATCTACTTTGGGGAATGTAAGATAATTCTACTTCTAAAAAAATCCTACTTCAATTTAATGAATTAAAGTCCTGTACTTTTTAAATTAATGACAGAGGTTTATAAGATTATTTTTCAATACAATAGAGGGCTTAATACTAGGACTTAGATATCAATAATTTATACATAGCGTATATTCATACACCCAGTGAAGTGAGCGGGTTAAGGGGCTAGTGTAATATATATTGCACATGTTAAATATTTTTCTACTAAGGACAAAAAAGCAGGTCAGTTGAATTAATGACTAATTATAATTTTTTATCGACTAGCTGTTTTTTTTTTTTTTTTTTTTTTTTTTTTGTAAATTGATTTAAATGAAGTATTTGTTGCCTAGAAAAAGTCAAATGCCATTGTGATAACTCTAGAGTTTCTCTTTATTTTACAAATATTTCTTTTATACAACTAAAAGAAACCGATAGTTACTTCATTTGTATTTTGCACGAAATGTTATTTATTTTATAGGAAATCAGTTTTTTGCATTAGTATAGATATTGTTGCAAATTTGCGTGGGTAAAAAGCAGCCAACGACTCCAATTATTTCAATATCATATTTATTAATGGACAAGGACTACACGGAGATTAATCGACGTATATGCACCAAAAATTTTATAACTAATTATTTACATTACTTGAAAACGCACTCGCTTTAAACAAGGTATTCGGCGCTCTAGAAATGGCTTTCTGGAACTGTTCTGCTCGCAGAACCTCAATAGATAGTCTCTTCGTCTTATCGTAGTTAACTCACACGCAGATTCTGATCTCAACTAAATCTGCCTTTGTCCGAAAAAAGCCTTATGAAACTTTCCAGAAGGGTCGATCCCAGAGACTCTTCGACGGTTCCTTGGGGATATCATTCTTCGCCAAGGGAGATTAAAACTTCAATCTGGTATATATATATATATATATATATATATATATATATATATATATATATATATATATATATAACCCTTGTAACATCTTTCTAAGTTGCCATAATCATAATTTTTTAAGTTCATACTGGGAAGCGAACTTTTCTTGTAAAACTCAATTTTCCCACAAGGAAAGAGTAACTGCACGAAAAACAACACGCGTAGTTTCAATATCATTTTTATCTAAAAATAATAGTAAATAACAAAACATATTAATCATCTACACTACTAATTCAATTAATTTTTAAATATTTACATACATTTCAATAATTATATGAATACTCGAGAAAATAAACATTTGTTTTTAAATGGGAGTTTGAAACCAATAAATGCTTTTTCAGAAATTCTGATTATAATTACGTTATATCTATTTTATTTTTGAAAGTTGAATAAAAGTCAGAAAATTCGTTTATTTAAACTAAAAATTCCTCAGTCATATACATTTTGTTGGGGTTACAAAGTTATTATATACAAAGTTCTGCTATTGTATTCGCAACTTTAAACTGTTATAATTTTTCAAACATAAACTGACGTTATATATTTTTCGCTTTTATGAAAAGCTTCATTTTAATCTTTCTGTAAAGAAACACATTATCGTATTTTAAAAAGGTCATTCATCTTTATACGACACAAAAGTATTTAATCTTTTTGATATTGCAAACTAAAAGAATAAATTCACCAAGACATTAAAAATAGTTTTACTTAACTATCATGATTTTATTCATTGATTAATGGTTAAGAACGAAGGAGGGATAATAAAATTAGTTATGTAGTTTGGCGATAAAACATTTATTTTGGGAAAATGGGAATTTTATTCGAAATGTATAATGTTTTGGGTATAAAGTTTAATGATTTAGGACAGATTTATATTTAAATTATTAGTAAATCCTCCTTTATTGTTATTAATGGGCTGAGTTTATTTTCTCTCTTTATGATTTTATATTAGTTTCATAAATTTTCGTACATAAGCTTTGAAAATCTATAGATTAACTGTTTGCCGTGCTTATGTTGTTCTTGTTGCTTATGCCCCCTGATCGACAGTAACATTAGATCAAGGTCCACGAAATTGATCGCGGCTAAGGGCTAGATTTTCGCCTATCGTTAGCCTTAGCTTTGTTCACCATACAGGTGACAGAACAATTTTGCTCGGTTCCACCCCAATTTTGAGGGAGAACACCTTGGGGTGTCCTACCTCTCTTCCACTTCCACCAATCTCATAAGACGACTTACGGCTCGACAGATATTTAGAGTACCCCCATGTCGTGAAGGCATACATTTACAAACAGCAATGCCTTCTACGGGATTCGAACCCAGGCCCTACGGCTCCACAGTCAGCTTCATTAACACCTATACCGGATGGGCGGCGCTTGTGTTGTTGTTGCTAATGCCACCTGTCTTATGTAGTGAGACCGAGGCCCGCGATATTTATCACGGAAAGGGGCTGGAAGCACGCCTGTCGTTGGCCGTAGCCTTGAGCACCATACAGGTGACTGTATGATTTAGCTCGGTTCCGCCCCAATTTTAAAGGAGAACACCCTGGGAGAGGATCAGGGGCCTCCCACCTCTCATTCCCTGCCACCAATCTCACGAGAGGACTTGGACCTCGACGGCTGTTTAGAGTACCCCCATGCCGCGAAGACACTATACATTTATAAACATCCATGTCTTCACCGGGATTCGAACCCAGGCCCTATGGCACAGCAGTTAGCATCGCTAACCACTGTACCGGATGGGTGACGCTTGTACTCTTAATTCTGCCCATGGTATGGTCGAAGAGTAGGATCTAGAGGTCATGGTCACTCACTTGTGGATGGCGTTGTTTTTGTCTAGTTGTAAGTTCGCGGTAGCCTATTCGTCATGAGTTCATGGCCGGTTTGTCTTGAACTCGAGCCCTAGTGACACTGAAGACCCGCCCTGTAAAGACGCTGATGTACGTGAAATCCATCCCGTGGTTCAGAGTCCTCCCGTTCGCCTGGTGTTGTAATTTGGAAAGGGAGCTGCCAGCTCAGGTGTCACCCTCGTCACTTCACCGTAGCTCAGAATTACGAGGTCCGTCACCAATGGCCTTCTTGTTGCTTTATAATGTGACGTTAATAAACACTCACTCACGCCACTTAAGATCATCGTGTAGCGGTGCTAATACACTGTAAATCTGTCAATACTCTAATACCCTACGTTGGCCGGGGTGTGGAAGTTTGAAAAGATTCGTCTTTGTTACTTGATCCTGGTGTAGAATTGCAAGGTTAAAAGAGTCCGTGTTGCTTCCTAAATGAGCTTAAATAAAAAACCAATTTTTTAATGGTATTTTCGAGTGGTTTATATTTTAATACACACCTTTATTTACAGTCAAATTGGCGAATTAATGCCAATATATTAGTGAAGTCCAATAGAAAAAACGAGCAGTTGGCGCAATTTGGCTTCATTTTTTTCGCCGTTTAAGAGAGTTTGACAATATACTCTCACAGGGGAACAGTATGTGATCATCAGATATTTAAAGTGACAAAAAAAAATCTCAAATAACGATTTTGTTATTTCTTGAGAAATAATATATTTTTCATTGGTATTCATGTGAAATTTATTTTTATTCTCCAACACATTCTGGTGCTTTAAAATTCTTTGTGTTTTACATCTAAGAGTTGTTACAAATTCATGTCATTTGTGAAGTACTGTAAATCTTGTAAAACTTTATAAAAGTTTCTGAATGTTCGTTATAGAGAGTGACAACATACAAACACAAAAAGTGTATTTCGTTCCTTCAAATTTTCTTCGGGCTGCATAAAAATCATTTACCCGAAATATTTGTGTGTGTGTTCTGTTTTTTTCCTAAATTCTAAATAACATATTTCTTACTAATATTTTTTTCATGTATCTCTAAATTGTAAAAAATCTAGTTTTTAGCATTTTGCATTCTTAACTTTCATTTTATAATTAAAATTTCTTTTTTGTCAATGTTTAAACTTTTATTGAATTAAATTTTTATCGCACCTTGTATTTGCATACTCGTATGTTTTAAATACTTTTCTATTTAATAATCTGTTTATCTTTAAACTATCTTTAAACTGAATTCCACAGATTTAAAATTAAAGAACTACTTACTATTCAGAAGTATTTGCTTGAGCCATTTCATATTTAAGTTTTAAAATTAGACACTGTGCAATTTCGGATAAATTATTAAGAGCAGTAAATGAAATGGACATTTTTTCCCCCTGTAATCTGGATATTTTTCTCAATTTACAAAATAGTCGGGGCTTATTTTTTTATTGTAAGAGTTTTTCACATTAATTAAATGTAGAAGTAAATCATCATATGATGATTTAATTCATAAAAAGGACCATCCCTCCCCCATATATTGAAAGTTAAAAGTGAGCTGTTATGATTTTGTGAAGTATAAATATTTAATTTGTTTTGTTAATTTTTGGTATTGCAATGAAAAATGTTATTTTTGTTTTTATTTCGAAAAATATTTCTTAGTAATCGCCTTATTAAAATACTTTTTGTTTATTTCTTGAATAAGATTAATTAATTTTTTATTTGTTTTTTCATACTTATTTCTTAATGTTTGAAGGACATTGTTATAATAAATGAATATTTTCTTAAGATATAGTTATTAACCGATTCAATGACACAAATGTAATCCCCATCCCTCTAAAAGAAATTTATGTTCAATAAATTAAAAAATATCGCAGACGTAAGATTTTATTAAAAGAATTTAATGAAACGTAATTTTCCTTTATGACGCATGGCAGCTTTTAAGTGAAATGTATTTTCAAAGTTAATTGAAGTATCTGGAATTTTCGAGAGACACTGTGCAATAAAATTCTAAAATTATTATAGCGTGGGCTATTAACTTTGAATGGCATTCATAATAAAACAACTTAACTGCACCCCATTTACTCTACGATAATAACTTCAAAAAATTAATTCCAGGAAATAAACCCTCGGTTATATATTTCATTAATTTCAGAACAATCCGAGCTTAAATCTGAATGCCATTTCTGCAGACTGCTAAAAATTAATCTATTATTATTATCATCGCCTATAATCGGTTAATTAGTTCGAAAGATGGGTTTTTAACGATTCCTTTCACATAAACTTTATTTCTTCAACAATAATATTTTTTAAATATAGTAGAATATCAAACGATATCATAAAATGGATAAACCCGTCATTTGAGTTTCTGCATAAAGTGCTAGAGGGCGAGCCTCATAAATTATGCAACAGCAGTACTACCACTAAAGACAAATGGTTCGCATTAAAGTCGATGCTAATTGCGAATTCGTGTTGTCTAGGATCCCTATTATTATCTCTCTTTTATTATGCGCCGTAGATTTTCGCCATTTGATTTGCTTCGGTTGTTTTCTCTGCCGTGCAAATGGCTCAGTAACTAAACAGTAGTATTATTTCTCGCCGTTTTATGGTGTTATCGTGGATTAGAGCTGCCATATATTTAAAAGTTGAATATATTTTTTAATGTAGTGTGAAAATATTCGTTTGGTGTTTCTTTGGCGCAACTTTTGTTACGTCATCGCTTGGAATGTTTTGTTTAGCACACGAACAATTTGTAATTAAAGAAGAATATTCGACCTAATTCTAAAAATCTATTATTCTAAAAGAAAGCTGAAAAATTAATGATGCAATTAAATGTTTCGAAATATTTTTTTCCTAATGAGGAAATAGTAATTAGTTTTATTGTAAATTTATTTTAAATGTTTTGAAATTTCAGAATTTAGTTTTAATTAAATAGTTTTTAGTATCAAAAAATAATTTTGCGAAAGCTTATTTTTAGACTCTTAATGATTTTTTCTTCGAAATTCATCTTTAAAATCTTCAGATATAAAGTGTTCTTCAGTATTTATATCGCAAATCACTTTAGCCATGTATAGTTTTAGCTATTTTAAAAAGAGTTAAAATTTTATTTATTTTGGTAAAAGATGGGCCATTTAGAAAGACATTTTTATAATAACTTAATATTCCATTTAAAGAATGCTAGAGGAATGAAGGCATTGTAGCTGTTGAAATCCATGTCATTTTAGTATATTAGTATCATTAGGTCATGAAATAAAAATTTTATTTTAACTCTCTTGAATTGAAAAAAATTTAATTAGCAACTGTTTTTAATTTTTGTGATTTCTTTATCATTATTACTGATAATTAACAAAGTATTTTATTTTTAATATAAAAGTAAATTTACTCTTATGAGGGAAAATGCAATCTAATATTTATCATATATCTATCAGTGTATCAATAGCTAAACGGGTTTCTAAATTGTTGGCATATATTAATGGACATCATTGTCTTTTTTAAATGAAAAAAGATAACGATTCTTTCCTTTTTTTAATTCCATTTTAAGCAAAGAAAATGATTTGGATCAAGAAAAAAAAATATTCTCATTATATTTTGTTCGGAACTCTTCAATACAATGTGGTTCTGCAGGTATATTTAGTTTAATTCTATTCATTTTTCGAGCAGTAAGGTCGTGACTAGTTTATATTAAATCGATACAATATCATTCAATGTCTTATCTTTGAAGAACTCGAATTTATATAAAAAATTGGCTTTTATTTTTATTATGTAATCTACTTTTAAGAATGCAGAGAGAATTTGGGTTAAGATATCATGCAATGCAACAGTCGCTAACGAAATTTAAAACTTTTTAATACAAAAAGATTTTGTGAGCCCCAAATTACCTAGATAGCAATTTCCTCTGTTTTATAACTTAGTTTTTTATTTATTTATCTATCTTTGTCGAAAAACTTGTATTAAGGAATGCAAGTTAAATTTTTTTATTTGTTTAACTGTAGCATAAGTTTAAAAAGTTATTATTTAGTACGTATCATCAGTAAGAGAGTTACGTATTTTTTTTAATAATTCAATTGTCAATCAATAAATAATTTTATAACTAAATTATCTAGCAAATTGATTAATTCCCACCCACCCTTTTGTTAAACCTATTTCGCTTGATGACATCCAGTCCAACAAACGTGTCCATTACGTACCATCACGATCAGAATTTAGGTAAATTATGACTTTGTATCCGGGGAACCATAGGTCAAAGCTCGACTTTATTAAAATCCATATCCCGAAAGACCACAGTGATCTGTTGGACTTGCCTGAATCTTAGGGGGAGGAAAGCATGAGTTCTTTTTATTGAATGCTCTGTTACACAATCTATTAATGAAGTTCTGTCTGAGATCAAAAAGACATCTCCAGAAAGCTTTTAAATACCATTCTAAAACACCAATAGGATTTTAGAATCAATAAGGAATGATATTTTAAAAATTGCAATGACGTAGAAAATTACGAGGCATAGTTTTCTGGAAACACATTAACCAACTGACTTTCTTATAGTCTTATAATATAACTTAAGCCCCATTGCATAATGACAACAAAAATCCTTTGATTCCATCTGTGGTCTACAGTGGCATACACAAGTGGAGAGTTAAGGTTTCTACCCCCACCCTCCTTTGACCAACATATTTTTAATTTTTACCATAGATATTAACCCGCGGCGCTGTCGTCTGCGCCATTGGTGGTTTGGCTAATTCCTAATCGCATTGAATAATGAATATATTGTATGTTTTTAATGAGAAATTTCAAAGTCCTCAAGGCAGTTGGACGAACAAAACACCGATCAGGTAACTAAACTCCTTTCGACGGAAATTCAGATTTATCTCTCGCCCTCTAAATCATAGTTCGAAAATGCAAGTTTCATAGCCAATTGTAAGGCTTTAACTTGAAATTGCTTCCTTCAATTAATAAATCCTATCCATGTTAATTTAGTATTTCATCGGTCAAACGTTGGGTATTTACTTGCGAACCTGTTGGACTCAGGAAGGACATAAGGAAATCTCCAAGGCACAAGTAACATTCCTCCACACAATGTTCCTACTGCGAAAGCTAATGCTGGGATTTATCCCAACATCATTTTCGCCTGATACAAGCATCAATTGACGCAGGAATCCTCCGTGCAACAACGTGGTGAACACTTCCTTTTGTGTCCCCCTAGAAATCGATGAATCGAGAACAGTTACATCAACTCATCCCTCTCTTCTGATTAGTCATACAACCTTCCCCCCTTTCTATACACCCGAGGAGAAATGGAATACCCCCTCCCCCTTACTTGTCGAAATTGCCATTGACAAGTTCAGATTGCTTATGGGGAGTAAAAGGGTTGGCTTTTTTTGGTGTGTGAGTGGAAATAAATGGGGACTTCCCCATCCCTTATTAGTCAGGCTTTAGAGGAAAATTGCACCCCGTTGTATAAGAGTTGTTTTTCATGTAGCTTTTAATGGGATACATTGTGTGTTGTTACTCCGGAGTGATACGACGTAAGGTGATTAGGTTTTCATTAACTTTCTAAAATGGGATTTGATGAACCGAATCTGTTTCTTTTGTTTTGCTAATTTTGATGTTTAGACGATGCCATCGAATTATTAGATGGTATTGATTAAGGATTATATTTAATGATAATTTTTGATAATGATGTAAATTTTGTATTTATTTTTAAAAACTTGCAAATGATATATGGTGATATTGGGTAATTGATCGTCTGTTCAAACTATTTTGGAAATTGGCTAAAAATAATTAGCCTGTTTTATTTTCTGTCTCAAGGAAGTATTTGAGTTTCTGGTTTACAATTCTAATAATCTGGTCTCTTACAACTAAAAATTAATGAAATGGAATCCTATTAAACAGAAAGTAAAAATTTGGCTCTATTAAAATACAAAAAAAAGTTAGTTAATATGTAGAATTGATTCAAACAAGCAAAACTCAAAAAATGTAGTGCTTTTTTTTTTACTTACATACATTGTACACATTCTCTATCTTAAACAATAAGTTGAATAGATGTCGGAGTACCTGCTTCCCGCAGGGAAGCTCATACTCCTGTCATGGGAAAAATAGAATTTGCTTGGGTTCGGCTTTATCTTAGCCCTTTGCTGCATTTAAAGATCATAATAATTAAATTTAAATGTAACTTGTTTTGAGAAAAAAGTATTAAACATTATGTAAAATACATTAAGTTATTAAATTGGTGTGATTAAAATGTGAGTGAAAAAAAATCTTTAATTCAAAATGAAGTGAAAAACAAACGAAACAAATGAATTTTTAAAAAAGCATGCTGATGTTATAATAAAGGTCAATAATGCTGAAGGAAAAGGAAGCTTATATATTCCTTTTGATCGGATCTCTCTCTCTCTCTTTTTTTTAAAGAATTTTCTTAAGCTTATCTGGACTGTCGAGAATTTGATATTTTAGCATATGTATCTTGATATTATAAAGCAATATTAAGAAAGATCCTAAATGAAATCAAACAAATTTTGTGGTCCCTAAAATGATATGATAAATACAAACACGTGTTTCTAGCCGTTCAGTTCAGGTGCTCCGGTATTGACAATTTTTGCGTTTTTTTTTTTAAACTTTCGCGTTTACTGCTGCCACTAATAACACACACAGACAAACAAAATGCACGTAATTTAAAGAAATACACAAATAATTTAAAAAAAAATTTTAGTTTCGAAAAAAATTTGAAGAATCTTAATATTTAACATCTTTACTAAACTATAAAATAAAATGTATCTAAGTTTTATGAGCAGAACAACACGCGTACAAGACTAATGGCAGCTGGAAATCAATGACGAACATGCGACTGCATTTATCATATAACTTTCACGAGAATTTATCCCATTCTTCGGAATTTTCAGTCCTGTAGAGGTGCAAGATCATCTATGTTCCCTACAGAAAGAGACTGCATTCCTGAAAGCAATCATGTATATTTATTTATTGGCCATTGCGAAGCTCCATTATGTTATTAATATAATCATACAGAATACTACTTGAGGTTCACATAATTTTCCAAGTCTAAATTATTATCTGAGCAATTGCTCTGGACTTTCGAGTAGCAATTCATACCTTTCAGTAGAACAGTATGTTAGAACTCTGTGAAAGCTTGATGAATTGTTCTAACTGGCTATTTCCTCCCTTTGTTTTGAAATCTGGAACATCTTGGAAGTTTTAGTGACATAACTCATTAAACCTTCCGCGCTATAATAGACCTACTACAACACTCTATCTTCAAAACATTATTTCTGTGTTTAATACTGCTAACAAGCTGTATGCCACAGTTACCTGCGCTGCTATACAATACTCATTTTCAAGTTAAATGTTGCTTATTAGGAATGAATATTGAATACATGGAACAGTCGTGATGAGGTTCGCGGCATTATTTTAATAATTGAAGTCAAGGGTTCTTTGTGTATTATTTATATTGCGTAGCATGTATTATTGTATTTATGTAGGAATATATTTTTATTGTTGTCGCGAAATCGATGATGAAGATAGATATAAATCATGATGTTGTATTTATTTCTGGGTTTCATTTTATATACTATGCATCAGAATTTTAATTGATTGTTCAGTGTTTGGAAGTTATTCTAAAACTGAAGGTAATATTTTTTATGTGTGATTAATTTTTATGTTTTATCTTTAAATCAGTAGCGCACACAAGGGGAAGGTCCAAGGGGTTCGAACCCACCCCCATTGTCCTCGAATTTTTTTCCATTGGTTATAATCCTTATGTATGTAGTAATATACACATACTATGTATATAGTATTTCTGGTAATTTAATTAAGTATTTATTAACAATTTATTTTAATAATTAATACTAATTATTTATTCAATAATTTATTTTTTATATTTTATGTTCCCGACAATCAATGAAATCAAAAGAACATTTGTGGCGCCGTATTAGTGTACGATACAGGAATGGTGGACCCTCGACCCCCTCTAAAAAACTCTTGTGTACGCCACTGCTTTGAATAATCACTGTTTACAGTAGCATACACAAGGATAGGATTTTGGGGGCTCACATCATTCCCTTAGATCAGAGGTTACCAAACTTTTTGTCTCGTAGACCCCTTGCTATGTTTTTTGGTTTGGAGTAGACCCTGCTTACCTTATATTGCATTTTTGCAAATTTATCATCTTAAATTTCTTTTTGACAACTGATATAGAGCTGCTTACTTTAAAGATTTAAACTTCTAATTGTAGTGAAGTATAGTGTTTAAAACTTAAGAAACATATGTTAATTGATTAAATTAAAATTTAATTAATACATAAAATAACTGATCAGCAAACAAATGCTTTTAAAGGGAAGAATGAATGGGGTGCTTCAATAAGAAATTTTAAGCATTTGGCATCAATCTTGTCAGGTTTAACCCTAAACCTCCTTTTTTTTATTTTGGCAACCGCGCTAAAACTCCTTCTCACTAAGAAAAGCAATTAAAAACTTTATTACAATGCTCCATAATTCAGGATTTAAAAAACTAAATTGCTGACATCCATTTCTAAACTTTATTTTAAGATCTCCATTAATGCCTATTTCGATAGTTCCTCTTGTAATATGACATTTTTTCTTTTTTCAATGTGATATGAATTCTGAATAAAGGGCAGTTAAATTTTGAACGCAGATTAAAACGTCATTTTCCTGAAGATTGTCTGTGGCCAATTAATAAATTGGGAATATTCGCAACGTCCAATATTATATTCCTTTAGATTAATTTTGGCAAGAAATGCAGAAATCAAGATCCTTGTTTTAGTAAAATTTATGCAGTCCCCTTGTAACTGCATATTAACCTAATTAAATTTAGTAAATAAATATGCTAAATAGGTAAAATCTTACGAAGAAAGGGCAGGCCAAATCTTAGATGGATTAATGGTCTAGAAAATCTCCTAGTTTGGACAACTAAGAATTGGAGAACACTAGCAGGAAGAAGGCTGGCCTATATAGAAAAGGCTTCTTGAGAAGGCCAAGGCCCATCCTGGGATGTCGAGCCACTTAGGAAGGAAGGAAGGTAAAATCTAGTTTTCATTTGGTCAAGTTACAACCTGGTTTAATGAGAGCTACTATCGTATACCCCTATTTACAACTCATGAACCCCCAAATTATTTAATGCTGACGTGGGCCCCTTGCAGGTCATCCTAGACCCCTGGAGGTCGATATAGACCATTCGGGGAATCACTGCCATAGACCAGCAGATTTTTAATTTTTAACCATAAAGATTACGTACAGGCGCTTTCATCCATGTTTTTTTTTCAATATTACCCCTTCCATAAAAATAGTCTATGTATCCCACTCACTGTTTTGTGACATCTGATTGTGCTCAGCACTGAATGTGTTTATTTTTATTTACGTCTTTCAGTTTTTCGCTTTTTTCACAATTCTTTTTTCCGATACGCACGATAGCAGTGACGACATAAATGAGCTCTTAAGTAAACGGACCTCTAAGCAAGATAGAAAATCTCATCTTTATTTTTATTTCGGGGGAGGGGAGAGAAATTGTGCGTTAATTACTTTGCTTTACTTAGTGTAATTATAATCTCTTTCAAAAACAAATGCTAAGGACTCTTTATCTAAAAAATTGTTTACAATGCACAGTTTTAACAGCAATGAATTAATACTTTGATCTAAGATTTTTTTTTTAAGTCTACACTCTCTTTTTCTATATAAAAAATTGATCTATCTTTTAATGTTAAAGATGTTAGTTATTTTTTCTTATTATTAAAATCTTTGTTTACTTTTTTTCTTATTTTGTTAACTATTAAAACTACTACTGTTCACTCTCTGTTTCGTTGATAATAATATTTTTATGGTTTATCTACTTTGCTTTATTTATATGATATATAAATAACCCAATTACGAAATGTGGCTCTATTTTCACATTTAAAAAATGAAAATTGTTATTTTCACTCTTCACATTTAAAAAGGGAAAATGTTGTTTTCCCTTTTTAAAAGGAAAAATTGTTATTTTCCCTTTTAAAAGGGGAAAATTGTAATTTTCACATTTAAATAGGAAAAAAAGTTGTACATTAAGAAAGGACAAAAAAATTTTCATGTTATAAAAGGGGAAAATGTTGTTTTCATGTTTAAAAAGGGGGAAATGCTATTTTTACATTTAAAAAGGGAATTTTTTTTTCATATTAAAAAAAAGAGAGAAAAATGCTTTTTTTATTTTTTCCATATTAAAAAAAGTGGGAAGTGTAATTTTCAATTTTAAATCGGGAAAAATGTTTTTTTTTCTCATTTAAATAAGGGGAAATGTTATTTTCTTAGTTTAAATAAGGTAAAATGTTATTTTGAATTTTAAATAGGGAAAACTGTTACTTTCACATTAAAAAGGGAAAATTGTTATTTATACTTTTAAAACGGAGAACAATGTTATTTTCGCGTTTAAAAAAAGGAAAAATAACATGTTCACGTTTAAAGGGTGGGGATGTTATTTTCGAGTTTAAAATTAATACAGTATGGTCTGACTGTTTTATATAACACGTTATATAAAATATATGTAGATATATCCCTCCCTTATTTTGTACATCGAAAAATACTTGGATGTTTTTAGTTAAAAACTAGAAAAATTAGAAAATTAATTAAATATGCAGTTTAATTTTGTAACCGAAAATACATGCTTCGCATTCTTACAATAATAAAATACTTCTATTTCCCTTTTAATGATATAAAAAAAATCGATTTCTTTTTCTTTCGAGTTTTTTTAAAGATTTTTTTCGCCTTTTAACTTTGGCTTGCGTGAAAGTCAAATTTAGTCATTTGTTTTAATTCACGGTTGTCTGCTTAATAAACGACTATTTTTAATGAGATCTAATTACTTTTAGAATGTGAACTTCAATTAAAAGCAAAAATTAAGCAAGGGGTTTTTTTCATCCAAGTTAAATTAGCATTTCTTTTCCCCCATCAGTTATATTTTTCAGAAAATAGAAGACAATTAAAAACTACTAGGTGATAAGAGTTTTTTTAAAAAAGTAAATCTACCAATAAATAGTACTTTGTCTTCTAACTTATTAAAACATTTATGTACCATTATACAAATTTCTTCTAATTTAAAAATTTTTGGAATCTGTATAAAATATCGTTTGCAAATTTTTATTTAAAAAGTCGGTTTCTGTTGATGTTTTTAATTCAAAGCTTCTGCATCTTTTTTTCAGTCTCCGTTATATTCTATGAGATATGTTTGTATACAAAGTAAAATTTTAAAAGTTTGACAGTTATTCTAAGAAATTCCTCCGCATTTTTTATCCGGAATCCTAAAAAGTACTTGTATGAAATGCATTTAAAATTCAACTCCATATTTGAAGCCGTAATAGAACTTTTTCAATCATACATATCTACGGCTTCGTTTAGAAAACCATGCAAAACGTTTCAAGAATTCTTCTCTTTGAGACATTTTTTTTCACATGTATTCTACACATTAGATTCGATGCTACTCCAGGTTTTATTTACATTGGTATAATCAAAGCCAAAGACGCATGTTCTTTCGACGTAACAGGAGTGCAAAAAAAATAATAATAAATAAACAAATATATTGAGAGAAATGGCGGAAAGGAGAACGAGAAAAAAAGCACACTATAGAGGATTGCTGACAAGGAAGCCTCCATATTTTCATATAAGAAGGACTTCAAAAACATATAATTTAGTTTGTAAATAAGTAACAAGAGAAGGCTAGGAAAATAACGTCGATATTCTTCAACTGGGGACACATTCCGAACGTATAGAAAAAGAAGGCGAAAAGAATAAGAAGAAAAAAAAAGATTGGAATAAGAATTCTATTTGAGTTAGAAACTGAATATCGATCTTGTTCCTTTTCCAATTTATAACCCGAATTCCATTTATGGAAATACATCTTTTTGCCTCGGCAAAAATATTATTAGCCAAGAGTTCGGGATTTCTTCTGAGTAAAAATTTATAAGCCTGCTATCGATTTAACTGTATTTTTAATAACAAAAAGAATGCAAAAATGGAAGGAAAAAAAAAGAATCTCGTTCTATAGGGTGGTATGTATTTTATCCATACTTATTTCGTGCATTTGTATGCGCAGAACATATTTCCAAAAAGAAGCTGGTACCTGAAAGAGACCTATTCTTGTTCGAATTTTGGATTAAGAATTTAAATAGAAACTATCGTCTGCGTTCTATGTGACCACTGCGCAGATGCAGCAACGGATTTCTCTATGTAAAGGAAATACTACCTTCAATTTCGAAGGGAAAAAGAAGGAAATATTGTTTTCTCGTAAAATACTTTTTTCACGAATGCTACGAAAAAAAAGAATGATTTGTGGATGGAATGTTTTCTCAAATAGATTTTTTTTATTTTGAAGTGAAGAACTTATAAGCACCTGTTCGAATATGGACTTAAGTAAAAACATTGTTGGAGAAACAAACGAAAAATTGTCTATCAGAACATAATGTTTGTTCAGCATTGAAGAAGCGGGCATTTTTATTGGATGCTTATTTGAAAATGTTCTATATGCTAATTATGTATTACATTTCTCATGCCGGAATATATGTATTGAAAATTTTAAGGATTCGTTCCATTTGAAAATATTTTGCTTGAAATTCCTGAAAGTGTATTAAAATCATGAGTGGGTTGTTTCGCAGTAGGTAAAAGTATGAATTAGATATTACTAATTGTTTTCTTTTGCAAGACTTCATTCACTCTAATTATCCCCCACTCCGTCTGGCTTTTGTATGCGCTTTGTGTGGTAACTTCCACCCCTCATGATCTTATTTTAAATTTCTCTACCTTTTTTACTTTCTTGCAAAGGGTTATTTAAAATTTCCTTTCAATAACCACACGCAGTTATTTAAGAGATAACGAGTAATGGACTTAAAAATAATATTATCTTTAATCCTTTATATTAAAGAAATTCATCCCTTCTCTCCTCGTTCCGTCGAGATGCGGCAGCCGGTTGAAAGACGAACTTGGGCACCATGGAGATGTTGACGTCATTTTCTATTCACTCTCCTTTGAAAGAGAAATAGAAACTAAATCAACTGGGAGAGTGCTTTCACACTCACCTCTCCACCAGCGTTGCTGCGCTGTTGTCAGTGTGGACTGCCATCTATTTTTATGTAACTTTAACAAATTCTTTTTTCAACTAATACTGATGAGTGGATAATAGAGCTTTCTCTAAGGTTTCGCTTAAATGTATAACTGTTACTTTTATGTTTTGATTAAAAATTGTTAAAGGCTTGCACGCTCATCATTCTAAATTTAATGAAAACAATGGGCTAAATTCATAACAGTCCCATGATAAATACCATCTCGTATTCTCCATTTAATTAAAACCTAACTTACTTGTTCTACTTGTAAAATTTGAGTAAATTTCAGATTTTATTTTTCGGTAAAGATGTTCAAACATCAAGGTTCTTATAAAGGTTTTTCGGAATTAAGAAAAAATTCTTATGTGCACCTTTAAATCTAGCACATTTTGCTTACTGATGTTTTACCGTTGTTGTCTTTTTTTTAAAAAAACAGATATGACTAAGTAGTATTTTTAAACCAATGCACCATGGGATTTTGAAAAAGGGTATAAATAGATGATTCTTTGATATCTAGAGTCACTTGAATTAGAAAATACTTATAAAATAGTTTTAAGAATATTATTACAAGAAAAAATCATTTAAATGCAATTTTTTCGCAAAAAATGAAGAAGAAAAAATGATATAATTTCAAAACATTCTCTTTTTATAGAAAGTGCTACTATAATAATAGAAATGGTAAAACTTTTGCATAGAGCCTGAACTAGAAGATTTTTAAAAATTCCCATTATTTTCAGAGTAAACATCGATTGAAATAATAACCAGTGTATTTATGTAAAAATTTCTCTACTCTGATATATAACAATACAAATAAACCAACTTCTAAATTATGTATTTCAGAAATCCGTGTTCAGGCTCTGTGCAAAAGTCTTTGGTATATACGGGCAAAATGTTATTTTTATAGAAGCATTGTTCGTAAAAGGAGAATGTTTTGAAAATATGTCATTCTTTCTTCATTTTTTTGTCAAAAAATTGCATTCTTTTTTCATTTTTTGTCAAAAAATTACAATCTTTTTTCACTTTTGTCAAAAAAATTATATTCTTCCTTCATTTTTTGTCAAAAAATTGCATTCTCTCTATATTATTTGTCAAAAAATTGCATTCTATCTTCGTTTCTTGTCAAAAAATTGCATTCTATCTTCGTTTCTTGTCAAAAAATTACAGCTAAATAATTATTTTCCTGTAATAATATACTTAAAACTATTTTATATGTATATTATAATTCAACCGACACTAAATATCAAAAAATTATCCATTTATACGTTTTTTCAAAACCATGGTTTCGAACGTAGTCAGTTACCTTAAGTAAAGATCATATTTATGCAAAAGAAACTGTATTCATATATTGGAGGGGGGGAGTGTTTCAGCATTTTTTTAAAATACATTTATATATTATTATTATTTTGTCATAAGTACAAAGTGTGTTCCTCTTCGCAAAAAGTTAAAAAAAAATAAGGAACACCACTTCTTCCCGAAAAAATTAATGACGTAAACAATCCAATGCCTGATAGTTGAAACAAAATTCCCGAAAACGTAAGTTTATTGTAACTCCCGATCTTTCCCGAAAACAAATCGGGAGAAACAACAACAACAAAAAAATGGCGTAAACGCATCAGTATTTCCTCCCCATCTAACTGTAGATACTAACTACATTCTAATCCAGAATAAAGATAAAAACTGAAAGTGAAGTACAGTAAATACCTCAGTAATGCGTAACCGATACATAAATCAATAAGAAAGACGCTCTCAATACCTGCAAATAAAGTTCCAGAAAAGGATGGTTCACGATTTCCCGGATATATTCTTTGTTTTGATTTATGTCAATTATTACCGTGGTCAACGAAGTGCATCGGAAGACATGGTTTCATTTTTATGGATTTATATCCCGAGTTGCCCTTCGGCAGTAAATGGTTTTGTTATGTATATCCTGTATACATAAATAAAGAAGGGGGCCCGTTATTGTCAATTAAATAGCTTTTTTAGGCTCGTAAATTGTTCACTTTGTAATAGGGAAAGACGAATCGATAGATTTACTGCTGGGGAGTCATTGTGTTTGTCTTTTCATTAATTCCGTGGGTATTAAAGGTGGGGGTTTTGTTTTTGGAGTTGAGTTGTGTGTGTGTTGTTTTATCTTGAGGTAAGATGTATATAAATGAGGAATACGAAATTTCTTCTTGATGGAAGATTATTACTTTAAAAAATATTCTTTATTTTAGTTGGGAATTGTATCTCGTCTTTTGTTGTGTAACAAAATTATTCGAATTCTGAAAAAAATTCTTGAATTAATTTTATTGGTACTTGAGTATTATTGCAACCATACTGGCGGCTTTACATGCTGTTGTAACCATATTGATGACATTGTATCTGAATCTGAGAAATATGAAACGAATCACATGGTTGCCAGTTCAGAACCTATCAAACGTACGAAATCAGGGTTGCCAATTTGGTGAGTTATATTGAAAGTTGGCATGGTTGCGATAGTACGTAAGTACCATTTTACCATTATGAAACATGCAATTAAGAATAATGGATACTGTCGATGATTATACCATAGTGTCCGGTCAGTGTTAAGAAGGATTTGAATTTATAAGTATTTTATTTAGTCTATTTTTCTTAAAACAACTTGTTTTATTTTCTAATAAAGGAATAAAAATAAAAACATTCATTGCCAACTCATACTTCTAATTTTCACTTTATTTTCGTTTTGCCTATCAGCAATTTAGAAAACAAAATAAGTTTACATCAATTGAAACTAATTTATGAAGTGTCTTTCATTTTTTCCATAAGAAAAAATAAATATATTTTATTTGAAGAATTAAAAAAAATTAATTCACTTCACTTAGGATATTAATATTTGTAATTTGTAAGATTTTTCTTTGATTTCAAGATGTTTATACAAGATTTTATTTAAAATTATTTTTTAACTTGACTGTTCTATTTTACTCAAAAGCAAATATTTTTTTGAAATATTCATTCCACATAAAATTTTACTAAAAGATACATTTATGTAATTCTTAAAATCTTTATTTCCATTAAGAATATTTATATAATTATCTCGTTTTCCTAAATAGAGCAAAATAAAAACGTCAGACTATCGACTGAAAATGGTTTTGTATTGAAACCAAATTCTAAAAATTAGGCTTCAGTTCCAGCAATATATTCTAAAGCGAGTAACCATATCCTTAACATTTACAAATTAGTTTATTTGCAAATGCAAACTAAATTAAAATACTTTCAAAGACCTTTCTCAATGTTAGATATGCTTTTAATATTATTAAAGGAAAAACGTGGCAATTTTCGTGGCTTAAAAATTCTTATGAATCCTCTAATATAAATATACAATAGAACTAGGATGTTCTTTCTTTTAAAGAATATAAAACTGGCGCAAACATAACATTTCTAATTATTTACTTTAAATAGATATTGTGTATTTCAATGTTGCCTTAGCGTCAATGTTGACAAAGAAAACAAACCAATGCTTCTTCCGGGAATGTTTCTTTTGTTCTCAAAAATACCTTTTTAACAAAAGAAATCTATTATCAATTTTAATATCTTGAGGCATTTTGTGTAATTTAATATAATTCAAGTGTGCTGGTTTTCGCTTTTGATTACAATGGAGAATTCAACCGAATTAAAATACAGGATTCTTTGTACTTTTTAAAAAAAATTAATTCTAATATATTAGTAAATATACTTCTGTGTATTCAATTAAAATATTTAAATTTCCAACGCTTACTATTATTTATTGTTCTTACGTTTCTTTTTTTAAATGTTTATCTTTTAACCCCAAATGTAACTTATTCAAACTCATTCCGAATACCGAATTCTATTTCGAATATGATTTTATTTCGCAAACGATTATTCCTGCTGTTCTAGAAGACAAACAAATTTGCATTTTGAATAAATAAATGATTTGTTTGTTTTACTTTTACGGTTCTCCCGTTATTTTATAATTATATTTTTTCCCCTTTATTTCCTTTTGCCTCTGCCGAAAAATTTCTTGGTACTAATGGCAGCGCGGAAGTAATATTTCTCACCATTTCGTTATTCTTTAAAATTCATTATGCTTTCTCAGTTTGAAATGTTTCCTTTTCGTAATGCTGAAATGTCCATTAAAACTGGGCTAATAATGAGTTTTACATCAAGAGAAACAGCTTTTAATGATATACTGCATTTCTTAATGTGTTTTGTGAAAACTCTTTTCCCTTCTTTATGTACATTTATATGTGAAATATTTACTCAGACGATTTTTGTAGAGAATTAATGGTTTCTGCGTTTATCATGCATAGAGTATAAATCTAGAATAAGTTATATTTATTTTTAACTAACTCGGCGCGTGTTTGGCTTTTGTTAAGATAAAAATTCTCGCCATTTTAATTTTTGTATTTTATACGTGCTGATTTGTAGTTTTTAGTCTTTCGTGATTTTAGAATCCATTCATTTTAAAAGATAATTTATGCTATTATTCTGTGTTATTAATTCGTGGTTTTGAAGCAATCTATTCGAATAAGGGATTCAGTTGTTTCCAAGATGAGATATCATTTGCAATTTGGAATTTCTCTTTTAGTCTTAATGAATAGTTTAATTAAATGAAAAATAAACAGAAATCTCTTGCATTGCTCTTTCGGCTATGATACTTTTACGATGGTTCTATTAATTTATAATGAAGTAATTCGGAAATGGAATATTTGGATTTATTTTTCAGAAAAATTTGAAAGAAAAGAAGACATGTGTGCTACTGCTTTTTTTTTTTTCATTTAAATCACTATTTTCGCTGACTTAATTAACAAGCACTTAATAAAATGGACCAAATTCATGTGACGTCATAGTCACATGATGAAAACAAACACATGTTTCTAGCCAATCAGTTCATAAATTCATGCGACGTCATAATCATACGATAAATGCAATCGCATGCTTCCAGCCAATCAGTTCATGTGCTTCATCGTTGCCAACTTTTGTTCTTTGACGAAACGTCAAAAAGCGCACATTTATTTGTCAAGATAAATAACGTATATAAGTAAGCAAAATACACTTAATTTAAAAGTACACGATAAAATGAGATTTCTTTTTAATTTTAAAATCTTTTTGATGAATTTTTTAAATTATATTTGAGCATCTGTATCCAATTATGAAATTTAAAATTTTATCTAAATTTTACAAAAAGAACAACAAGTACAAGTTAGTTTAATGTCAGAAGAATGAAGCACATTGAATTATTTTAAACAAATTTCCTTGTGTTCTGTATTTATACATGCATATTTCTTGTAATATAATGCATTATTTTTTTATTTTTATGATGAGTTTATCGCATTATAAAAATAGTTTCAAATTTTATAAGCAAAAAATATGTAGTCTTTTTAGTTTTTTTAATGTTTGTGAATTCAAAATATAATTTTGTAAAATTAAGGATTTTTAAATGAAATCTAAACACAAATTAGAATCATTTAATTATTTAAGACGATTACATTCTTTTAGCTGATTATATAATATTTCATTTTCTGTTAATTTTCAATGTTTCCCCTTGCATTTTTACGTATATATATCCAATTGAGAACGTTAATGCATTGTTTTTCATATATCTATTTAAATTTACTTGTACCATTTTCCAAAATAAATGAGCAAAATAAATAAATAAATAAGTAAAAATACATGTTTTATAACCAATAAAAAGACTTTTAAAATAAATGGAAAAGTTCTCAATAAAAAAAGAGAATATAACACATTTTAAAGCAATTCTCGTAATTCATTTCTCATCGCTAGTGCAGGATTTTGAGGTAGTTATAGAAAAATATGCTGTTATTTTTAGGACTTTTCCAATAAACTTAATGGTATATTTTAAAGATAAAACGAAATGTTCATTTCAACTTTCTAAATAATGATCATGGGCGGAATAGATATAAATCAAAGTGAAGTGAAAACAATACTGATATTTTAA
The DNA here is from genome assembly GCA_019973935.1 of Trichonephila clavipes. Classification (NCBI taxonomy): domain Eukaryota; kingdom Metazoa; phylum Arthropoda; class Arachnida; order Araneae; family Nephilidae; genus Trichonephila; species Trichonephila clavipes. The sequence continues at coordinate 143,679 of BMAU01006598.1, forward strand.
GGATAGACACAGATTCCCAAAAAATAATCAAAACCAACATGGTTAAATGGAAAATAAGTGCTAAATAAATGTTATGCATTCAATTTTCTTAATGGTATTTTAGCAAATGTTTGTTAGTCGCATTTGCACGACACTTTTTCTTTTGCATAAATAAAATATTTTATGCATTTATAAACGATTAGAGTTATGTTTTCATTAAAAAATTTATTTAAATGATTTTTCTAAAATAATTATTTATATTTTTTATTTAAAATTTATTTCGCCGTTTTTTTTAAGAACGTAGTTGTAAATTCATCGAAAGAGTGTATAACCTCAGTAGCGCACACAAGGAGGTGAGGGGGAAAAGGCAAGGGACCCCCTAATAGCCCTTGATTTTCCCCCTTTTAATTATAATCTTATGAAAAAAATGTAAGATAATTAATTTTAATTTATTTTATTAATTAATACTAATTATTTATTCAACAATTTATTTTTTACTGTTTTTGTTCCCGACAATCGACAAAATCAAATGAATATGTTTGGCGGCGTATTGGGGTATGATGGGAGAATGGTGGACTTTCGACCCTTGACCACCTCCCCTTTGAAAAATTCCTGTATGTGCCACTGAATTACCATTGGGTATTTGATAATTTTGTATGACTATATAGTTTTTATGTTATTAATATTTAAATCCTAGCATTTAGCTTTCGATTGCATTAAAAAACGTTCTTTTTACCCTTGCCTCTTGATTTAAACAAGTAATATTTTTTTAAAAAAAGTCAATTCTTACTTTGGGGGCGCCATCTGTTGCTGCTAGTTGTAACTTGGTCAGAAATAACTCAGAATAAATTTAAAATTAAAAAATAAAACTTAATTATTGTTTTAATATTTGAAAAAACTATATAAACATCAAGTGTCATCCTCTACAAGTTCAAAAAAATGTATTTGATCTTGAGTCGATGAATAAAAAGTATTCGATTAACGATTGAAAATTTGAACATATATATATGTGTTCAAATTTGAATATTTGATATATAATATATATATATATATATATGTGTGTGTGTGTGTAGTGAGAACGTGAACTAATAGTAGGAATCGAAAAAGGGGAGACTTGAATAACTAAGACGGAAATTTATTTATTTTTTACACCTCAGTAACCCCTCTCGGAAGTCTATTTTCGTAAACCCCGATCTTAGCATATCTCTACTCAACAAAAGAAACACATCTGCCAAATTTTATGTATGTAAGAGAGTCTATTAGTTCAAAAAAGGGGCTAAATGCTTCCGTAACCTTCTTGAGAGTCAGTTTATGTAAAACCCGTTAGCTGATCTCTACTCAACAAAATAAACATGCCTGCCAAATTTTAAATCTGTATGTCTAAATGCTTCGGAGATCTATCTCTTGATGAGGGAGTTGTTTTTCTCTAATTTTTGAATAAGCTATTGAAAAACTACAATTTGTTCTATTAAACATGTATATATTTTTAAGATACTATTGTAGTTTTCCCCGTAACTTTGTTAAATAAGTCTTATTTAAGTTGCACTGAAAAAATAGTTATATCTTAGTCATTCACAATAAATAGATTCGAAGTCTATTGCATACTTTTAGTTTTAATTTGTCGGCTCGGAGGATCTCTTTAGAGGTAGCGTGACTGCCTCGTAAGCCTAAAGTTGCGGGTTCGATCCCGGCTTTCTGGTTGCAAAAATCGTAGGCACGCATATCATATGGTATGTAAAAGATCCTTTGAGGATTAATTTGGCTCTAGTGTTCTTGGTGAAATTAATACTTGGCAGAGTAATTAGCATCCGACGAGAGTTTGAATTAAATTAATTCAAGCGTAAAAATTTAGTAGCGAGAGCCACCACTAGTTGGTGCCACCACTGAAATGGTTCTCACACTTGGGAGACATGCCGTATCTGCAAAAAACTTGTGTGCCAAAATGCAGCCCATTTGAAGAAAAAAAGTTTTAATTCAATTCACAATAAATGTAATAAAAATGCTTTGAAACTTTGTGATTGGTTAAGAAGATATTTTTTTTTCCTTCAGTGGTACATGTCCTTTCCGAATATGCATATCATCAATTTCACCAGTGGCGTAACGTACACTCCCGCATTGCGGGGGAGGGGCAAAACTTGATTGACGCTAAGTACGTACTTGGGCTAGGGGCCTAAAACCTGAGTTTGCAGGGGCCCTAATATTCTCTGTTACGCCACTGCCCGCATAGCAGGGTGGCAGGGTCTTAGGGGGCCCAAAGCTCGATTCACGCCAAGTACGTGTCCTTTGTAAAATCTGGGTTGGGCCCAAAACTTGACTTTGCAAAGGGGCCCTAATACTCTCCGTCACGCTACTGAATTTCACGTCACTTCGTTGGACACTCACTATTTTATTCAGATAAATCTGATTCCTTCATAGCATTTGTAAATTTTAACTATAAATTCCTAACTATTAAACACCTTATCGCTACAATACACAAAGAACTATTCACTTATAGCGAGAGAATGGAGAATAAATTTTCAAGTAAGAAATTTATTTCCTGAAAAAAGTATCTGTCTGCCTTTACATTGAAGCGAAACGGAAAAAATGATGAAACAGTAGGAATCGGGAGAGAAATGAAATTGGTGTCAGTGATGTGGAAAAAGTGCTGAAATTTTTTGCTGAGTAACAGTTTTTAACAAACACTTTTTTGAAGAAGACCTATTTTAGTTCTCTCTCTCTTGCCGATGAAAGGAAAAATATGGTTTGCTCTCTTTTTACTTTCGGACAAGCGTTTATTAACTTTTCAAAAGTTATCTCATACAATAGATTTCGATGTAAAAGTTATCTCGTGCAGTAAATTTTGATGTAATTGATAATAGCGTTTATGCTGGATTTGTTCAACACTTAAAAGTTTTTAGGGTGATAAAATAATACTGATAATAAAAGTTTCCGCATTTTTTTTCTTACAAGATTCGATTATTTTTTTAACGAAATATGTGTTAAACGTGCATTTATTAACTTATGCCGAAAAAAAGTCCTCTAGTGTTTAATATTTTATGCAGATGATTATTTCATTTAATTTTGGAAAATATTTTATATAGTTAAATATATATATTTGTTGGAATCAAAAATAAATTAAATTCGATATAAATATGTAAAGCAAAAATATATGTATTTTATTTAACTCTAATTTATCATTTTTAGTTTTTTTTCCCTTAGTAAAATCGATTCAAGAATCCCTACAAGAAAAAAAGTATTTGCAATTATCCCAAATGATTTTTACAACGCAATTAAATAATTTATCATTTGCTTTAAATAAAGAATTATCTTCTATTTCTTGCTAGGTTTTGGCAATACTTTTAACCAATATATGTTATTTTTAAAAGAAAAATACTGAAGTAAAAAAATGGAACAAACCAAACAAAATATTCATTAAAAACAAATTAATTGTTTTCTTCCATCTTCTTCAGAAAATAATATATCCAAATAATCGATATAAATATTTTATTTATTATCGTTTGCAATTTTTTTAGATCCGATTTGTTTATGTTGGAGAGTATTATGATTAAAGAAATAATTAGAAAAAACATTCCTTTCTATTGTGTGTCTAAAATAGCTTCACAGAAATATGTTTTTAATTAAGATTATTTTTAATAACTTACATTTGAATCACATACGTTTAATTAGAATAAAACATGAACGTCAATAAACAACCATTTCATTAGTACAAAAATAAATATTGATTTTAAATTAAAGAATATTTTCTGTTAGCAAAATTTTGTGTGCTTCATAAAACGTTTCATAAAAATTACCATATGCCTCTGTCAAACTCATTCGTTTTATCTGTTCAGTTTATGATAATAGAAATTGTATCGAAGTGGAAAGGTCTACCTTGTAAAATATATCTAAGGATAAAAAAAAAGTCTGATGAATATTTTGTGAATGCATTGGTTAGAAATTTTATTATTCTTGTTAAGGGTACCAGAACATGCTCGAAAGAGTAAAATGCCAAAAATAAGACTCGTTGTTTATGGTACATATATCTTTAAAAATTCCCAATAGAGCTTAGATTTTTTTGTGGTCTTAATAAAGATATTTTATTCATTCTGTAGAAATACAAAAATAATTTTTCAGTTCAAAAAATTTTTTACTGTTTAATTTAAATTGGACATAATTTTTGAGATCTCATAATACATGCTTATGTTTAGGTACCATTTTTTAAAAATGTATGTCTTAAATATGTAAAATATTTTTGGCACATATTTAAAACAATACACAAAGTACAGTGAACTTATTTTTTTAGTAAAATATAAAGATAGCTTCTTTAAAAATTATAAAAGTTTGTAGTTTTGAAATTTTTTATTTTTTCCCTTTTTTACTCATAAAACTATTTTTTAAAAAACTATGTACTACCTCGACTTAAAAAAAAACAGTTTCACTATGTGCACAAGTATCCTGTCTGGAAGTATAAGGAATTTGAAAACATATAGTGCAATAGTTTTTTTTTTTTAAAAAAAAGTGTACTTTAAAGTAAAAAATTATGCTTTGGTAAAAAAGTGAAAAAAACTAAGCAATTTTAAACGTTTGTTTACATTTTTGTCAATTACTTTTGTCATATTTTAAGGTTATTTTATCAACGAACATATAAGTGTTATGCATTTTTAGATTCAAAAAAATATGCACTCATTTTAATACTAAAATTGAAAAATCGATTTTTTTAATGTGTATAATGTCCTGATACCCTTACGATCAATAACGGGGGTACACTTATCACTCAGGGGTACATTTTACAAAAACTATGACTATTAGAAAATATATTATTCGTGTTAAGATCACTTACGGGGGTATACTTATCACTAACGGGAATACATTTTTAAGCAAAGGAGCTGATTTTGAGTTAAAATCTCGATTTTACCGAAAACAATTGTGCAGAATTATAAATATGACTGTAACCGGTACAAAAAATACGCGTTTAAATGGTATTTATTCACTCCTTAAGCCATTCGATGTGAACATGGTCACGAACTGGTGGCCTGGGCGTCATAAGTTCGAATCCTGATGCCCAGTGCCGATTTAAGCTCCTTTCGGGCCCTGGGCGCAGAAGATCTACAGGTCCTCTTGGCACTGGCGGATCGAAATTTATAACCAGAAAATCTGGTAAAGTCATGGCATATCCGTCCGCCCCCAGCGACCAATGGACAGACCGGCTCTGCTAATACCACTGAAGACCCGCCGTGTGGAGGGACTGATTCACGTTAAAGCTGTCGAGACTAAAAGTCCTCACGTTGGTGTGGTGAGGACTGAGGGAAAATTAACATTGCACTCCGAAGAAGCACAAGGACTATGGTCGACAGATCTCTCTTTTTTTTAATCATGCTCAAGGGATGATGATGACTGCTGAGCTGGCCCCTCTCTCCATACTATCACACTAGGCCACGGAAAGACTTTGAGCCTGGACAGATTTGATGTCCATTAGTCCCTCTACATGGCGGATCTCCAGTGGCATCAGAGCTCGAACTCAAGGCACGACGGCCACGTGCTCGTGACTATGACTGGTAGTGGGGGATCAGCTCAGGTGTCGTCCTCGTCATTTAAACGAGTTTCAAAATTACGATGTCTATTGCTAATGGCTGTCACGTTGCATTAGAGTGCTAAAATATGTTTTCACGTTAACAGAATTTCGTGTTAAAGGATATTGCTAGAATATAAACATCTATTTTTTCACAATTAAATTTATTTAAGTACATTTTATTTGCATAGAGATATATATATGCGTGTTTAAATAAAAATCAATGAAATTAATAAAAGTTAATGGAAAATTTTCAAGTTCTTATGTTTTTAATCACCAGCCTTAAGGAGCTCCATCTTCATTTTATGTAAAATAGAAGTTTGCTTTCCCCCTGAGCTCTTTGCCATTGTGCTGGTAAAAAAATTCCTCTGAAATAGGAAGATGGGGGAATGCGCACTGCGCACTAAACTTACTAATTTTTTTACTCACAATGCGATGCGTCACCGAATTCCAAAGCCAACTGATGTGACGTGAGATGTTTTTGTGTGGCGTTTGTAAGGGTGGACGTGAAAGTAGATTTGATAAACAAAATTGGCTCCTGTCATAGTCTATTTAGAGAGTATTTCAAAGCCAAGTTAGCTTCCTTTCTACGAAACATGTGAAACCACCTCTCTTTCATTTCACACCCCTCTTAAATCTCTGGAGTTTTCCGAATATTGTTCATTCCACGAAGGGAAATCTTTCCATGTTAAGCGATTTTCCCTTTGTGTTAAGAGAAAAAATTCATGAAAATACCTAATAGTTTGTCGGTACCCTTGTATTATTTCGTATTAACCGCTATTTTGTCTTAAACGTTTTCGTGTTAAATGTATTTACCCGTTTTACATACCGCCCATCCTCCGGTATAGTGGTTAGTGACCCCGACTGCTGTGCTGTAGGGCCTGGGTTCAAATCCCGGAGAAGGCATTGATGTTTGTAAATGTATAGTGCCTTCGTGGCAAGGGGGTTCTCTAAATAGCCGTCGAGCCGCAATTCCTCTCGTGAGGTTGGTGGAAGGGGAAAAGAGGTGGGGGTCCCCTGTCTCTCTCAGGGTGTTCTCCTTCAAAATTGGGGTGGAACCGAGCAAAATCGTACTGAATGGTGCTCAAAAGCTAAGGCTACAGACGGGCGTACAAATCTAGCTCTTCGCCACGATGAATTTCGTGGACCTTGATCTAATGTTACTGTCGATCGGGTGGCATAAATAACAACAACACACAACAACCCGTATTGCATTATATTTTATTATTTAATGCCCGCTCACACATGCTCACAAACGTTGTTATTCGTTACTCGTCACATGCACCTTCAAATCTGGAAGTTGCTGTAAATACATGTTTAGCGTAGATCATGTTCGAAACCATTGGCTTACGTACCAATATTTCAATTTAAAAAAGTTAACTTCATCTGAAATAATTAAGGCATAAACTATTAATGGTTGTATACTCATCGTTAATTAATAAAATTGCAAGTTTGTGCAATTTGGAAAGCTAATTAAAATTATGTAACGGCTGCCTTTTTCCAAACTCAAAAATCTTTCTTTACAACCGAGTTTTAAATTCTTTTTAATGCATCCCTTGGGAAAGGGCTTAGCTGGTTATTCGTAATTATTTAAATAGAAACATCTGGTATGGAGATTAGAAGGGATGCAAAATGAGTTATTGAAAGAATCCTTATGTCTACACGCTCCAATAAACATGCCGGATATACGATGATTACCAAGAGTTAATTCATGAATATGCTTACTTTGGACAAGGAAAAAATGAGAACATTTTGCGAGTTTATATATAGCAAGGTATTCAAAGAGTGATTTTTCTTGCTGTTCGTTGGCAATTTAAATTGTCTTGTGGATGCATAATGCCTCCGTTAAATGAAGCTGAGCTTTTTTTTATTGCAATAAACTATTGGGATATTCATATTCACAATAATGTTTATGGTTATTTTTACTGGATGAAAAGAAAAGAAGTGCCGCGTAACTAGTGGTAAAGATTGCAAACTTAATGCTATGAATTTATTCACTGATTTCATCGGCCACCGTGCTACGAGAGGGAGTCGGAAAATGCGTTTTCCCTGTTGTCTGCGATCAGAGTAGTATATAAAAGTCAAAATATACAATGAGACACTAAAGATAAAACTTAACTTTTCCCAAGTACATTGAGACTTTTGTCATGGGAGCCGCTATAGCATAGTGGTCAAGGTATCGGATAGTGGCTGGCATGTCATGAGTTCGAACCCAGTACCACTAAAGACCCTGCGTGTAGGGGAGCGATGCACGTTCAATCTATCGAGAGCTCAAACGTCCTCCCGTTGGTGTGGTGTGGTGTGGTAGTTAGGAGAGGTTGTGCCAGCTCAGGTGTCGTCCAAGTCACTTGACCATGGTTTAAAATTACGAGGTCCGTCACAAAAAGCCCTCGTGTAAGCTGAACAATATGACGTTAATATTCACTCACTCAGAGACAGTTGTCATACCGCTTAATAAGTTTCAAAAAGTCGCCCTGGAAAAACTAAGGGCTTTGTATACGGAAGAAGCGTTTAATGGCTATGGGCGAACGACGAAACAGCAGGTGAACCCTTCAAGACACCGATACACCATTGAGTAGAGGTCGACCGCGATCAAGCAGATGGATTCGGAGAAAGTGGCCTGGGCTTCTCAGATATGGCGCCCTGTTGTTCGAAGACAATGCGAGACCACACGCGGCGACGGCAATGCAAAACCATATCGCAACTCTTGGTTCGGAGCGCCTACACCATCCGACATATATCTTGATCTCGCACCAAGTAACTTTCATCTATTTCCGGCTTTGAAGAATCTCGTCGGAAGGGACTTTGGAAGCAACGCTGAAGTCAAACAAACAAGCCGTTAAACGCTTCTTACGTACGCAAAGCCCTGAGTTTTCCTGGAGAGATTTTTGAAGCTTTTCAAGCGGTATGACATATGTCTCAATGTACTTGGTACTTATGTGGAAAAATAAAGTTATGTCTTATCTTTAATGTCTCATTCTATGTTTTGTCTTTCATACACAACTCTGACCACAGTCGACACGGGAAAGTTATTTTCCGATTCAGTCTTGTATATAATGTAGATAGTATATTTTAAAAATTCAATTAGATCTCAAACTAATGTTATATAAAATCTGAATGAGATTGATTCTAGCCCCCATCCTCATCGCTATTGACAGTTACGATATCTTTCTCTGGTGACCCTTTCGTAGATTTTGAGCGATGTTGATTAGAAACAAGCGACTAAAACCTCATAAAATGAATTGACTGTCTTTGCCAAATGTACGAGAACCTGAATTAAGCGCGGAGCACATTTTTTGACTAAAAAATGTCTCAATTTGGATGCTGTGCAAACTTAACCATATTTTATGAAACTGCATCGAAGTTTCAGCTGTGCTAACTTAGGTGGATTGCAGACTTTACTGCTACAGTAGCATCTTGAGTTCTGAGTTTGAATTTAGAACACAATAAACAAACTCACTCTTTACACTAATAATTTACTGTTAAGCTCCATTAAGCATTAGTCTAACCCAGGGGTACTCAACCCACGGGCGTAGCTAGTCCTGCGTGGGCTCTGTATCATGTTCTTGGGCGTCCTTTTTTGGGGGCCCTTAACATGCTACAATTTTTTTGCTAATATATATGTAGGGACCCCTGTTGATTGGGGCCACATAGCATTGATACTGCGGTAGCTACGCCCTTGACTTAACTTGTTTTTCCTGCCGGGCCACATACCTATGACAAATATTTCACGCGTGCCGCAACATGAAGATAATGGAGAAAAACTCTACAAGACTGGAACAACATGGGACAAAGCGAAATTGATCAAAATAATAAAAAAACTCTCATTTTTTTAGCTTTTATTTTAATACTTTATTAACTTCTCTATGAAACACACATAAAAAAAGTATTTACTTTTATGCATTTTTTGCTGAACTGTCGGGTAATTTCAATTTCCTTTTATTCATGACCAAAACCCTTGTTTACATCCTACAATAAAAAAAAAGGATACTGATTGCAAAATTGATATATTTTTGTGTTTGATTGGTAGAATTTAGCATTTAGTTTTTAGTGCATCGTTCTTAAATAACTGAATTTCTAAATACAATAGACCATGACCAGGCCACTCAGAAAAGGCTGGAGGGCCACAGGTTGAATATCACTGGTCTAACCAAAGTTGGAACGAAGTTTTAATTTGTAAAAAAAAAATCGAATGTAGGCATTTATTTTATAAGTTCTTTTGGAATAACCTGTATGATGATGTTTAATCGCTACTGTTATATTACTAGGGATTTTTTAATTTTTTAGAGTGTAATACTTTAAAAAATTTTAGTTCTTTAAAACATTTTCTTTTCATTTCAGACATTTCATACTCCAAGTTTCGGGGACGAAGAGTTTGAAATTCCTCCTTTAACCTACGCGCCCACCGCCGCTGCGAGCAGGTGTAGCGGTCAAGGGGTTTTTGGAAACCAGGTAATGTCCACTACTTTTCCCTGTTCCATATAAAAGTGTGCATAGCTTTTAATTTACCATAGGTACGGGCATAATCCGCAGTAGCTCATTTTTCTAGGTGTCATTTAATAAGAGTAGCTCTTACTTTTATTAAATTCATCTATGGGAATGTATTTATGTAAATATGTTTATTTTAATACTGTAAATAAGAGTTGTGCGTAAAAAATTAATAGAAAATTTAATTTTAAAGGAGAAAAATTGAATTTTTTTTATGAGTTTAATATAGGGTAAGTAAAAGTGGCCCAAAGAACAAAGTTTCAAGTTACAAAGAAACAAAACAAAGGAAAGGAGGTAGTTTGCTAACCTGCTTTATAGCGGATGTTGAAAATGACCACTATTCAGCTTTTGGCACCTTTGGGCCCTGGTCAGCAAGTTGCGGAAGGCAGATCGAAGCTGGACTTATGGAATTGCTACAATCTCATTAGAAATGTTCTGCTGCAGCTCTTGAAGACAATGAGGGTTGTTGTGATACACCAAAGACTTGAGGGCTCCCCACAAAAAGTAATCGCTTACAGATCAGGTGGCCAGCTTCGCCCGAGACCAGACTGACCTCTGCTAACAACTCTGTCAGGAGTGGTGAAGATTGTGCAGTGCAAATATGATCTTATGTGTGTGAAATAGAATGTATGGGAAGTTTACATCCTGTTGGAAGTAACTGTATATCTCCTTATTTAATGCTGCCACATAGATAGAAACTCTGATGGTTGCTCTGTCTTTTGCAGTGAACTCATTGCTATTGATACAGGCCGGCCTTAAAGAGGCACTCTCAGTTCCTCGTTTGAACAGCATCTGGATATTATTTGACTGTCGTAGTGTCATCCAACATCTTTCTAACTGACATAAGGTGGGTGATTTTGGAGAAACTAAAATGTCTTTCATCTTCTCGCGAGATCCATCTACAATGGGTTCTTTCACTCGTTAACATCGCGGACAATGAGATCGCAGACGCCCTAGCAAGAGATGGCGCAGCTCAACCCTGAAGGAGCTCGACCCCTCTTACCTATTCAGAACTGCACTCCACCTACATCAACAACAAACAATCAACTATTCCTTCTGCTCATCACTGGCATTAGGCTAAACGCCCTGGTGGTTCTCTTTCCCTTCAATGCAGCAGGCAGGAACAAATTATTCCAACTCGTTTCTGGAGTTGCCACCTCCGAACTTTGACTTTTACAGATAGACATAGTTCTTTCGACTTGTGTTAGGTGTTCTGCACCTGACAGGCACATCCAGAACACATTCTTGACTGTCTGGGTCTTACAAAACAAGATCTTTATGAAGACTCTCTAATGGTGTTGGATTTTTTGAGAGAGTGAAATCATGGATTTGGTCTCTATCTTGGCTAGGTATGGAGATGAACAACAACAACAATGCTGCCACAAATGATGTAAAATGGAACGCTCCGAATTTACCGTCTGATGAAAGAAAATGGGATCAATAATGCGTAGTGCAGACAACTCACACCAAACACCAATCTTTTGATCATGCAATAGAAGTCACGCGGATTCTCCAGCTCCCAGGACCTGTCTTTCTGTGAGTTGGCATAGCCCCTCAGATGAAACTAGGCTTCATCAGAAATAAAGAAAGATCCATATGTTCATTCGATTCATTGTTATTTCAGTAAACAGATTGATGTATGCGTCCCATCACGTCCAATCGTATCCATTCGTTAAGGCCACTTTTATTTGCTCCACCCTATATAAAAAAATAATATACAGTTTTACAATGTTTATATATAAAGCATACTGAATAAAGTGTAGCCTAAATAACATCTACTTATTGTTATTTCTAACCGTCATAATGGGCCTTACGGTTTTATAACTTCTAGGTGCTGTTTAGTGCATTTTTATGTTTATAATAGATCTTTTGGAACATAATAAATTATTTAGAACTGTAATTTACCATGACCCATATAAATAAACCTTTGAATACATTTCATTGATTTTTCATTTTCTTAGACTTTATTTTATGATATAATTATTGATATAAACATGCACGATTCATTAATACAACTTTTAAAACAATGCATTTATACTAAGATATATATCTAGTTTTATCGAGGATCGTATTGTTATGTAGATCCGAGGGTTCGAGGATTTTATGCAAAAACAATCACAAAGAAAAAAAATCAGTTCTTTAAGAGCAATGCGAATTTATTATCGAAAATCCAATCCTTTCAATACAGGATTCATCGGCAATATTCACAGGGTAAATATCCGAAGGTCTTCACACCTTCAACAGCAATCAAACACAATAACAGTGTTTAAAAATATACGTAAGTAAAGATTATTCACAAGCACAGCCGAGCTAATCGCTAGTAAAAACAATCCTCACTACTCGGTGGCTTAATCAAGACTCTCCCCGCCGTGAATGATGCTGGGCGTCACTGGGAAACGGAACGCGAAGCGTTCCTCCATCCCATATCTAGATAGTGTATGTGGCCTGATGTGGGTGGGCCTGCCTGGGAGAGAGTGTCCTGATTGGTTGGTCGAACGTGGCAAGAAGGCGTGGCTACAGAATCTGAGTTTTTCTTGAATACGGTTTCGGCGGAAAAGTCCTGAATAGTCTGAATGGCACTGTTGTGGTTGGTCAGTGGCACTGTGAAAGTAGGCACTCTATTGGTTGCACTGATGCGTTGGTACAAATCAAAGGGGAGGTCTAGTAATCTGTCCTGTGTGGGGGTTGCAATTAAGTAAAAAAGTTAAGAAGTTAAAAGAAATTAAATTAAACAAAATGCAAATGGAAAAAAAAAAGAAAATTTAGCAATGAAAGTCGTCACTCTCCACTCGGTGAGTGACTAAATTAATTGTTAGGGGGGATTATACGAATCTAGGAGTATTCTCCTAGGTCTTTTAAGATCAGGCATTGGGATGTAATTATTAAGCATTTTAACATTTTCGTTATTGATATTAGGTAAATTATTAAAAAAGGAGATTGCCAGTTTTTGAATGTAGGCTTTGAAAGGAATTATTTTAATATCTTCGTAAATTTTACTATTTCTGGCATATCTATTAGCTTTAACTATATTTCTTATTAACGAGTTCTGAGCAACTTCAAGTATTTTAATATTAGAATTTGCGGCATAGCCCCACACAGGTGATCCATAAGTCAAAATTGGACGTAGAACGGCAGTGTAGAGAAGCAACTTATTGTATAGATTTAATTCAGAATTCCGGCCAATTAAGGGGAAAATAGCTCTTTGAGCTCTCCGGAATTTATCTCGCGTTTGTATTATATGTTGTTTCCAAGTGAGTTTTTTTATCTAGAGTCAATCCTAAGTATTTTGTGCTCTGAGACCATTGGAGTTGTGTGGAGTATAGGGTAGGAGGTGTTGGTTGTGTTTTCCTGTTTGTAAAGAGAACCGCTATTGTTTTGTCAACATTAATTTTGATTTTCCAGGTGTCGAAAAAGGTTTCTAGAAGTTTAAGGTGGTTATTGAGTGCAATTGTGATTGTTTTATGATTTTTATAAGTTGCAAGGGTGACAGTGTCATCAGCATAGATGTTAGTGGAGGTTTGAGGGTGAGTAGGAATCTCCCCGCCGTACTGGCGCGTATCCTTTTTATATGCGCGACAGAAACTTCTAGAAATATAACGCTCGTGACACTAGTGGAGAGATCTACTACTTTCTAGAAGATTCCCGAGGGTTCCTAACTCGCCAACATGGTCGCCAAAGTCGCCAACTTGGTTGCCAAAAATTATATCAACTTGGCTCTACTGCCAAGATTTCGCCAAGTTCTCATTCAATCGCCATTGTAACGTAAGGGGCGGCACTGCTTGTGAATAGTACAATTTTAACATGAAATAAATATAACATTGAGTAATGTAAATGCATTAAACACTCAAATACAAATTATTTACACTATTTACATAAAATTCGTAACAGTATGTTTGATTGTTCTAACACAATTACATGTAATTCAAATATCAATAATACAAATAAATATCAATTCATGTCTGGTGCTTGAGATTATTAGGTTATTATAAAAATAAACACTTTATGTGATCTTTTGTATTTTATTAAGTTTGTGTGGGGGGAATTTTTTTGCTTAATTACTTATCATTTTCTTTTTTTAACCAAGACGTTTCTCCGTTTCCGTTAAATGTTCCATTCTTAAAAATTAATATTTTTCAATAATTTACTAACCTAAACGTGTGCATTCTTAATATAATCACAGAATACACATATGTACATGCGCGTATTCATTTCTAAAAAATGTGTGCGGATTTTTTATTTTTTTACTTTTATTTAAATTTTTATCCGTGAGAATAATTTTAATTTTTATGTTACAATTAAGTTTTAATTTACACATTAATTAAAACTTGTAGCGATATCTAAGTAAACCAGTACTTAGACATCACGCGAAGACGATCGTTTTGGCGTGATCGATAAAGTACTGGCGTTCGGAATGGAAGGTGCCCGGTTTGAATCTATACCAACAAACTTGATAATTTAGAGATACTGAAAATTTAGCGTGACATAATTTTGCGAATACTGTAAGAATTTCCCAATGACCATTTTCAATGAAGTATTTAGATATATTCCTGATCATTCCGATAGTTTTTTAAAATTGTGCTGGTGAATGCACAATGTAATTCAAAAATTATTTGGAATCTTTTTCTAATTTACAATTATTTCATCAAAACATAGAAAGAAGTGTTTATACAAATAAATGAAATTTTCAATTTATTTAGTTAACTTTGTACTATGAAAAATGTAAGCTAATTCCTTTGAAAAATGTATTTGTATTTTTATAATAATTTTTTAATTCAGAATTTTAAACGAAATAAATTTTGATTATCTGAAATCAAATTCAAAATCTAACTCAAAAATATTTTTATTTATTTCCTTTGTCAAACAACACACTTATTTTAAGTCAAATTCTTTGTGTTAATTCTGGTTTGATTAAAAATAATTCTATGGTTAGATATATTTATCTCTAGTCAAGAATTATAATATTTTTCCATTTCTTTCTTTTCAAAATAAAATCAAAACATGAAACTCATCTTAGTATTCTATAAAAAAAAAGAATGCTTGTTATTTCTCCTTTTAAACAATATTTTCACCCCAATCAACTTAAATTGTCTTTTGAAGAGATATTTTTGCAATAAAACAAATGCAAAAACGAAAACAAGAGGAAAAATGGCGCCTTAGAAAGAATAATTTATTTATCAAAGGTTGAGTTGTAACAGAACAATTATAATGTTAAAACAGAAGTTGATTCATTATTTCATTCGAATGTTTTCATTACGATAATGTTTTGTTAAAACAGAGCGAGAAACAAAATATTTTGCTACCTTTTAAATGATAATAATTCTATGCAGCTGCAGAAAATTCATTCCTGAACTAACACATTTTTCAGTCGCTTTTAAAAACAATAATAAATGCGAAAAAGTTATTTTAATACACTTCACGACATGAACAAAAGGAAAATTGTACAAGGCTTAATTTAAACTCGAACTTTGTTTTGAAATTATTTGAATAAAAAGGATTTAACTGTGTTGAATTAAAAATTCGCCGTTAATAAACGCGCTCATGTTATTCTTTTTTTCGGGTTTTAGTTTAGGAATTTGTTTATAAAGTGACAGAGTAATTAAAAATAGAAACAAAATTTGTGTGTTCTAATCTTTTCATATTGTACAAAGGTTCCTGTGGAATATTTAAAAAGAAAGCTGAGCTGTGACCAAATCTACGTGTATTTACCACGACACGAAGAGAACTACACCGATTGCAGTGTTTACAACGACCACGTATGTATAAATAATATAAATTGTATTTTACTTTTATATGTTTGTTCTTTTTTTAGAGTGTAAATACAGTCTCCTATCGATTAAATGCGTACAAAAAGTTCTTTTTGCAAATTTAATTTTAAGAAGAGGATTTTGCATTGATGTTACTACTATCAGTTGTTATGTATTTCTAAAAATTAAAGCAATTTAATGAATTATGTATTATTTTATTAATTAATTGTAGAATTGCATTCAACGTAAAATATAAATCTCCCCACAATGGCCGAGTAGTCATAGCCACAAACTTGTGGCCAGGCTGTTTCTTCGATTCGTGAGTTGAGTTCAAATCGTGGTGCCATATATTGGGGCTGAAACTCGTTAACTGTGTGGGCTGTAAGTCCTTACGTTTTCGTACTGTGGAAATTTGGAGAATGATGAACCAGCCCGGGTGCCGTCCTTATCACTTGATTGTGGCTCAAATTCACGAGCTGTCGTGTCGCTTCAGATGTCGACGTTAAAAAACAATCAATAAAACAGAAACTTAATAGTATATGGTAATTTGTTTTAGGTATAAATATATATTAAATCTTTGAAAAACGGATTTTTAAAAAAAATGAATAAAGGAGTAATATTAAAATGTTTATTCTTAGTTGTGTACAAACTTTTCAGAATTATTTAAATAAGAACATTAAAAATTCAAAAAAAAATTTTTTTTGTTCGTCTTTCAACTTTTGAATCGTTTTAATTTATGACTATTAATTTATAACAGTAATTAATTGACAATACTATAACGTGAAGGAAATATTGTAAAAATATAATTATTTTTGTGAAAAATCTTAAGATTAAAAAATATTTCCTCTTTAAATACGAAACATTTTAAAAAAGCTGCAATTCTCTGCAAAAATCTTCAACAAACAATTAATTTTAATAATTATCTTATAGCATATACAAATTACTCATTGTTGTTTATTATTTATTAAAACACTTGAACAATGTGAAATAACTAATCAAACTATTTAAAGACGTAAGATAGATATTTCATTAAAATTACAAAAAAATTTTTTTGTAGAATATTGTTTTTTTTTTTATCTTATTTAATGCATTGAAAACATATTATTTCGAAAGGAAATTAGCATTGTCAAATGATTTAAAGGGAAAAGTTTGAAAGCAAAACTAATTAAAACTAAAAACCTTTTTATAATTAAAATAGTTTATCGAGTGAAAAGATAAAAAACAAATACATAAGTGCTAGATTTTAAAAGTTTTTAATTTATAAAGAAATGTGTTTAGCTAATCTGTACTTATTTTGGTTTGACCATATAACAGTATTGTTCATTGTTTAAAAATTAAGAATAACTTTTACTGCTTTGGTCCATATTTGAAAGTAACGCGTTTTCATAACATGTGTAATGCGTCCTATTTTTTTGTAATTTGGAGCAATTGTAATATTTTGATTACAAAGGTTTATAAAAATCCAGTATTTAAAAAAACTAGGGTGTCTGCTTAAGCCTTTTGTGTTTAAAATATAGGCCAAGTTATTTCTATCTCATTTAGTTAGCAGCAATTTCGAATGGTATTTAAGGTAATTTTTTTCTCTCGAATCATTGATCTGTTTTTGTTTTGGAAAATGTGAAATGTGTCAATTCAGAGAAATTTTACTTATAGTTTTTTAGTTTTAAATTTAACTCTCTCAATGTGTGTTTTGTTTTATGAATCAACGCTTCTTAAAATATTTTAAGTATTATTTTAGTATCTTTTTGACATTTCAGATTACGAGTAAAACTGTATGAGACTGAATATGTTTTATTAGTAATTTCAAAAGAAAACAATTCTTCTTTTATATAAATTGTAACATCGCTAAAATTATTAATGAAATTCCTTGTTTTCTTTAAATTCTTGGCAAATACAAATACACGATGCTCTTGAACAGTTTTTAGTCCGCCAAATGTTTGAATAAAATCTTGAATTAAAAGGAATTAGTTTAATCTATCGTAAATTAATTTTAAAGTAAATAACGCATTAATACTATAGCTAAACATAGATGTTATTTTAAAACATTTTGCCTGTTTTTATTCCTTTAAATAAGCCTCATAAAGACATTTCTGAATTTCTGAAATTAAAAATGAGTTTTAACCTAATATAAATTGCCCCTGTTTTTACCTTATAATTTTTTTTTTATTTCATCAACTTTAAAGTCAAGGTCTTTCATATTGCCTAGATTAGAATAAAAGAATTGCTTTATATCTACTAAAACAACAACAGAACTCATTAAAATGAATAAATTTAATCGTTTGGTGAAATCAAATTCATTTTCTTTGATTTTATAATTTTGATTACGTTTGATTAAAAATCACGATAATTTTTAGAGCGAAAACAGGTTGAATTATTCTATAGTGCAACTAAATTAGAATGGAATGTGACTTTTGATATTTTATTATGTTTCTTTTACAAAGCTTTCCCATACATTCTTGCGAATAATCTAGTCCATCAAATCAGTTGTTTGTCAATCAAAAATTATAACATAAATGATCCATAGAATACTTTTCGCGCTTAATCGCGCAATTATCCTTGGAACAATGAAGAGATAAGAAGTCATAGAAATAAAGGCATAGCAAACAAGGTTATACTGTTCTGCAAATCAGATCATTTTGCTGTGTAAATTACATTTGTTTTATAATGAGATAAGTTGTCTGAAAAAATGCGTTTGAGTTGTTCCAAATTTTGTAATTTTTTTCGTCTTTTACCCCGTTTCAATGGGTTTGAAATCACCTTGACCAATAGGGATTATTTATAAAAGATTCTCTGAATGACTGACACCAATTCTATCTTGAGAAAATTTTATAAGCTTTAATTATAAGTACAAACACGTCTTTGTTTTTTATTTTTATTCTCTAATTCGAATGTGCTACTTTTGGAGAGAGTTGTGAATATCTGAAATGTTTGTAAGAATGAGGTAATTGTAATATGAAACAAACATTCGATAAATACGACCGAGGAATAAAAAGTGGTATTTTTCAATACATTTATTATCACGTTTCATTTACTTTAAAATAGTACGAAACGTATAAAAGTCTTGTCTTGGGAAGAAAAATGTCAGAATGATAGTTGTTCTCGGTATACCTTCATTATTGAAATGTTTCGTTTTTATCATTATAAAAAACAAGTTTCTAATACTCAGACTTTTATAGGTACTTACAATGTTAAAAAACATTTTTGAATACTGAATTATTTTCATAGCTGTCAACTTCACTAAAAAACGTAAAACCGAATTTCTTACGTTTTCTGTGGAAACCATTTTGGATATTTTGATTTAATCTTGTTTTTTGCACTTCGTTGTGTTATGTATGTTATTATGGAAAAATGTGTGTATAATATATGCATCTATAAAAATTTTCAATATAGGAATCTTCTTTATTAATGCATTAATACTTCATTTGGATAAAATTACAATAAAAAATTGGCTTATATTCATGAAGTTATTTTAGAACTTTTTTTTACTTTAGATAAAATTAGAATAAAAAAAAAAATGGCTTATATTCATGTAGCTATTTTGGAACTTTTTAACTTAAGTTTTAGCGCGCACTTTTAGAATTAAAATTACGATTGAGGGAAATTCGCCATTAAAACTAAATCTATATCAGGTGTATCATTCAGTAAGAAAACCTTCGATGACCTACATTTAGTGTTTCCAAATTTTTAAAACCGAACAATTTGATTTTTTTTCCAGTCCCTTTCCCACCTCAGATCCCCCGAGTCCCACCATCAGCAACAACAAGGCTACCTTGTGCACTCCAACTCCCCTCAAGGGCACATAATGAATAACAACCAGTTCCACAATGCTCCCCCTCAACAACCCAGGGGGCCGCAGGACATGTACCAGAATATGATGAATACACATTCCATGGGAATGCAGTAAGTGTGTTGCATACGCTTCTATCTTCTCTGATGTTATAGATACTTTTTGTCCAGTTTAAAATCATATTTTTAGTTAAGTTTTTATTTTTATTATTTGCTTATAATTTAATTGTGATTTTTTCCCCACAATGGTAAGTATTTGCTTCTTTTTCCTTTGTAATATGTTATAAAAATGACTTAATGTAAAAGTATTTTAAACTATTGATTATTTAAATTATTGATATTAAACTTCTATATTCTAATTTGTTAATAATTTTGTCTTTTCAAATAATAAAATGACTATTGCGGATTAACACCAAATATTTTATACTAACACACTCTGCATATTTTACTATTAAATTTTAATTTTGAGCTTTGATTAATAACTATTACGATCACAACTAAAATTTGCGCATTATATTCATTACAATAGGCGCATATTTTATTGAAATTAGTTATAAAAAATGAACTTATCTTTATTAATTCCTCACCCATAATTTTGTATGAAAAATTGAAAATAAGATATTTTATAAAAAAAAAATATTTTTATATTAATTTATCATTTTTTATAAAAAATTGTTGATAGTACATTTAAATTTTTACTCTTCATGAATTTTAATAAGACTAAAAAATAATTATTGCACAATACGAATTTTAAATACAAATGTTTTTTATTACATCGCTAAGCATATTATATTTGTAGACAAAAAAAAAGCTACCGGCGAAGTGAATGATTCAGATAACAAGTACTCATGATGACTCTAGGTGGCAGCACATGACAGCGTTACTAAATTCAATGTCTACTTTTCTTTTTGAGCTATATTGTATATTTCTTTAAATAAAATATTGTCCAGGATTTTATGTGAAATGAATTTTCTAACAAAGAATGTAGAGGATTCCATTCATGTTATTTTAAACGTTCGTGTAGTTGACCAATAGGAAGTTGCCTGTGAAATCATGTGACTTCCGGGGAAATCTTTGTTTTCTTTCGCGTAACCACCGGATTGGCGAAAATACGATAATCAAAACCAGTGCCTTTGAATTTCGAGTGTGTTACTATGTTCTAACACACGCTTGTGTGATAACTTTCAATACATCCGTCCTAAACTTTATAAATTTGACGATGGATTTGAATGTTGTCCAGAGTTGCTCATAAATACTGAAACATAATAGAATTTGCGTCATCATGCTTTCTATTACATATCAGAAATATCTAATCGTATGATTCGTCTCGGAAAAATACAGTTTTTATAAATGAAATTGTATTTTCATA
The DNA here is from genome assembly GCA_019973935.1 of Trichonephila clavipes. Taxonomy (NCBI): domain Eukaryota; kingdom Metazoa; phylum Arthropoda; class Arachnida; order Araneae; family Nephilidae; genus Trichonephila; species Trichonephila clavipes. The sequence continues at coordinate 164,593 of BMAU01006598.1, forward strand.
CTTATGGTGAGTTTAATGTAAAAAACTCTTATTAAAATATCAGAATTTTTCTTGTAATAAGTTCATAAAGTAATTTATTTAATGTAAACAATCAAATATCTTGTGGAAAATTCTAATACTATGGTTTAAATAAAATTCAGTATTTACCTACCCATAGTAACTGATAAATTTAGGTCTATATAGATTTAAAAAAATAACCTTAGCAATTATCATTTTCTCATTATTTGTCTGTTATGAGTCAGTATGTCTACATTATTTGACTTGATGAATTTCTAGTTCTTGAAATTATTCTTTTAAATGTTAAAATAATTAAAAAATAGTATTTCAGTGTAAATTATGTTGTGAATTATATTAAATACAGTAGAATAAAAAAGTTACTGTATAAAAGTATCCTCGTTTTTGTAAAGGTATTTGATTCAAGTATGGTCAGTAGATTCATTTTTCTGTAATTTGCATTATTTCATTATATTTGCTATAGTCATTACATTTCATGAATTAAATTGAATATTTGTTTGAAGACTGTATTTAACATTTATAAAAAGTATTTACTTAATTTATATTGTAAGTTTTCGATACTTACTGTCTTTCAATGTAGATTTTTTTCAGTCTATTTCAGCTCTTGATTTGTTTTATCTGTCTGTGTTTATAATAATCTCTTGTTTAATGTGTACTGTTTATTGATGCCATAGAACTTTGCTTTGTATTTATGTATTAATGTCACTGCAGCCAAATTTGCAGCACGCTAATTGCACTGTTTCCCACCAAAATCTGACTGGTTTGTTTTTCTTAAAGGAAACGCACAAGTAAGAATCACTTTGTATTTCCTTTTTCTGTTATAATAATATGACGCAATTTGGGTTACACAATTTTGGCTGTGGTGATGTTTATATGTAAGTACACGTTGCTTTAATCAAAATTTATATGCTAAAAGGTAATTCTCTGATTAATTCAATAGAATTTTTCATATTTGTGTATTATACCATCTACACATTTTTACATATCAAAAGTCATTGCCAAATGTAACAATTTATAGGAAATAGTGGGAAACTTCCTGTGCATGTTCGAATACAGTAATAAAATAACAATGGGGCAGCATTCTTTTAATTTTGGCAAAATTCGTTGACAGTATGATACATATGTACCAAATTTTTTAATCACATTTAATGAAGGTTTATTGCATTTATAATTTTATTTCCCATCCAAAATTTTATTCCTTTTTCTTCAGAAGCTTCCATTTCAATTTTTTTAAAAAAATCAATAGATTACTCTTTTACACTATGTTTCTGATAATGGTACTTCTTTTCTTCTAGAATGCAATATGAGAACCATACAGGATATCCCGATGCATCCTTGCAGCAAGGATCCCATCAGCAAATGCAGATGACTCTTATGCACCATCAGCAACAACAGCAGCAGCAGAATCATGTTATGGGACCACCCCAACAGCAAATGTACACAACTATAAATCAGTCGCAACTTGGCTTACAAATTGGAATGCAGCAGCAGCAACAAAGTGGATCACCTCCTGGCTCGAATCATAACTCTCCTGGTGTGGAGTCTAGTGAAGACAGTGATGATAGCACTCCATTAGCACAGGTATGTAAAGTTAATTTTAAACAATGTGCTCTGTTGGTATAAATTTTTGCTCCAGTATTCAAGTTCGAAATAGTCCAGTTTTAATATATATATTTTTTCAGTTGTAATCATTATTTTTTATTTAATTATCTGAATAAACATGTGACAGAAATTAATATTTGAATAGGTTTATGAAAATAAATTTATGAAGTTCTAAAATTATTAATTTAATATTTTACATACTTAATTTTTTGGTACTTGCGTAGTATCGCAACAATTGCCAATTCCAGTAATAATTTGCCAAGTTGGCAACCTGGATTTCCTATGTATTCTACATGCTGAATGGGCTCAATTCATGACATCACATGACAAAGACAAACATGTGCTCTCCATTGAATTCAAAACAAACATCAAGCTAATAGTACTTGTTGTTCTATTTGTAAAACTCGGATGAAGTTTCAAATTACATATTCGGATAAAGATGTTTAAATGTTAGGGTAAAAAATTTCTTCAAAAAGATTTTTTAAAATTTTAAAAAAATCGTATTTTATGCTTATACTTTTAAATAAAATGCATTTTGTATACATATGTACTTTTTAAGAGAAAGTTTCTGCAAAGAGCAAAACTTGGCAACACCAAAGTACGTGAACTGATTAGCTGGAAACACAAGATAGTTTTTATCGTGTGACTATGACGTCACACGAGTTTTTGAATTGATTGGCTAGAATCACGTGGCTTTCACTATCATGGGACTATAACGTCACATGAATTGAGCCCATTGGAAACCATGTGCTTCGTTTCATATAATGTCGCCAATTGGTTGCAATAATACTCAGATACCATTTTTTTCTTTTCAAATTACATTGCCAAATGCTATAATATGCTGCCATTAGAAGATAACCATTTTGGTGCCTATTCAAAGAAATGAAAATAGTTATAGCAATAACAGCATTCGGCTACATATTTTTGAATTGCCAACATTGGTACTCATGTATTAGCATCACCACAGCCAAATTGATGCTTTGCAAATTTCTCCATTTACCACCAGAATCTGATTGATCCCCCCCCATATCAAACAAGTTAGAACTTTTTTGTTTTGATATCATGGCAGGATTCACCGGGAGCTACGGTGACGCTAATACATAAGCCCCCCCCCAATGTGATGAAATTAGTCGAACTTCTAATTAAAAGATACTGTTAATTTTAATATTAATGTAAGTGAATGCTTTATACTTTCAAGTACTGTTATATTTTTATGTGTTGGTGTTTTCTTTTATACACAAGTTTATAAACTGGAAGAAAGAGTTGAATAAAAAAGATAATGAAAGATGTTTTACTGCATATTGATTTCAGATAGGAGTAAAATCTACTTTTCTCCCTTTAGTATGAATGATAAATACTTAAACCTTAGAATATGAATCTATAAATTTTAAGAAGGGAAGATATATTCTGAGAATGAATAATTTGTGATTTATTTTACATTCAAAGATTTTGATGCTGTTTTATTATTACTATTATTTTATCATTTCTGAATATCTCCAGTAGAAATATATGTTAATGTGAATAAATCTTAAAAATATTATTTTTCCATAAAAGCTTATGATGCAGAAAGTGCTATTGTTATTTGGTACTTTCAAGTAATTGCAGCCGTATTGGCAACATTGTATGAAACTAATCATGTGGTTCCCAATTCAGCGCATGCGAAATCAGAGTTGACAACTTGGGGAGTTATCTTAACACTGGCATTGTTGCAATAGTACGTAAGTACATTTTTTTAAATGTAAAATATAAAATGCAAGTTATCCAATACTTCCATTTAGCATGGAAACAACTTGACTTGGAACTTGAGGTTTGGAAATTTATACGTTATAAATAAAAACATTTCAAACAAAAAGTTTTCATAATTTTCTACGGATACTGGGAACCCCTTAAAGCTGATGAAAGATATTTGAAATTGCATCCCACCTAAAACATGTTGGAGAAAAAAATAATTAGGTGTTGATGTATTAGCCCATTCACCATTTTTGCCCAATAGAAAACATTCACCTAATGCCTCGCTATACATCCAATAATAGAAAAATGCTTCCCTTTCTTGTTCAAATACAATAATCTTGTTATAAGATGCCTTACTTTTCATATTTTTCATCAAAAATGCTTAAAATAGCTTCTTTTTATGGAAGAGAATGATGTAGAGTAGGGGTCGGCAACCTATGGCACACGTGCCAAATTTGTCATTCTCAGTGGCACTCTGCACTACTCTGCAAATATGTCAATATTTGAATGGATGGAAGTTGATAAATTTGTATAATCTTCAAACATTTTCAGAATTGGGGACACATGCAGAATTACGGAAAATTTTAATACCCAACTCTAAAGATAAATTAACAGTTTTGTAACTTATTGAATGTCATTGCTGGAGAGATTTAATTGTTTGAAGAGAGAAAATTGCATGTACTCTGCTTTCTGCATTTGCTTCTGGATATCTAAGTTAAAAATATCTTTCCTGATATGAAAAAAATTTCGAGACCACAAAGAAAATGTGTAACAACTGAATGCTCAGAATCGTGTCAAATTGAAAGTCGCTTATGATACCCCTGATTTTGTGACATGAAAATAGAAAGGTGCAAAAATTAGGTTCACCTTAAAAGTTTTCTTTATTTTTTTTTAACTATAATGAAGGGAAATACTTGTATTTTATGTTCTGTATTTCTTATTATAATAAATATGTTTAAAAGAGTACTTATTGTATGTACATTTTAAATATTTCTTATTCTTGTTGAAGTAAATATATTTTACGCTGTTTTTTTAATTTTTATGTGAAGAAATATCTTTAAATAATACGAAATTAATCTGCAGTAAGATCCCACGTAATGCGGGATATAAGTTCCATCAAAGTAGAGTGTAATATGAAACAGCGTTAAACGAGGTTATCTCATCATGCAAATAATGGGGTTAGGGGAAGATGGGTAGAAAATTGGCCAGGTATTTTACCATTAAATTTATTAATTCTATGTTTTACAACAATAAAACAAAAATGTATTTCTTACAAATATAGAAACATAGTAAATTAATAAACATATAAAAATAAATAAAATTCTAAGTCAGTATGCTTACATTTCAGATCATACAGTATTTTCTGCCTTTCTATCAAGAAGGTATCTAATGTAATTTGCGTTTTTTTTTTTTGTTTTTTGCGCTCTGTGAGAAGTTGTTGGTAAGTGGATAAGGCATCCATAATGCCCTGCCTTGCCTTTTAACTCCTGGGTAAAATCCTAGGAGAGCCCACATCCTTGGCGACAAACCGAAAAAAGCGCCAAGCCAGAACAAGATGGTGCCAAGCGAAACCGACAATGGCGGCAAGGGAATATAGCGGGATAAGGTGGATGCACAATGAAAATATATGTAAACAATACAGAAATTAAACATTTAAGATAAAAAATATAAAAACAGCACTAACTTTCTTACTGCTGATCTTTTCCGAGTGGAGGGAACAGCGTAACATCAGATTTTAAAAAAGCCTTAAAGGTCTCATTGCTAAGCGAATGATCGTGTGAGCGCCGCCATATTTATTCTGCGAGGTAATGGTCGAACATACATTCAGCGTGGCTGGTACGATTTCGAAGAAAGCGTTTTATTGCCGACCATGTCACATCATGCCGATCATTACATTTAGGACATTCACAACTCGAAGCAATCAATCCTTCCTTCATACACCATTCAATCAGTTCTTTCTTACCTTTTGCATTCAACAAAGTAAAAAATTCTAAAGTATATTCCCTCACACACGCAGCCAGCTCAGAGCCCAATGACAAAATAAAATTCGAAATGCATGCCCACAAAATACGAAAATGCTAGAAATAGTTAGGGTTGCCATATGTAGTGGTTAAAAGTAGGGTTACTAAGATGGCGCAATTATCGCCAACCAATGTAATTCGTGCCAAGGGTGTGGGCTCTCCTAGGAGTGAACCAACTCCTATCAAAATTTGCTCCTCCTTTTTCTTGCTGTTTTATTTTTGTGTTTTTTATTATCACCCATGATAAAAACTAAAAATCATAATGTTTGAAATGACAAAAATACATCCGAATAAGACCGCTGGAAAGAAGAAATGCAGATAAACTACTTTGGATATCGGGAAGCCTACCGCTGTGTGTAATTTCGGGGAATTCCACAATTCAAATAAAAGAGCATTAAACGGGGTCTTACTGTATAATAAAACTGTAAATATTGACCTCTATTTTCTCTGCATGCATTATCTCGGGAATCGAAATGTTTCAAACTTGTCCTACCATGTGGGATGCTGAATCATACTGGTAGATTGTTTGGCATGCTTGAGCTAAAAGGTTGCTGACCCCTGATATGGAGTATTTACAAAGTTCGAGGATCATTCCATAAAAAAAAGAGTATGTTAGCAGCTAGAATGTCTGTTTATTTAAAAATAGACCAGCCACAGACTGAATATTGTAGTTGTTCAGTGGCATAACAAAGAATATTAGGGCTCCCCTGAAAAACCAGGTTTGGGGCCCCAAGCCAGGTCACAGAAAGGAATGCAAAACCATAACATATCATAGGCTTTGGGCCCTCTAGAATCCTGCCCCTCCCCCTACGTGATGTAGGGGTTGTACATAACACCACTGTAGTTATGTATTTTGTCTACTTAAAATTATAACTGGGGGCTTTTTCCTTTTTGTTAAAATGGTGGAATTAAAGTAATGAAATGTAGTATAAATTTAGTTATCTATTTAAATACACCACTAGCGTAGCTAGTCCTGAGTGGGGCTTGAATCAAAATTCCTTAAGGGCCGTTTTGGCTGCCCCTTTACATTCTAGAATTGTTTTTCTTACACATCCTCGTATCATTGATACGGTTTATATGATGGTAGCTATGCCCTTGAAATACACTTTAGCCATTTGATTGGTCAATAGGTCGATACATAAGTACCAAAAATTAATATGACGGGAATTTTTCAAATTGAAAATTTTAAATGTATATGAATATATAAATTTCTAACCTGATATCATGGCTGTTGCAAAGTTGGATACTTTTCTACTTAACAGCGCAAATCTCGCCAAGCAGACTTTATTGGAACAACAGGCAGATTATTCCTCTGTTCTGGCCCTGACCAAATCCTAAAGTTTTAATAGGTTTTTTTAATCTATTTTTGAAGTATTATGTGAAAAACGTTACTGATATTTTTTTTTAAAAAAAGGACTGTGGCTTTTTGAATATGTGATGGTAAAAGATTAACAGTGGGGGAATATTCCATTTGACCTTGATTGTTTCCTTTTTGGCAATTTTATCACCAGCGCTGGCGAAATGGAAAAGTACCTGTAATTGATAAAATAATGTTTTGTTACAAAATGAGCCGAGCACACCTTCCCCTCATCTAGAGCTGAAACATTTAATTGTGATTTTCGAACTGTCATATTTCATGGTGTGAAAGTTAGAGTGAAACACTAGCCTGCATCATTTGACTGTTGATCAAAATAATCTATTGTCGTTGTGGTTTTAAATTCAAATCAAATCTCTTATTATAATAGCTTTTTGTAATTTAAGTACAGTAGAACCTGTTTTTATGCGGTCCTTTTTTATGCAATTTTATTTTTGTGCAACCACATAAAAAAAAATTCTGCTGTATTTCGACGAATTTGCTGGTTATATGTAAGACTTAATGAAATTTTCGAGTATTTTTTTGTGCGGTTATCTTTATGCGGTTCCTATCAACCACAGAAAAACAGGTTCAACTGTACAGTATTACTCTGAAATGCTGAAATACAGTGGACTATGTAACATAAATAAAAAAATGATAGGGGAGTTCCTGTAGATTAGTCACAAAATGTTTTTAGATGAAAAATTTTAAATTTATTTGCTTTTAGGTAATTTATTTACTCTTGAAAATTTCCAATCCGAACTGGGCTTAGTGAGAAATATCATATCAAATTTACAAAAGTTGAGGCATTACTACACAACAGCGGTTCTTAAACTGTAGTCTGAAGTCCCTTTCTAAAGGGTCCACGAAGGTCTCATTTAATGTTCTCTAATGATTTCTCTCTTTTACATATTCTGAAAGGCATCAAAGGAAAGGTGTGCCATCCTAGACTAGATCACTAAATTACTTCAAATGAAAAAACTACTCGAACATATATTTTGATCAAGAATATTGATTCAGCCATTTTATTGTTTGCAACTATCATTACTACAATGTAATATTTTCAAAGAATGTAGTAAAAACACATGTACAAAGATTAAAAACTGAATTCATAGTTTTCGGATTATTGAGGATCCTTTAAATCACTCAGCCATACATTGGGGGTCAGGGTGGGTGCTCTAAATTTCGGTGGTTTGTGATATCAGGCTGATACATATAGGGGAGCTTTATTGATCAAAAGTTTAAGAATTTTTGCTGTACAGAATTTTGATCCTGGTCTGAAAGACAGTGGTATACTCAAAGGTGGGGTTCGGGGGCTCAAACCCCTCCTATATACCTAGAAATTTTTACCATGAAGATTGTCTCTTTGCTTTTGTTTAAGTATTTTTTAAATGTAAGCTAATTCAATAAATGGGGTCTGTAGGTCATTGCTGAAAAACATGCAACTATATTTATAATGGAGAATTTTTATCTCAGTGTTTGGCGAATTATTTGTAAGCATTTTTAATTACACTAGTAGAAAATTTCCTTGAATGTAAATTTTAGGAAAATAATGCAATACATCTGTATATATTGTGTGGGTGTAATGAACATTTCTTAATTAAGTAAATAGCATGTAAAATACGAACTTAGATGCTGAAATGGAATTGAGAATTATTTTCTAGTTTATATATGAATCTAATTTCAAATCGCTAATTATGTTATTAGTGTTACTTTCCTCTTGCAAGTAATTAACCATTTGATTTATTTATTCGTAGAAGGAAATTTAAATGCAAGAGTGTAAATTTTAAATGAAAAATAATAAGATTGTCTCGAGAAATTAAATGCGAATAATTATTTCAACAATAATTAAATCTGTATAAACTTGAAATTCCATTACTTCATTCCAAACTTTTCTGTTAACTATTGTTCCAGCGAATAATTTAACTACAATTAATGCGTGATAAATATACAAAATTAAATAAGGAAAGCTGTACGATAATTAAAAATTTGCTGTGTATCAGAAATTCTGTGCTGCGTTAATGTATTAAAAATTATTGCATTTCGTTACACTAGATTAATTGTACTTTTTTCCTTCTCTTTTATTAATTGCATAGTGATTATAACTATCGCTTATTATGATTTTCACTAAGAAAATGCTAAATTGTTAATGTCATTAACATTACAGAAAAATGAATAATGCATCGGACTCGATGCAATTAGGCTCCAAGCGTCTTCAAAATTTCCTCCATTATCAGCACACCATTGAAATATTAATTTACTCTGTCGTTTCATAATGAATTTTTAATCTAAAAGATGCGCAATTCATGATGTAACAATTTGCATTATATCGCGGGATTCATAATAAAATAAAGTTCTACATTCACAACCGTAGAACATCATTAGTATCCAAAAGGAAGGCTTAAGTAGTTTTTATTTATCGCACCGAAATTTTTACTCCCATTTTCGGCGCAAACACTACCTTTAGAGTGAAAAAGACCTCATTTCACTAATGAAAGAAGATGTGAAGGGGGAAAAAAGTATTAAATTAAAAATAAATCCCTACGTGAGGGAAAGGTGAGGGGGGGAGTATATCTATAAACGCAAGTAAAATATTCTTGCATTGGCTGTAAATTAATCTTGCATTGGGCTTCCCGTGTCCTAAGGTGATGAAGAAATAATTAAATCAGTTTTCCTTCTCAGGGAGGGAGGTAAAAATAAAACGAAGAAAAATGGGGGGGGATGTTAAGATAGGAAGATTGAAAAAAAAAAAAAAGAAGAAAAAAATGGCCGCCGTAGCGAACTAATGAATAAATATTAGATGCAGCCAAGAAGGGATGGGAAAATCCTTTGGAGAGGGAAAAAATTATTCGGTTGGCTGTGAGTTTCCAAAGTAATGGAAATTAAAATCAATAGCTTCATTAACTTCTGTGATGTATGGATAGATGTATTAGGGATGGGGATTTTTTTCCCCTCTTTTTTCTTCTACCTTCTCTATTTTTCGTTTTGTTTTCGTTCTCTTTTAAATCTTTCTTTCTTTTTTTTCTTGTTTCGTTTCGCGAAGTCAAAATGTAAAGAGAATTGAAAAAAAGAAGAAAAAAATGTTAGCTGAGGAGAGCTATGGCTATGTAATGAACTCTGAGGGATAAAAAAAAATGTAATAGCATGTGCAATAATGGTGTTGTGCTGATCAAATTGCTGCTAGAGGAAAAAATTGAAAATGGAATTGTAAGTGGATTTTTTAACCCTCTCATCTTCATTTTTTTCCTTTTCTTTTTATATTTTTTTTAACGAATACCAAATGAAGTCAATGCAAAAATAAGGTGCTGAGTTCCCCCCCCTCCCTTTCTTCTTTTTCTTACATAACATTTTAATACATTTTAAAAGCAACCAAGTTAAGATCCCCCCTTCTCCTTATTCCGGATTTTTTTTTTTTTTTTGATTCTTCAAAATAACGAAACCTGTAGAAACAAAAAAATAAAGAAGATGGAAAAAAATATCCTTTAGTAATTAACTTCTTTGTACAAGTTATTTTCGCTCTCTTAAAAATTCATCAACGCCTGATTAAAAAGTGAGCCTTTAGAACGTGGCTGCTCCTTAATTAAAGGTGTGTTAATTAATAGAGTACTTAAAGCATTTATTTCTGTGTCTTTTTAAGGACTTAAACCGTGATTTCGGAGTAATCGTCCGGGGTAATTTGTTTAATGTGATAAATGATGTGTCTCGTGTTGTTAATTATGCAACAGCTCTTACATTTAAGCTGATCGCATTTTTTTTCACCCCTCCTCATTAATTGACTTTGTTTTTTCCCCCTCTTAATAAGGATCACTTTCGGAATATTATGTATAAAATGTTCCTTTTATTTTTTTTAAAAAAATTCTTTACGGATTACTTTTTTTAGGAGAGTGCTTCTTAGGATCTTATTTAAGTTAATGTGTTAAATTTTTCTGTCATTAAACACACGATGTAAAAAAATGTTAGTTTTGGCCTTTATTAGATGTGGCAATTTTAGCATTAGAATTTTCTTCAATTAAATCATTAACAACTTGTGATAACCCATAGACGACAACAAAAAAAAATGAAAAAATAGTTCGAATAAAGAAATTCATATTTATGCTCGCGTTTTAACAACTTTTTATATTGCAATGAACTATAAGCAAATACATAAACATCCATTTTAACTTTTATACCGAAAAACACTTGAGAGTTTCGCGTCAGATGGAACCACCTGAGCGGAACATTACTCATACACCTCTGTGCTCAAGGTCTTGAAAACTGAGATGGGCACAGTCGGCCATGGCCCTCATGCGCTGTTGTGCCACTGACAAAGAGAGACTCTTAGTTTGTTAAAAATTCTTCAACTTTAATGACTCTACAACAAAAAAATTCCTCACCATACCTTTTTTTCCCCTTTTTTTTAAATTGGTAGTTTGCAGAATTAAAATCTGCATCATTATATGATTAAAAAATTTACATGGATTAAATTATGGACCGGAAATCTGACTTCCTATGTTATTGAGAATGGCTTTTAAAGGAATTCTAATTTTGATGTTGCAGTTGCTTCATATCCTCCACAAATGTTTTCATTGAATTTTGGCTTGACCGAATAGTACCTGATTGTTAGTTTTACTTAAGTATTCGCGTACTTTTACTTGATTCAGTGATCCTTGAAATTGGTCCAAAATTACGTAGTTCGTCGCCAGTAGCTTAGACGCGTAACTGTAAAGGAGTGGCAAGGGGGAACAATACCCCGTGCACAACATTGGGGCAGGGGAAATGAGAAAACTGGAAAATAAATAAATGAATTTTTGAAAAAATATTTTTAATTCTGTAATTTTTTTAAATAAATTCTATATTTTTATATACATACTTGATTTTGTCCTCTGAAGTTCGATTGGTACTTTTCAGTTTCGCCTGCACACAAATCTCGCCAAGTTGTTGACAACACACAACGTACACTTGAAAAACATTGATAAATATTAGTTCTTATTGGTTTTTCATCCACTTTTTATGTATTATGAAAAAGACGCTACCGATAAGAAAAGACCACGAATTTGTATAGAAAATGTTGGGGGTGAAAGGTTACCAGCGGGAATATGTCGGTTGTATCATTTTTAATGATTTTATCGCCTGCGCCGGTTAAACGGAAAAGTACCGTTCGATTTTGTCTTCAAAACACCTTTTTTAACCCTAAATACTGTGGCATATACAAAAGGGAAAAATCTGTTGGTCTATTGTAGGGGTTTAACCCTCATAGACCAACAGATTTTTAATTTTTACCATAGAGTATCCCTTGGCACCTCAGTCTACGTGTTTTTTAGAATGTAAACCCCCATAGATCTGTGTACGCCACTGCTTAGTTATTTTACTTTTTTATTTTATCACATAATAATTTACCAGTTAGGTAAATTTCCATGTTCCAAAATTGAAAATTCAGGGAAAGCATGACGGGAAAACCCTTATTGGCTCATCTATTCAGAAACGAAAACGGGGCGCTGAAAAATCTTAGCTACGCTAGTGCCTCGTGTTGCTCCTTAACACGACCTTAATTAGCAATCAATCAGTTATTCATTAATAGTGCTTATTAATTTCTTAAACTTTGTCATATAAGACTGATTATAGTTACACTATTTTGAAATTAGTATTTGTGGTATATTTTTAAATTTAACAAAGCATATATTTTCAGCCTTATTAAATTATATAAGTTTTTATCCTGTCTTATGAGACAGTTAATAATTTTTTAACACACATGGTACTAAAGATAATTTACTTCGCCCTTATTAAATTAGGTAAATAATTTAAGGAATTCATTACATAATTTAATTATGTAAATAGGATTTCAGCGAATTCTCTGCGTCTTTTAATATAGGATACATAATTTTGTCTCTTTATTTAATTTGTGACATTTTATCGTGGTCTCACTAAATTACAAAATGAACTGTAATGCTTTTCAGTTTGGAGATATTTCTCCATCTGACCTAGAAATTTTAAACCGTTTATGTCACTATTTAAAAACTTAAAATCTTCTCTTCTTGAAACCTTCTTGAAAACCTAACAGCAATATAGTAATTAATTAAGGTTTTTAAATATTATAATTCGCTTCTGAAATTAGTAAAGCTAATACGTTTATGCATTTTCAATAAAATACATTCTAAGGAATGGAGATCTTAAAGATCTATAAACTAGACAAATGAAGCTTTGAAACCCTTTACTTTGTAAATTGTACTGGTTTTTGTTTGTTTAGATAAATGTCACGAAACTCAAATTTTGTGTGATATGAAAATTACTTATAAAAAAAAAGTTACTCTAAGACTTGAATATTCTTATTTCACTTCATTTATAACTAAAGTATTTTCTTTTTATTCAAAAAGTAATAGATTGTTTAAAAAGTATTACCGTGTGTTTTTATGGGAAAAAATTATTTTTAATTAACCGCCAAATAAACATAAATTAACAGTAAAGCTCGAAAGTAATTCTTTTTTTTTTTTTATTGAAAGTGTAGCTCTTTTATTTTATTTCTTGTAAAATTTTCCCCGGGTTTACTTGATATTCCTAGTAACTTCAATTATATGAAGTAGTTTTTGGAATCGATGTATAATATAGTCCTGATTTTGAAGTTAAAACATGATTACAGTTAACAATTACTTTAATAAAGATAATTTTCAGAACAAAATTTCTTACTGCAACCATTTTTTAAAAAATATATCGTTTAGGGGCAGTTATCCTGCCAACTATTACACTTCGTGTGTAAAATTTACGTTTTTCAGCCTTGCATTGCGAATTTTCGAAAAGTATCTGTCATCCGTCGACTATTTTCTCCCCAAAACTCTTATTTATCATTTTACATTCGCAGCTACCGGGAAATAAGTAGACGAACACTGTAGAACTCGTTGCCATTAAGTTTTAAAAAAAATTCATGCACTTGATCCTTCCGCATATCATATTTCATCAGCTATTAGTTCGTTACCGATTCGTAAGCACGGTTCCGTTTAGCGAATCATTTTCATTTTTAACACGTTTTTATAAGTTTCACTTGTATGTAACGGAATCTTTGAACTCGATTTTTATATACCCACTTTTAAAGGTTAGATTAATTCGAAATTTTGCGCACTTGTCACGGACTGATGACAATATAATAATTTCATAATTTTGTTCCATTGTCTTGATCAGGATAATTAGGAATACGATTTATAGATTTGGCGGCTAATTCCATATACCACTTCCAGATTTGGCGACTTATAGCATAAACCATTTTCAGATTTGGCGACTTATAGCATAAACCATTTTCAGATTTGGCGACTTATCCCATGTGCCATTTCCAGATTTGGCGACTAATAGATTAAGATGCAACCCTAAAACCGCGAATAGGCTTGTGGTTATACCAGTATAAAAAAGTGTTCTTTATGTGAGAAAGGTAGGGTAGATGCGTCAGCAATTTCTTACCATAATATAAGTCTAGTTTTTCTGAAATTGGAAATTAAAAAAAAAGACTCGTGCATGTGTGAATTATGTTTAAACTGCTAAATATTTTTATTTTTATAAAGCAATACGTTTATAAGTGATGATACGAATTAACTTCATAGGAATGCGTTTTAAAGGTGATAATGCGATTGACATTTAATTTCTTCTTTCTTCACACTTTTATTAGTTAGACCTGTATCTTAAGAGACGGAATCTTTGAAATATAACGATATGAGACTCATCCAAGGCCCCGTAAACAGAGAGAATAAAACGCCTTCAAATCCGTTAATTAATATCCCGTTAATAATATGAATTGCAAGACTAATTCGAGCAGCCACGTAATTCCGGAATGCTTTGTGGCGGTGTGATATCTATATGAACTAGTACCAACATCACCCGAAGACGATTGTTTTGGCGTGATCGGTAAAGTACTCGCTTGCGTTCGGATCGGAAGGTACCCAGAACGAGCCTTCCTTCCTTCATTGGTGGCCGTGGTATGAACCGCGCCCTTCGCGCGCCGGAGTCGTGGCGCCATCTATCCACCGCAAAAGCAACCAAATCGTCAAACATTGACTCAAATAAGCCGTTACCTCTCAAAGTCGTCTCACACATGACGCAATTAAACCGTCACACAAATGACGCAATTCTCAAGCCGTCACGCACAAATGACGCAACTGCTTACATGCTCGCCACGAATGTGGTATCTTTCGTTTGCCTATTCGCCGAAACACTTGCAGGGGAGTATGTGGCGGTGTGATATCTGTATGAACTAGTACCAACATCACGCGAAGATGATCGTCTTGGCGTGATCGGTAAAGTACTCGCATTCGCGTTCGGAACGGAAGGTACCCAGAACGAACCTTCCTTCCTTCAGCTTAAAGGAGATAAAGGGTCTTAAATTAGTATCTTCTAAAACTTATTCTGTTCGCTCATTCTTGATATGTTTAAACTTTTTTTTCAGTTTCCTTTTATGTATTTGTATTTATAAATCTATGGATTACTTGTTCTATTGAATAATATTAATTGAAAACTTTTCTTTTTACAGTTGATTGGAGCCAAAAAATTATTGACTCCCGAACCTGTGGACACGACCGTACCAAAGGTCACCAAGAAACCAAAGGCTCAAAAGAAGAAAAAGAAGAGGGATCCAAATGAACCGCAAAAGTAAGCAAAATATTCATTGTTTCCCGATTAATTGAAATTTTTAAAAATAATTCCTGGTGCTGTAAATTCGTTTGTATTGCTGCGGGATACAGTTAAGTTAAATTGCTCTATCCTATAGTCCTAAAGTGTGTTAATGGCTAACAAGTAATATAAAACAAGTTTTTTTAAGTCAATCCCTACTTAGATCAACAAAGAAAAATTTTATTTTAGCTACTGTTTATTAAATAGTTACAATTAATATAAATATGTATATACATAGGACAAAATCACAGCATTAAGCGGTAATTAATTTTTATTAATTATTATTAAAATATCGTATTGTCTTCCAAAACAATGGTGTCTATAAAATTTCAGTTCAACTAAATGCTTTAAAACGTGAAAAAAAAAATCTTTTACAGTGTTGACCCAAGTCGCTAAAAATGAAACCAACGTGGCCTGTATCTGAAATTCTTTGAATCATTAATTTCAGTCAATTAATTTTAATTAATTATAATTTATTGTATTGTCATCCAAAATTATCATGTATATAAAATTTCTGCTCAATAGAGCACTTTAAAATGTATTTTATTAACGATTGAAAATTCTACCAAGATAAATAAATAAATATATAGAGAGTGTGAGCTAATAGTAGGAATTGAAAAATTTTAAATGGAATATAATGTGTAAAAAGTAAATACCAGTGTAAGACTGCTAAATTGGGGTTTTAAGTGGGCCCTGTATCAAAAATTTCTTGGGGAACCCCTTTAAAATTTCACTAGTTTTTGCAAATATGTTGGGGCTCCTGTAGTTTGGGGGCCTCGTACCATTGATACGGCGGTAGCTATGCCCCTTTGTCAAAGGTAATTGTAACTCAAAAAAAATTAAAAAGATAAATCAAGACAACTTTTTAAAACTTTGTAAAAGCCATTATTCTTAGAATGTTCTTATATTACGAATTCCTAGTTAATGTGCAGATACAGAAGGGGGAGGAGGTTCAAGGGTGAATTAAATTGTTAATTGTGGCTCCTATTTTAATATGTACACCCAACCAGTAGCGCACACAGGAATTTTTCGGGGTCGAAAGTTTACCATTCGTGTATCATGCTCCTTTTGATTTTGTCGATTTTCGAGAACAAAACACAGTAAAAAATTAATTTTTGAATAAATTATTAGCATTAATTAATAAAATTAATCATTAATAACAAATACTTAATTACATTTTACGTACTATATACTTAGAATTATAATCAATCGGGGAAAAAATCAAGGGCTTTGGGGGGTCCGGACCCCCTTGTGTGCGCCACTGCACCCAACACTTTCGACTTATTAAACAGGAAAATGTTCAAATCATAAACCCTAATAAATTCCAACAGTGTTGTTACCAGTGGCGCACACAGGAATTTTTCAGGAGGGGAGGGTGCAGGGATCCAAGGTCTAAAATCCACCATTCTCGTATCATTCGCCGCCCAACATATTTTGATTTTGTCGATTTTCGGGAACAAAAAAAAAACCAGTAAAAATTATTTAATAAAGAATTAGCATTAATTAATAAAATTAATTATTTGTAACAAATACTTAGTTTCATTTTACGTACGATCTGCATAGAATTATAATGAATGGAAAGAAAAAGTCAAGGGCTTTGGGGAATTCAGACCCGGCTCCCCTCTTGTGTGCGCCACTGGTCGTAATGTATACCCCAGCAATGCCCGCTTCGCGAAAGGGGCCGAGAACCTGACTTTACGGGGGGGCTAATATTCTCCGTTACGCCACTGCAATTCATTGCTTCGAAGAGAATTGTGTATGAAGTTTTATCATAAAATCGCTTTAGGTATTAAAAGGTATCCCAGTGGTCATGGTCGCGAACTCGTGTTCGGCGTTATTTCTGCCTAGTCCTAGTATCACAGTAAGGGGGTAGGTGTTGTTTGGAGAGTGGAATTTCAGCTCAGGTGTCATCCTCTTCACTTGATAGTGGTTCGAAATTTCGTGGTCCATGACCGATATTCCTCATGTAACTTTAAAGAACTCGACGTTAATTAACGATCAATAGATAAAATACCTATTAAGCTCTTTGTGTATTCAAATAATTAATTTATTTAGTATATGCGTCCATGTCCCACTAAATGGCTGTGCGTAATTCATTTATCTCCCACCTAAATATATTTTTTCTATATATTTTTTCTATTCTTTTAAAGCACCAAATTAGAAATGTTGAGCATTTTGTTCAGTACTTTAGAATCTTTGGATTGCAAAAGAGTTGATGCCTCGATGAATTGCTTTCTGTTATTATTTTTACAGTTACTGAGAAATTGGTTATATAAATACCTATATACTTACGTGTATGTTATTAGATTCTACAATAATGAAACAAACAAGGAGAATCGGCGCATCTTTGTCGGCTTCCTATTGATACAGAATTTCGTCCATTGCAATGCCCAAAACAAATCGAAGATCTTTTACTTTTCCTACCATTACCCAATTAGTGTCCCCGGTTTCATTGGATGAAATTTGTCGCATTGCTAATGGAGTTTTGATTAAAGAAAGTAATTTTGAGGCAAATATTTTAATATTTGCATTTTATTCGAGTATTAAATTGTCGATCCGAAATGTGTATTTAAATTTCTAAGACTGAAAATTAATACAATTAATTTATTTATTTTCATTTAAATTTCGTTTGCGTTCATCAAAAAGTCTTTAAGGATTTTTTTTATACATAAGTGGAAACAGTGGCGCACACAGGAATTTTAATTTTTCAAGGGGGAGGCAGGGTCGAAAGTCCACCATTCTCGTATCATGCTCCAGCCGAACATATTCTTTAGATTTTGTCAATTTTCGGCAACAAAAAAACAGTAAAAAATTAATTATTGAATAAATAATTAACATTAATTTATAAAACTAATTATTAATAGATAATTCGAAAATTCTTATTAAATTTTTCGTTCTATATACATAGGATTATAATTAATCGAAAAAAATCATGGGGTTGGGAAGGGGCTTACATGTTATTGAGCTGAAATATTTTTTTGTGTGTGAAACAAATCTACAATTTTTTTTATGCAGGAGTATGTTTGCCGAGTGGTTATTTTTACGAGCTTAGTCGACGATCATTTCCACGTCAAACCGATAAAGCGAGCCTTGTTTTTTTTAAAAAAACGCGTTATCATACCAACTGTTTAGAACCGCCGTTCATAAAATTAGGACCAATCGGAGAAAAACATAGCAGAGCTATACTTTCCTTAAAATTCAGAAAGCATTTGACCGAGTATGGCACACCAGAATAAACTCGTCAAATACAATGTGAATCTTCCCACAGTAATTTTACTAATTAATGTGTATCTTACCAATCAGAATTTGGTCAAAATTAACTCTCTCAAAATTAAATTGTCTCAAATCTAAGAGTGGCCGAGGTCAAGGTAACGGACTCGTGGTCGGCGTGTCATCAGTTCGAGCATAGTACCGCTGATGACCCGTTGTGTAGAGGGTTTAATGCACGTTAAATATGTCGAGGCTGAAATCTCCTCCCGTCGGTGTGATGTAGAAGCTGGGAAAGGCTGAATAGTACGACGTTAATATTCACTCTTTTTCAGCTGAAGTACCTCAGGGTTCGATTCTCGGACTAACTCTCTTTTTCTATGCATTAACGATAACCCACTTTCTGCATCTATGCAGATGATACTGCGATACTATCACAACACAACTCTAGACTAGTTTCACAATCTTTAAATAGGCACATTGCTCTCCTTGAAGATTGGTGCAGCGAATGGAACATTGTGTAAAATTATGAGCAATTATTTAAAAAAAATGCTATACTCTGATCTCAATGCACCAAATATCGGTGTCCTTTTAAATAAAACTCTTTTAAACGCCACATGATACATATCAGTAATAAATTTAGAAAAACCACGTGTACTCTTTATCCCCCCCTCTCTAGAAAACCTACATTGAGTAGAAAAAATAAAATGCTTCTCTACATTCGGGTCTTCAGACCAGTTCTGACCTATGCCGCCCCTCTATGAGGTCACCTAGCTTTAATTTTCTAGAAAAATCTCAAAATGTAATCATTAAACATTCTTAATGCTCACTGGTTCTTAAGGAATACATACCTCAGAATAATGAACAAAATGTTTAATATCAGATAAATAATTTTAAAAAAAGTTTAAATTTTTTTTAGATGAAATTGATAACTCAAAAAAATTCAGCCATATCGGTAAATGGAAAATATACTCCTGGTGTCTCTTACTGAACTTCGCAATATTTTATTTGGGGTTCTTCTATTGTTGGAAAATTTTTAATTTTATATTTTAAAACCGCTTCAGTTAAGACAGTTTTTTGCTTGCTCGTGCGAACTTTTCAGTCTCCTCTATGTATTAAAAAAACAATTATGACCTGAAAATATTTATTGGAGCACGACGGTCTTAATCGCGACCGTTACCGGGCAGGGGGGTAGTCGCTTCTTCCTGAGAGAAGTCGGGCCCTTTGATATGTTGGTTATCTTGTTTCACTGACAAGGCTTTCCTCTCTCGGAAGTTTGCCGACCCTGGGCTAGATTCAATCCCACTACCACTCTTGATTCATTTTCCAGCCGCTTCTTTACATATTTTTTATATCTGTTTTTGAGGTGTTTAAATTAATTTAACACTTTTAATCCGTCGTTTTCTTATACTTCAGGTTCTATATTTTAAAAGCAATTTTAAACTACTGACATTAGTTAAGCTCAAGTCATTTCAAACTACATTATTCGAAATTGGAGCCCTACAAGGTTACATATTCCCAATAATCTCCCAACGCGTGTTTTTGAAAAACTCAACATGCTTTGGCTCTGTTGCACATTAAATTGAACTGTTCCTCAAAATCTTTGTTCCTTGAATTTTGGTGTCCATTTAATGGAAGTTAGTAGAAAAAGAAACCTAATTAGACAAACCTTAAAATCCAGCGTATAACGTGCACTTTGAACACACACACACAAAAAAAATAAAAATAAAGATTGAAGTTTATGGGTATACATGTTATACGCCGAATATAAAAATGAGAGCTTTAAAAAAAAAAGAGATGAGCATAAAAAAATTAAACTTCAACTTAGATCGGAATACTTTTTATTTAGAAGAAATGACATTTCTTATGAACTTAAAAGGTTGTTGTTCTAGAAGTGTACTATTTTTTTTAAAATCGTAGGATAATACCTCGAATAAATGACACTTCAAAACATAAGAGCATTGCGCACACGTACATTTCAGTTTTTCTTCGTAAAAAAAAGGGAGGGGTGCGTTATACGGCGAATATACCTAAATTTTTTTTAAAAATGTAGCTTGAAAGTATAAATACGCGTTTTATATGCCGGATTTTACGATATATATCGTCCTAATTTTTTGTCTTTGATTCAATATTATGTTTATAACTGTCGTTGTGTAGCAAATGTTAATTTCATCAACCAACTTTTTCTTTGAGAAATGCAGCGACCAAATATCTTAAATTTCCTACTACAATTGAGAATCCCATATCTTAATGATATATTTCAAATACTTTCCAGAATTAAATTAAGAGATGGACATTTTTTGAAGTAACTCAGGTACACTTGATTCAGGGTGATAATGTATAAATCAGAAGATAAAGAAAGCTAGAGGCAGCTCTCGGAAGTGGAACTACTGCAAAACGTTGGCTGCTTTCGTGGTAAATTAAATTTATGCAAAAAAAATTGTTTTAAAAAATTACAGCTCGTGATTTTATTTTGAATTCAATAATACCTCGACTTACGCGAATTCGGAGTTACGCGATTTTCAAATCTCGTCGTTCTTTCTCTTTTTTTTTTCTCTCTCTCTCCCATCACTGGGAACTCGGGCGGAATCAGGCCAGAGTCTGATGAAATGGGTAAATTGATTGAAGAAGATATCGATAATGCCTGGCAAATAAATTTATTACTGATAACGTTCAAGAACTGCTGGATTCCCTTACAATCAGGAGCTGACATTTGAAGAATTCACACAAATGCATGAGCTGAGCAAGACATTGAAGCATTTGAGTCTCAAAACCCAGTTCAATCAAAAGGTCGAATGACGTATCATAATTTGACACGCCTCAGTTTAATTGAAAAAGGGTTGCGAATTTTTCAGAAAATGCAGGAGGCTCCTACGAAGAGAATATTTTTTCAACGAAACAAGGAATCAAAAATTTTTTAGCACGCTACGAGGAAATTTTGCGGGAAAAAAAAAAAAAATCTTTGAGCCGGCAGATGACTTGTTAGATTTTATGAAACTTTCTACATCAAAATAACTTCGGTTTGCGATTTTCTATGTGTGTTATCCAAGATTTTATAAAACTTTTTTCTATCCTAAATTATTATTTCCTTTCGTCTCCGCTCCCAACTAAAAATAATTTATATGCAAAATTATACCTCGACTTACGCGGTTATCACTCAATCCCACCTATCGCCCAAGTTCGGGTATAACTGTATTCTTTTTCGCATGAACATGACTCATAATTACAAAGCTTACGGTCGAGCTCTAAAATTCTAAAGCAGTATTAATCGGATTTAAAATAAATTTAGAAATCATAAATCTTCAGAATATCGTTGAAATGTTATGTCTGGAATAAACTACAACTTTTAGAGGCATTTTGTACGTAAAATATATTTTCCTTAAGTAAAATGTATGAACTCAATTAACCTGATTTTTATATTTCGTACGATCAGAAGAACCCAGTTGAGAGATTAATCAAAATATGTTTTTGCACGTTCTCCTGGCAAAGGTTGTTCACGTGGGTTTTTTTTCCGAAGCCATTTTTTCCTTCCATCTTTTATTTTTCTTTTTTTCATTTCCATTATGCATTAATTCCTTTTTATAATAAATGGTTTTACATTTCTCATAATTCATCGCTCCGTTACTTTGAAATATTAAACAATGCCCCGGCTTCGACGAAACGTTGATGGATGATAGAAAGGGGGGATATGAAAAAATACTAAAACATTAAGAAATAATAGATGAACCTGAGTTAATACATTGTTGGATTATAAAAAAAAGGTCTTTTGTCCTATTTATGTTCTCTGTCGGTAATAGAAAGGGGGTTGTTACATGCATAGCATGGGGGAGTGGGGAATCTTTACCGTGGAAATTGTAAAAGCAAATCATAAATTGCTTTTAATACGTGTACACTGTAAATGAAATGGAAAAAATGACTTTCTCTTCGATTCTGTTTTAACCTCCGTTGCCATGGCTACCGAAAAGAAATATATTAAATAAAACTGGACAAACGGCAAATCTTCCGCTATTATGTAACGCTTTTCTTCAATAAATCCCCCTCCGAAAGCTATTGTTAAAAGTGGCATTTTTATAGCCCTGGCCGACCGTCGGTCCTATAAATATCCCCTTTTCTATAAAAGGGATTATATTTTTATAGTTTATTATTATTTTTTGATTTACGCCGACGGTTTTCGCAATATCTATGTAAAATAGCCCCGGTCTGCTTTTTCGCGAACACTTCATTTTACAGTTGTGTAATTTTATTGCGTGATATGCATTATGGAGTCTTTCTCCGGCCCATGCTAATGTCGCGACTTCATTTAAATAAAGTCATTTCAGCGAAGTCTTATTTGTTTTTATTTCTTTTTCTTTTACGTTCCAGAGATAAGGTTTTTGGATCGATTAAAAAAAAAAAAAATGCTATATTTGACGTATATTCACGATCGTTTTTCCCCTTGCTGTGTTATAAAGATGATCAGAGAAATTTATTCAGGAGTTGATTATTAGTAACTTGATGTTTTTATTTATTTTGGATAATATTTGTTAGTATTGTTCTTTTTGAACCGCTGTATCGTAAGATTCTTTTGTTCCGAATTGATCTTGAAATTTACAATCTCATCTCTTTTAAGACCATTTTTTGGTACTTTTACGTTTTGCAGACTCAAATCTCGCCAACCAGGCTTTATTGACTACAACACACAATGTGCACATAAAAAAATGTTAATTCTCATTGTTTTTCATTTATTTTTTATGCATTATGAATAAGACGCTACTATATGTAAGAAAAAAACACTTGTTTTGAAAATGTGCTGATAAAAGGTTAACAGCTGGAGTATTCCGTTTGGCGTCGGTTGTATCATTTTTGGCGACTTTTTTGCCTGCGCCGGCGAAACGGAAAGTACCCAATTTTAATCCCGGCATCCAAATTTCTCATGATACACGTAAAATCTGTCGTGGCTTTAAGTCCACCTTCGGCTTAATATGGTAGTTTGGAGAGGGTGTGCCAGCTCAAGTGTCGTCCTCGTCACTTGATTGTGGTTCAAAATTACGAGGTCCCTTGCCAATATCCCACGTGCTGCTTTATAGAACGACTTTATAAGCACTCGGGCAACATCCTTTCTTGTTTTTCAAAGCTCTCAAAAATTACATTTTATTGTAAACTTTTTAAGGCCAAGCCTTTTTTTTTAGTGTAAAAGTAATACTTTTATTAAAATTGATAATTTTTCGCTGCCAACTTCTAACCCCAACATATAATAATATGACATTGGACGTATAGAATGACTATAAATTATTCGACTTTCATTTTTAAAAAATGCCAACCTTAAGAACAAGAAAAATAGTATGTTTACTTTATAATATGACGAACGTATGAACAATTTGGTTATAGACTAATAAAAATTAAATTATTAGAACAATTACTTCTCATTGCTTACGCTTTGATAATAAAAAAAATAATGATAAAATATACGCGTACGTTGTTTTCTTCCATAAACTCGCTTTGGAAAACGAATTATTGTTCATTCGTTCGCCAAATATCGCTCCATAGAACTTCATACCTTAAGGTCATGCTTAAAATTATATGTGCATCATTCCGGTGTTAAATTTAATTGAACTTCAAAGTCGTAGTGCTGTTGTTTTGAATTCGTAGCACTTAATATGTTAGCATTACTACTTACCTGAAAATGAATATCAGTTTCTAATGAGGTTGTTCTACGAGGTTTCAAAGGAAGGAATCACATCGCAATTTATTGGAATGGGTTTATATGTTAAGTAATTCTTTTGAATCATACTTTTGGTATATCTTTTGTCGCCTAACATTAAAATAAGTTAGATGATTTATGGAACACATTGTCTGTTAGGAATAACCCCTTCAAATATAAAATTCAGTAAGCTGTTGTGTTTTAAAATATAATTTATTATACAGTAACAGTTAAAAGCATCCCTAAGACTTAGATGCAAACTGAAATATTAAGATTTTTCAATAATCCAAATATCTGTACAGGCTCCAACGTCGACGGAAAAATCTGAAAGGCGAATTAACGTATATTTCCGTCTAGAAGCCGATAATTTTTTGAACTTTTTTTAAGTTAAGAGAACATGGTACGATTTAAGCAAAAAATTTTAATTTAAGGATTTTCAAAATTTTTTTGCTTGCCTCTTATGTGTGTATACTATGTAAAACAGATTTTGTGCTCAAAATTTCATATAAAGTTAAGGGAAAAAAATTTAAGGAAGTTTAAGGAAAAAACTTAAAATTTGTGAAGTGATTTTTAAAATGCTATTTCTACAAAAATTTACGTACACGCATGAAATTTGATTTACCAGAACGTCCAACTATGTATAACAAAAGTGGTATGGGTTTTGCGATAACACGACTGGTATTTGTACAATACTTCTTTTTATGAATCCTTATTGAAAATTCTTTACAAAATTTACAAATTCTAACTTCAATAATTTTTAAAAAAATAAGTATTGCTTTGATTCAAAAATGCATACCAACTTTTGTTACATGTACTATTAACAATAGGTAAAATAAATTCAAAGCATTGAAAAGCCTTAGCATTTTAAATGAAGACAAACTAGTTATTTTACCTTTCTGAGACAAGTAAGTTTAAAAGTTTTGATTTGCCATAGGGATGTGAATAAAAATGAATGTAAAAACTATCATAATTCTGTTAAGTTTAGAGTTTTCAAATTTTGTGTGGTTATTAGAAAAGTATATAAAGAATAATTTAGGCTAGAAAAATTCGATTTGATTTTTTGACCGATTTTTTTTTCAATTGAATCGTACTGTGTCCTCTTAAAGTAATAGAATGGCTTATTACGGATCCGCTGATCTCGAAAAAGTTAACACTGTTTAGGAAAACTTTTTTTTTTAATTTTCCGTTAGTCATGCACAAGCCATGTTAATCATTAAACTTTTAGGATATTTTGAATGGAACTTTCATTCCAATAAATAAATAAAGGGACAGAAGGAAATAAAAGAAAAAGTCACATATAAATCTTTCAAAGTCTGTGTCAGAATCTGAGTTTCCGAATTGTTCGAAAAATTCGCAGTCACTCAGTGGAATGTCAGAACCCTCAGTTTGAAATTATCAATATGCGAATTTCTCTTCCTGCTTGTTTTTCATTCAGAAAAAAATAGCGCAGAAAGTAAGATTAGCACATTTTGTGTATTAGATAACAAAAGAATTTTTTAAAAAAATGTGGTGACCCCAGAAACGATGACCAGAAATATAACTACCGTCGTTGGCGTCGGGCGTTTTACTTAACAGCAGTTTGGTTGGAAAATTTTCCACCCGCTTTACTCGCTCTGCAGTATTTTCGCCTTCATGGCAACCAGTGGCGCACACAGGAATTTTTCAAGGGGGTCCGGGGTCGAAAGTTCACCATTCTTGTATCATGCTCCTTTTGATTTTGTCGATTTTCGGGAACAAAACACAGTAAAAAACTAGTTTTTGAATAAATAATTATCATTAAAATTAATAATTAATAGCAATTAATTAATTAAATTTTACATACTATATACTTAGATTTATAATCAATCGGAAAAAAATCAAGGGCTTTGGGGGGTCCGGACCCCAGGACCCCCCTTGTGTGCGCCACTGATAGCAACATATTTAAAACTTGTAGCCCTCTCCCAAGTTTTGAATTTTGGGTAAATTTTTGATGAAAAAACGCTCTTGTCTTATACACGGATCTAGTATTCGGTAAATAAATTCTCAACCCTGTAAATTAATTGCGTAATGAAGATTTCGCAAAAATAATTGATCTCAATATATTTAAATATTTTTCTACCAAAAAAAAAAGCTGTCTTTTATCTATGTATTTTACATTTTCCTTTCTTCCGATAGGCCTGTGTCTGCGTATGCTCTCTTTTTCCGAGACACCCAGGCAGCTATTAAGGGCCAGAGTCCCAACGCGAGTTTTGGGGAAGTTTCCAAAATCGTCGCCTCCATGTGGGACAGTCTGGATATCGATCGGAAGAATGTAAGTATTAATTTCGTTCCATATCTTCCAGTTTAAAAATGTAGTTTCAAAAAGTTGTTGTAATTAGTTTTCATTAATTAGTATTAAAGTATCGTATTGTTATCCAAAACAATCATGTACATAAAATTTCAGTTCAACTGAATGCTTTAAAACGTGTGAAAAAAAAAACTTTTCAAGTTTTGACCCAAGTCGCTAAAAAGGAAACCAATGTGACTGTATTTGTAATTCTTTAAATAATTAGTTTCAGTCAATTAATTATAATTAAATTATCGTATTTTTACCCAAAACAATCGTGTATAGAAAATTTCAGCTTAAATGAGCGCTTTAAAATGTGAGAAAAAAAACCTTTTCAAGTTTTGACACCCACACAAGTCGCCAAAAGGGTCGCTAAGTCGCCACAAAATGATGCCAACGTGGTTGTATTTGTGACTCTTTGAATAATTAGTTTTAATCCATTAATTTTTATTAATTATAATTAAATTCTTGTATTGTCATCCAAAATAATCATGTATATAAAATTTCAGCTCAATTTGAGCGCTTTAAAATCTACACTATTAAAATTCGTAGGTAGACAAACGTATGTATCTTTGATTCCCTATCTTCTCACGAACCGCACGACGCACAAACTCGCCGAAGGTACCAACATTTCGGGAATGATCCGAGGAATCCGTTTTGACCATTTATATTCTGATAGTCCAATTAGTTAAAAAGATATCAATTGAAAAAACCTTAAAACACATAATTAGTACCATTTTTCACCGCCAGGGGACAACTTCAAAAATTCAAAAAACCTCTTTTTTACACGTTTTAAAACACGATCTAATTTTTTTCATGAAACTCAGAAAAAAATAATTACAGATTCGAAAAGATCATTTATTTTGCCACGATATGGTATAATTTATTTTACAAAATAATTATATTTTGTATTTTTGACGATTTTTTAAAAATGAGTCGAAATCGATACGTTTTTATGAGTATGATTTCTAAATCATTCCGCTTGCATTTTCTTTCGTGCTTATGAAAAAAATATTTTACACTAAAAAAAGTTCATGCTTTTCTCTTTTAGAATTAGTCATTTAAAAAATTAGATGTCAAAAACAGTTTTTTACGATTTTTCAAAAAATACTCAAAATCTTATTTTAAATACTTAATAACTTCTTTATAAAAATAATCTCACGAAACTTTTTCCCGTGTGTAGAACAATATTATACGTAATCTACACAAAGATTGATAAAATATCTTAATTACGGTTTTTTTAAAAAACAAAGATGTGTTTTTCATTTTTGCGAGAAATATGTAAGTAAATTTTTTTGTTTAAAAATTACCGTTGTTTTCAATCGATATATGAAGTTTGAATGCATTAACTTAAAATTGAAGCCCGAAAATTTTTTTTAACTTTTTCAAATAACGCAATGCGAAATTGGACATTTCTTCCTTTTATATTTTGAAGGTCTTTCCTTTGCTTTTCCCCAGGGAGTCGCGGTGCAATCGGTAAAGGCGCTTCTTCATAGACCGTAGTACCCCGAACTGACGTTTAAATTTTATGATTTTATAAAAAATACTCCAAATTTTGTTTGGGCATTTAAAAACTTCGCCAGCAAGTTTGTAATTGGAAAAATAATGTATTTCGTCACGATACGGGTTTTGTTTTTTGTTTCGAAAGAACGATACTTGACCTAATTTAAGATTTTTTCTAAAATGAATCAATATCGATGCGTTTATATGAAAATGATTTTTTTAATACCTTGAAACTTCATATATGGATTGCAAACAACGGTAATTTTTTTTAAACAAAAAAATGTCACAAAAATAATGCTTAAATATTTCTTTCAAAAAGGGAAGAAAACGAAAAACACAATTTTTTTTTAAAAAAAAACCGTAATTTTTTAGATATTTTATCAATCTCCGTAATCTGTACAAAGATTGAAAAAATTACTTAAAAATTACGGTTTTGTTTTTTTAAAAAAAATTGCTTTTCGTTTATTAAAATATTTCTTGAATGTTAAATTCATTTTATACACATATGTAAAATAATGAACATAACGTGATTAATCATATATTATTTTTGAAAAATATAATAAAACTGATGATCTTTAATTTTTTTTAAAAAAAAGGTTGTTTTAAATGTTAGGAAAAATAAAATACGACACTTTTATCAATTTCATTTGTCATGCTTTACGTTTATTTTATCAATGCACATATGAATGTTAGCATTTTTTTTTATTCTGAAAAATACACAATATTTCTTAAAGCTGCAACGCAAAGAAATTTCGAAAAAGTATATTTTACTAAAGTTTTATATAAGTACAGAAAGCCCATGCAACGCCGGGCCATGCAGCTAGTGTATTTTATTAACGATTGAAAATTCCACGAAGATAAATAAATAAATGTGTGTTGTGGTTGTTGTTGTGGTTAATGCCACCTGTCTGACGTAGTCAGAACGAGGCCCAAGAAATTCATCGTGGCAAGGGGCTAAAAGTACGCCGGTCGTTGGCCTATGCCTTTAGCACTATACAGGTGACAGTGCGATTTAGCTCGGCGAAATTCCCCGAAGAGACAGTAGATGGCGACACCACCTATCTCCACCTCCACAATTTTGGTATGGAACTGAATGGGAGGGAAATATTCTCCTGTCCCTTGCACTTGTGATCAGCCCACAAGACTTTCGGGCCCACTGATTTAACGAGCATGTACTCCGTGTGTACTCGGAGGGTATTTGGTGGCATCGAATCCAGGGTTTCCGGTCTGGAGTCTGATACTCTAACCACTAGGCTACCCACGGCCAAATAAATAAATATAGAGAGAGTAGGAGCTAATAGTAGGAATTGAAAAAATGCAGAATAGGAAGGGGAATCTTTAAATAGTGTCAGATTCGTTTTGTGCAGTTGTGTAATAAGTTTAATTAACACATTTGAAAGATTAAATATATTATATGACCGAAGAATATATTCAGATATAGAAGGAGAATAGAGAAGGAGATAAGCATGAAAGATTATAAAATTGCCAAAGAAAAAAAGTTTCCTTTTGTTTTTACTGTTCACACAATTGTTATTTAGTTGTATAAGATAATTATATATCTGCATAAAAAAATTTTCGTGATGCTTTAATAAATTTATTTATACATAATTTATGGTTAGTAAAAATGGGTTGTAAAAAGTTGAATTTAATTGAAGAGGTGTCCCAAGAACGAATTTTCCAAGAACAATCGTATAATTTGTACAATGGACCTGGTCCGCCACTAGGGGGATTGGGGGTACCCCTTCCCCCTAGTTTTCCATAAATATCATTCTGAGATAAATAATTTAAAATTCTAAAATTTAAAGTGTTTTTAAATTTAAATTGAATTTGGCTGTAGCAAATAAGACGAATCTGGGAGATCGCTTTTCTTTTGATAAATAGAAATGTTATTGCATGTGCATTTGTGGTATATATTTTAACTGCGCTCTGGGGAAAATGCTTCTGTTTAAGTATTTCATCATTCAATGAACAATGATTTTTCTATCCTTCATTCATAGTAACAGCTCCGAAGTACTTTACAATTATTATACAGCAATTTTATTTATAATTTTCCCTAAAAACTCGTCAGTTAACTAACAATTCTGAGAATTTCCTGATTCTCTGTGTAGAGCCGATTATGTCATCAAATCATTAATTAAATTAAATGATTACATAATCAGATTAGCGAGTGGGCTTGGGAAAGAGAGCGAACTGATGGTAACTTAAAAATAGCAGTTTAATTCTGTAATGCAAATTAATTTGTATAGAGTATTCCAATAACATGGATCATTAAACAGTATGGTTTATTAAAGAGTAAGGAATTAAAATTATCTACTTCATTTGATAAAATTCATTATGGATATCAAATTAGATGTGTTGTTCTAGTGATGTGCGAAAAACCCGTGTGGTAAATAAAGTTTTATTAATTTTTATTTTCATTTGAATAATGAATTTGCATCCACATAATTATAAGTTGTCTTCTTAATGAATAATCATCAATTTCGGATCGTTGTGTGTGTTTCAGTTTTATGAGTAAAATAACCATGGGCGTGGTCTGTAAGTCCCCCCCCATGATAGTTGACTAACTTGGGTATTAGTGATTAAATTTGTTAGTGAAATTTGATTACCATCGATTTCTCCAAATATTTTTTTTCGGGGAATTGCTTGGATTCCCCCCTCCGTTTTCACTATCAATTTTTTTTATTTAATATTTAAACTTATTATGCGAATAAAAACTCATACTTTTTAAAGATTTTTCTGAACAAAGATTTTATTTTTTAAATGACGGTTAGAATTTTAAAAAAAATCTTTTTCGTCATTTTTACTATGTATGGTTTAGTGGCCGCTGTAACCTCATTGTTATGGTCCCGAACTCGTGACCGGAATGTTGGGGGTTCGATTCCTGGTGCCACTGGAGACCAGCTTTGTAGAGGGGCTGATGCGCATTAAATCTTTCGAGGTTCTAAGTCCTCGTGGGGCTCCGGTAGCCCAATGGTCAAGGTATCGGATCGTGGAAGGCATGTCATGAGTTCGAGCCCAGTACCACTAAAGACCCGCCGTGTAGGGCAGCGATGCGCGTTAAATCTGTAGAGAGCTGAAACGTCCTCTCGTTGGTGTGGTAGTTAGGAGAGGGGGTACCAGCTCACACAAGTGTCGTCCACGTCACTTGACCATGGTTCAAAATTACGTGGTCCGTCGCCAAAAGTCTTCGTGTAGCCGAACAGTGCGACGTTAATTTTCACTCACTCACTCGTAAGTCCTCGTTATCGTCACGTGGAAGTTCGGAGAGGGAGTGTCTGCGCAGATGTCGTCTCCGTCACTTGAGCGTGGTTCAAGATTATAAGGTCCGTCGGCAATAGTCATTGTGTTGCTTTATAATGCGACGTGAATGCACTCTCTCTCTCTCAATTTTATCATTAGAAATTCTCGGAATCTTCTTCTGACATTCCTTTGTCATTATTCAAAAAAAAAGTGTTTCACTAGTTTGTTGACTGCTGTAAAATTCGTTATCAATTCAAGAACATAAGAGATTTAAAAGGAACAGCATTGAATTAAATTTATGCGCATTTATTTAAAACTACTTAAAATTTTTCTCTTACCTTTACCACATTCCGAGGTGAGTGTAAAAGTTATAATTTGTAATTACTCTACAGTTTTATTATCTTGATCATACATTAAATCCTTACAGAAATTTTAAACACTGTCTGCTAAAAGGAAATGTTCTAAATTTGTTTAAAAAGATTAATTATACATACAAACTATCGCGCACGATCTATTACAGGTATTAAAACACCCCAATTAGAAACTTCTCTACAACCTAATCTTTTAATAGGAAATCATGTACTAAAAATTAACGAACACAAAACTATCATTCAACAGTTTCTAACTCCGTCACACACCCTAAACCGTATCACCTAATCAAATTTTAAGATTTCCACCCTGCTCATTCCCGCGAAATAAAAGAGCATCCTCTCTCACAGAATTTTTTGAGTTATGTGCGCCATTAAAAGAGGGAACATTTTCTAGGTCCCGTCATAAGCTGCAATGCAATTAAAATTCTTCATCGCCCCGTAGAAATAATACCTCTGGGGATCATAAATTTCAACCCGTTCGTCAGTTCTTGGCCCTTTAATTGAACGTAATCGAAATAAATGGTCTTGGGCCGTTGACGTGAACAGTGCCATTTAGCGGGGCATGTTGCGTTTTGAACACTGAGTTCTTGGAATTTTGAGTGTCGACGTACCTCTCATGCTTTTCACAAGTGTAGGGGAAGAGGGCGGTTATTGAGTGGTATTGATTCCTGTACTATTCTAGGGAAATAATATCCAGGATGGTGCTTTAGATTTCTGGAAAGTTGTTATGGAGCAACAGTTGTAAATGTTGGAAAGGGATGTGAAAATTGTTGCATTCGTTATTGCTTGTTTAAATTTTAATTAATTGTAATTTTGTTTCAAATTTTATGGTTAATTCCTTCCTTCCTCAGTGGCTCGACAGCCCAGGGTGGGCCTTGGCCTTCTCAAGAAGCCTTTTCCAGATCAGCCACCTTCCTGCTAATGTTCTCCAATTCTTAGTTCTCAAAACTAGATCTTTTTCTAGGCCATCAATCCGTCTAAGATTTGGCCTGCCCTTTCTTCGTGTGCCAATTGGTTGGGCATTGAAAACTTTTTCAGTGGCGCAGTCTTCGTCCATTCTGACAATGGGATCTGTCCGTTTAATTCCTTGCATTTTGATGAAGTTAACGATGTCAGATTCTTTATATGATTGATAGAGCTCGAAATTTGATCTTCGGTACGTTCCATTTTCCGGAATTCCTCCAAAAATAAATCTTCCTTTCGTAAATACTTATGTTCTCATCTGTTCCGAGACAGGGACCAAGTTTCTCGTGCATAAGTTACTACTGATCTTAGAAGATTTTTATACAATAGAGCCTTTGTTTTTCCTTTATTAAATTTTGATTCCATATATTTCCATTAAGACATCTATTAGCTATAGTAATTCTCTTTTGGATTTCAATAGTGCAATCGATTCTATTAATTTCTGAACCTAAATAAGTGAAACTGCCAACAACTTTAAAATTATACTCTTCAATTTTAAAGCGCTTAAGATTAATTATAAGTTCTTAATTATTTCCATTGGTAATAGTTTGGGAAGTGGTGACGAGCTCAGGTGTTGTCACTTGACCATGGTTCAGAATTATGAGGTTCGTCGCCAATAGCTCACTTATAGCTTCAAAATACGACGTTTAGAAGCTTTTGTCTCGCATTCCTCCGACAAAAATATTTAACTATAGTTGAGTACATTAAATCAGTGATCCGCAACCCCCGGTCCGTGGATGAAATGGTGCCGAGCTGCCTAAAGAACATTAAACTATTGCCATTTTATTTAAAGTGGTGCATTTCTCTCCCGGATTTGCGCAACGTTCCACGGAAATCACTTTGTATTCCACGTAAATCACTTTTATTTATTTTTGGTCCGCAGCAATAAAAAGGTTGCGGAGCACTGCATTAAATCACCGAATTTTATACAAGAAAATTTGGAACATAGTAGAATTTTGACTGTCATCAACTTTCCATATTTCAGTATTGAAGGTAATTTTAAATCAGTGACGTACAGTTACGGGGGTGAATTCAACCCCTCTTTCCCATAGACCAAAAAATTTTAATTTTTACTGTAGAGATTGCCCCTCGGTGCTTTTTGTTTACGTGTAGAATGTAACCCCCAAGTCTATATGCTACTGTTTAAAACAGCAATAGCTTTTTTTATTTGCGATTTGTCGTTGTATGTTTTGTTTTTACTTTTATTTTATATTTTAAAAGTTTGAAACTTTTTTTTCAAACATTAAGCCGTGCATCGGTGTTTAGCAGAATTTATTATCTAAAAACTTATTTAATTTGTTTTCTATTTATTTATTTTGTCTCCAAGTGGTTTATAAATTTCATATTTTTAAATTTGAAGAAACTACTAAATTGCTCTTTCACCCACATTACTTTTATTTAATATTCATCTTATCCGAAATTATTGAGTAATTTTGATTATTTATTAAATTTTTTTTTTTTTACAGTCGTATAAAAAAAGGACGGAGACTGCCAAAAAAGAATACTTGAAAGCTTTAGCAGCATACCGAGCAAATTTGGTATCCAAGGTAAGTTTGAACGAAAGCGTTCGTTTTAATTTTCTTCATTTCGACAAAATTATGAACTTATTTCTAAAAATTGTTTTCTTAGATAATATGTATATTTATTTAGACCTAAATACTATATGACGTACCTAATATTATAAATCTTTATATCGAAACCGAAACTTTTAGTTCGTTTATCAATCGGTAGAGGGCAGGACCTTACGGACTGTTTACTGTTATCGTAGTAACATGACCTAGCCCTACATAAATCAAAACGCGTTTGCAGTTTCGCGTTCTAATTTTCGTATAATAACTTAAGTATTGGACATGCATTATAAAATGACGAAGAGATTTTGTGTGGTGAGTACTATACTTACATATAATTAATTTTGAGATTAAATTTTATTTTTGTTGGACTTTTCATCGTTCTAGAATTTTGAGTAAATGACATTTTTCTTGAAAAGTCGATATTTTTGAGAATTATATTGTAATTCCTTCATAACAACGTTAAATTTAAAATGGATGACCGATAATTAAACTTATGATTAAGTGAATAATGTGTCTTACAAACATATTTTGCGAGTTTGGTTGTTATTTGCATACTTTTAGATGGACAGATGTTCATTTGTTAGAAATTAGTGGGAAATTACCAGCTTAGGAAACAATAAGTGTAAGAAACAATGTGTTACTTTTCATATTATTTCTTTTGTTCGAAATAATTTGTAAATTTCTGTTGTCTGTGACATTTTAATTGAATTTTAATTTTAATACCAAGTGAAAAGAATTACTTCTAGATATAAAGTAATGATTATATTGCACAGTATTAGAATTCCTGTTAATGTTAAACAGTTTTTTCCTCAATGAGTGTTCATTATTTTACGAAGTAGAAAAAGATATATATGCGAAAACTTTAATGTTCTCAAATTTATGTTATGACAATATTGTTTATATTTTGTAAGATTGTATTTCACCTTAAATGCATGTCTAATCTAGTCATAATTAAAACGACAGTAGACCCCAAATATCCTTCATAAGAAAGTAATAAATAATTTTATTGCATCCAAATACTTATATCTCAAAGATATGTATGTTGCAGGTAAATATGTGTAATATTCCCACATCAGGTTTTTAAGACTGTTTTCGCATAATGTTATAGAGTAAGACCTGAATTCAAAATATTTTTTCAGATACAAGAGTAATCCAACATCTCTCTCTCTTTTTTTTTATTTTTGCTATCCCATAGGCAGCAGTATATTTTATCGTACTATTCACATTTTTGAGTTAATCCATTTTTTTTCTGGTATAAAATGTATTTTGTATTTTTTCTCTACTTATATACTATTAAATGAGCTGCCCCTTTTCAAGTGTTAAAATTTTAAATATTTATATTTGGATTGTTTTGAAATTTTACTATCTCAGTATTATAAATAACTATTTGAATTACAATGTTGCACATTTTCATGAAGATTGAGGCATTTTTCTGTCTGAAAATGTGTTCCATGATTACCTCAGGCTCTCGTACATTCGGCAAAGACAGCTTTAAATAAACCAAATCCTTGCATAATTTAAAGTCAGATTTTTTTAAAAATTTTTTTATTATTTAAAGAATTATATCAAAGAAAAATATTTTTAGAAAGGTTGTATGTGTTTATTTGCATACTGTTAAATCACGTTGAGAACAGGCTAGATTCCTAGAGTAAATAAAAGCAGAATTGTAATTTTTAGAGTTAGCTGCAATGAAATTATTTGTTGTGCAGGCTGCAGTGGATCAATCTGATTCCATGTTTGGGAACAATGCTACCAATTCGAGTCCTCCATCTACACATTCTCCGAATAGTTCCCCACCTGGACGAATGGTTCCCGTGCAAAAGCAGCTCTCGCCAGTTTTGACATCTGTTGTAGATTCCATGCAACCGGTCACTAATTCTATAAATATGCATCCTCAAAATCAGCAGGTCTGGCAAATGGTAGGTTATGAGATTTTATTCTAATCACTATATTATAGTTAAAAATATAGTTTATATAGTGTGCATGTGCAAATTTCTGTTGCAACTTTTTACAAAATTTCTTGTCAATTCAGTGTGTTTATTAGCACATGTATTCAAAACAATTTAAAGTTCAACATTAAAAAAGGTTGGCCTTATTTTTCTATTAAAAATCTCATATTTTGTCAGATTTGCTATTTGGCGTGAAATTTTTTTTATTTCGATCAAACTATTAAAAAGTTTATTAAAATGCACAATTTTATTGGATTTTTTAAACTTTTTCCACTAACATGCAGTAGTTTTGAATTATATAATTTTTTTTTGCAGCAGTCTCCTCCGCACATGACCAATACCAGCCCCCCTCATGTTATACAGGGTGGGAATGGAATGATGGGTATGCAACAACAACAACAACAGCAGCAGCAATCCATGCAACCACATATGTCACCCTCACAAATGGGAATGATGAACAGGCCCCCAGTACAACAGCAGATGCCTGTCAACTCCCCTCAAATGTGCAACTCTGCTTCGAATAGTCCTTCATACAATCAGAACATGTCATCGGTGAGTCATTTTTATAAATTCATGTTAAATAATCGCATTAGGTAATGAAAAAAATTATGTAAAGATAAAGTATTTTTACTAAGATTTACATAGTTTGTGTATTTATATTATGTAAAATTTGGAAAAGAATTTGTTCAGTCTGATATTATTGATATTAACAGTTTTAAAGTTTGGTAAAATTTCTTATAATAAATATATCAACTTATAAATGATGTAGAAAGGAGGAAAAATGATTACATCTGGCACTATATACTGATATATTCAATTAAAATTCAAAATTATCATCATTCCTGTTATTTAATTGTTGGATTTTTATACAAAGATATTAATTTAATTTACCCATGAATAATTAATAAGTCGTGAATACCAGTGAGATATTTAAAATTAAAATATAATCTGTGATTCAATTTCCTAGCTGTTATGAAAAAAATTCTGCTATTTTTAAGGTATTCGTTACTTTATGAACTAAGTTGTTTTAAAATTTAGAGTGGATCTCTGTGTTTGTCATCACACTACAAAAAAAAAATTCTCAGTTTATTCTTAATTGGTATTTGAAATAAATATGTTATCATTGGACTTTTTTTCATCCCTTTCGCCCTCTCCCTTCAATTAGGATTTCTAATTACTAATTTAAATATTTATTTGTGAGGCAATTGGTTAAAGTATGAGGTATAATTTTGTGTTCTTTTATGTTAGGTTAATTCTGGAGGGAGTCATGCTAATATGGGCACTGTAGACATGATGTCTTCCTTACCCACTTGTCTTCGAAATGGTTGCTCTAATCCGGCTATAGATTCTCCTGATTGGGACCGAGAATATTGCAGTAGTGAATGTGTAGTCTCCCACTGCAAGTAAGTAAACTTTGGAACTGTAATTATAAACACATTGATTCAAATGTGTCTTTTTTATTAAGATATTTTTTTAATGTAGTTTCCTAGGCTGAGTTTACTAAAAAAAAAAAAATTTAATTGGTAGACTGAAAATTATTTTATTTCTTATTGCACCTTTTCTTTTCTTTTTGTAACTTAGTTATTCAGAAAATAGTGCATTTAGTTTTTAAAATTAGGTATCATTTTTAATCTAAGAAACTAAGCACAAAACTAGAGAAAATGTTATATGTTGGATTATACTAACCCCTTAAGGGCCGAGGAAAGGATGCACCCAACTACCAATGTTTTTCACATTGATGCACACAATTTTAAGGGTATAAAAATGAGACCCAAACCCAGAGTGCATTGTTTGGTAGAAAAATTTATTCTTATCATTTTCCTACCTTCAAATTTAGAAACATTCTGCAATAACATGGTTTCTCACTATAAAATTAAAATTTTAGTTAAATCATAAAATATTTTTTTTCCCTCATATGTTTAAGAGATATATTGCACCTCTAGTTTTAAACCCCAGTAACTCAAAAAGTATGCAATTTGAGTTAAGTACGTTTTCAAAATCTTTAGCCGAATACCAACACAAAAATAAAACCTGCATAACGATACCTCCAACCGCGCGCGTCGGCGAGAATTGGTGCGAAAAGTTGCTTTAGTTGGATGCATAAAAAAGTTGCTTAACCAGATTTAAAACTAGAGTAACTCAAAAATTGTATTTTTTTTTCAGGTTTTAAACAGACAATCTAGAAATGAGATAGTTGAATTAGCTTCATGCGTGCAATATTAGAATTGGGATATCTCTCATAGGTTTTCTAAAATCAGTTTTTCGTAATTTCTCAAAAATGAGATATTTTAACTTGGGTTTTCATCTAGAGGTGCGATATGTGCTTTATTTAGAATATGCCTTACATAAATGTACTGTATATGCTCATGAAATAAAAATATAATGTTGATAGTGTAGTCTTCCCTCCCCCTCTGAAAATATATTCCTAAATTATGATTCTTGTTTGGGTAATAAGTTGTGCTTTTCAATTCAATCTATAAATGTTTGTTTCTTTTTCTAGGGATGTTTTTGCAACATGGGTAGCACAAAGACAAGCATCTGCAAATCCTTATTCTACTGTGAAATAAATCTCCTCTTCCCAAATTGAACTTGCAAAAGAAAGTGATGTTTTGTACAGGGTGCAATGTCTCTACTCAGTATTATAATTTTTTTTTGTTTTTTGTGCTGCATTGTGTATATAAATATTATAAATATATCTATACATGACAGAACTGATTAAAAAAAACAAGTACTAAGCATTCATATTGAGGGAGAACTGAAATCCAGTACCCAAAAACATTTGGTAATGAACTCAACATCTCCAAGAAGAAAGAACTGCAAAAGATCAAGTGAGAGAAATTTTAACTCTGAAGAAAAGAGCTTAAGCTAGAGAAAGTTCTGTTCTTAGCATAACCATTTATGTTAAGAACAGTATCGAGTTGGTGCGACTTTACGATGTTGGGATCAGAAAAAAATGTTAATTCCTTATTTGGCGTGTACAACATGGGCTTTGTTTTATCTGGCTGCAAAGATGCATAGACAATCTTGTGAATGCTACAATTTCTCAACTGACATGTTCTCTTTTTAATGTATTATCTGTCTGTAGTTAGGTATTCTCATCACCCCTTTGCCCATATGAACTGTATCAAAATGAATATTTCTGTATAAGCATTTCTTTTTGTGAGTGTATTCATAAGTGATGATTCTCCGTGCTGCTTTTTGTCTCGTTGTTCGTTGAAGTTTGTCACTAAATTTAAACAGATTTTTCCATTTGATGAATTAACTGCATTTGTTACTGTACACTCTAAATGACAATTGTTTTTGTTATGTTTTTAAAAGAATTTTTTTTTCATTATGTATGTTATTTATTGCGAAGAGAACATATATATTGTAAGATTTTGCTTTAATAATTTAAATCTTCATTCCTGGTTTACTGTAGGTGTGTCAATATCACATATGGAAAAATATCCATACTTCGATTGGCTAAATGTTTTTAACTTTCATGAGAGTTATATAGAAATGAAGATTAGATGTTAATTTTGCATCCTTCAACTTTTTTTTTAAAAAAAAATCAATAGGTTTATTGTATAAAAATTTTAATCTGTGACATATTTGGCATTTATAATGAATTAATGTTTTATTATGTGATTGAATAAAAGTGTTTTCAATTGTAAACTTATTGTGAATTTTCTAAAATGTGTACCAAATGTTGTTCTATGTGAAATTACATGAAATGGAACTTGATAAATGTTGAAAATGGAATATTGCTTCACAATATAAATGACTTAATTTCCTTTATTCATAGGTCCCAATTTGTATTATTATTTAACTTGTTAAACCTGTAATGCTACATTTTTTTGTTGCAAATGTACAGTGATTGGGTGTTGACCGCTGTCAAAAACATTGTGTCAGTTTTACCACTTGTGCATGGAATAGTTGTTTATATATGTATTGATATTCAATTATGAAATAAAATATTGAAGCCTCCTATATAATTGTTTTGGGTGAATATTTCTTGGTTTTTATTTAGACATTTGAGATAACAGTGATTGAACTATAAATAATTTTATATCTGTGATGAAAATGAAAGCATGTTGCATTTTTTTTCCTAAGTTAAAATCCAGATATTTATTTTCCTGTAAAATATGCAGAGATAAATAAAAGTACTGATCCTGTTTCCAAAGTGAATTTGTATGTTCAATTTAACATTATTTGATAGTAAGGAATAAGAATGCAAGTTTCATTTTTAGATTTTTTTTTATAAAAATTTAAGAGAACAGTGGGTATAAGTAGTTAAAAGTTCAGATCCATGCTATTATTCTAAAATAATTCTCTTCTGTGGATAGACTTGCTGAAATAGTGAGGGCTTCAAAATCTTTGCAGGGGGAGGGGGCGAAAATCTGTTATTTACATATTTTAAATATCTGTTGAATAGACCTCTTGTTGCTTCTTTTTCTTTATTACACAGTACGTAAGAGCAGTGGTGTAATGTACAGCCCTGCATTGCAGGGGGACCCAGGGTTCTAGAGGGCCCCAAAGCCTGATTGCCGCCAAGTACCTATCCTTTGTAAAATCCAACTTGGGGGGGGCAAAACCTGACTTTGCAGGGGGGCATTACACCATTGTCTAAGTGCTTGTGACATGGAGTTCATGACTGGCTTTTGAGTTGTGGGTTCAAGTTCTGTCCTGTAACAGGGTTAATGCATATTAAATCTGTCAGTTCTCAAAATCCCATTAGCATTATAAGAATGAGAGGCCATGTCCGATGTTGCTATCATCAGCTATAACCGTTGTTTAAAATAAGTCTTTTGCCAATAGTCTTTGTGTTGCTTCTTGATGTGAAATTAACAATCAATCAACCCATGTTATAGATTTGATGTAAAAAGCAAATTTCCTAAGTGTGCTTATATAATTATTAGGAGAGGGGAAAAAAATACTGTAATCTGTATTAAAAGATTGTACACATTGAAATGTTATTTATAAATAATAAAAGAAATATTTTATGTAATCACACAAAATATAACTAAACCCATTTATTCATTTTAGATAGATATTATACGTATTGTTTATGTAAAAGACATGCTATAATTCGCCATAAAAGAGTTTTAGTTTTAATCGACTTAATGGTGCTCATTTTCTTAAAAAATAACCAATTAATTTTTTTTAAAATGTTGCAGCATGCTTCTGAAAAATAGCTGCTTAAAAAAATGATGCTCATTCAAATGAAATGAAGTAATCAAATGGATGCAGGAATCTGGTTAGTTTAGCAATGGTTTGGGTTCCATTCTGATCGATTGATTACAGTAGAACGTCGCATTACGAAGCACCATGAGAACTATTGGCAACGGACCTCGTAATTTTAAACTGTTGTCAAATGGTAAGGACACCTGAACTGACCCCATTCTCAAACTCCTACACCATGCTAATGCTAAAACTTTGAGCCTCGTTCAATTTTACGTGAATCATCCCTTCTACGCTATAGATCGGTGGTTCTTAAACCTAGATCA
Organism: Trichonephila clavipes; assembly: GCA_019973935.1. NCBI lineage: Eukaryota > Metazoa > Arthropoda > Arachnida > Araneae > Nephilidae > Trichonephila > Trichonephila clavipes. Next base: position 206,216 of record BMAU01006598.1, read on the forward strand.
TTCCCCAGGAACTGGTATCACTTTTTATTTCAGCACTATTTAGGTGATACCATTTGCTGCAAGTAATTTTGACGCCCAGTTTCCTCCCCAGAGGGAGGCACCTGAGCTCTGACGATGCGAAACTGTAATCAGGGTTTTAATTTTGCCGAGAGTAGCCTAGCCAAACAGGCACTCAAAGGATTTTTTTCGTGCCGTATAATCATACGACATGACCGCTGTTGATTTTCTGCATCAGGAAGATCCACCGGCCGGGGTCGAGTGAGTGAGTTAATATTAACGTCGCACTGTTCAGCTACACGAGGGCTTTTGGCGACGGACCACGTAATTTTGAACCATGGTCAAGTGACGTGGACGACACCTGAGCTGGCACCCCCCTCTCCTAACTACCACACCAACGGGAGGACGTTTCAGCTCTCGACAGATTTAACGTGCATCGCTGCCCTACACGGCGGGTCTTTAGTGGTACTGGGATCGAACTCAAGACATGCCTGCGATGGTTGGATACCTTAACCACTGGGCTACCGCAGCCCCTTGGGCCGGGGTCGAACCCGCAACCTTGGGTACAGAAGGCCAGCGACAAACCCACTACGCCACTTAGTCGGTCATAAAGAATTGTAGAAACATTTGTGCAAAAATTAAGAATTAGATTCATAGTGTGCCAATACAGTAATTCAAACTCAGTAGCGCAACAGCGCATGATGGTCAAGGCCTACTGTGCCCATCTCAGTATACGTGACCATTGGGCACTGAGGTGCGTGAGCAGATGTCACGATCAGGTGGTCAGTCTGAAGCGAGACCCCCAGTGTTAAATCCCAAGCAAGCGTGGTACTCATTTATCGACCCACTGAAAAGGTGAGTCGACCTTGCCCAGCCCGAGGATAGAACCCCAGACCTGTGTTGTGGATTCGCGATACGCCGCCATGCAGTAGCTATTGCATTTAAATCACTCAACCATGTATTGGGAGTTAGGAAGAGGTGTTCAAAATCATTGGGGCTCCCGATGTCTGGTGGATACATAAAAGGGGGTGGCGGCGATCGAAAGTTTAAGAACCGCTGCTATAGATCTTAAGTCGTACAAAGACTTAAATCCATAACTCGATAGAAACATCGCCGGCCACGAAATTCGCTACAAAGATCCTGCAGCCACTCCATTCTCATGTAAAACGAGTAGAGTTGCTGAAAGTAAATTACTACTGGGTGTTGTCCATTCAGTTGCAAAAGCACTGTAATTCACTTATAACGGTTAAGCGCGATGTTATTAAAATGAATAAAATCAGCTAAATTCAAACTTTAGTATTTCATTACATTGCAGAAAAAAATAATCCTAAATCACATTTTTTTTAACTATATTTTATTATGTTAGAATAGCACGCGATGTTTTAATTTGTTTTCCAAAAGGAATAACTGTGCAGTTCTTTATCTCTATAAATCGTTTATTTCAATTAACGAAAGTTTTTTTCTTAACAAGCTCCATGCTTTTCTACCTGATCAAAATTAAAAGGGAAGGGAAAAAATTATGTAGCATCGAATCCAACGAATGTAAATTATTCTTTTTGTTCTCCGCATTCGAAATGCTAAAGTTACTTTGAAGCGGAATTTTATTGTTTTTCTTACATGAAGGAAAAAATCGTTTTCTGTACAACTTAAAAAAGAATAATCGAATTTGTTTCAAACGGGTGGGGGGGGACAAATAAAGGGAAATCGCATTTTTAAAAGAATTTAAAACATTTCTTACTATTTTGGCTTACAACAAAACAAATATTGGAACAAAAAAAAATTTTTTTTTAGACAGCATTACGGCCACTTTGTTTATTAACGAAAGTTTGCATTCGAACTGTTAGACATTTAAAAAGTCTGATCCAAATTTTTATGATCTCCTTGTGTTGTTTTTCCAATCCCGTTCCATGATCTCAATGAAAGTAAGCACACCGATTCGAACCCGATCTTTTTGAGTTTCGTGATTTGTGGTTGGCAGCAACTGCCATGCAAATCGAGCGAGTATTTAAACTCGGCTCATGTTAGTTTTTCGAAAAGGAAGGAGAAACAGAAATATAAGAAGTGAGTGGTTTAACTCTTAGAGGGAGAGAACGGCTGGTTGGCAATGCAACTGCAAGTTGCATCACCATTTTAGATTAGAAATTCATTTTACAATATTAGAAGACGGTTCGAATCGGATGTCTCTGGTAATGTTGCTTTTGAACTTATTGTTTTTTTTTATCGCTCCAGTAACGAGCAAAGTGACTTTATGATTGATTATTAAAGGCCAATTTTAAGAAACTGTTTTTCGTCTTCATGCCTCCTCGACACATAAATTTCACTGCTAGCTTTGCAAAATTTAAATTAGTTTACCAATAAGTGTAACAAATTTGGTTATGGGCCCAGTCCATGTACTGTGTCGAGACAGGCTAAGCATTTGAACCAGGCCATGAACTTTGTCTATTTATAAGTACTGTTCCAGTCTAGAACTCTTTTTTATGAACTCTGTTGCTAGTACGCTAAATTGAGTAACAGATATGGAGTTTAACAACCAGATATCAGTGTTGACTCAAAACAACTGGAACACGTGGAAGCATGACATGCAAGTACTCTTAATGCATTATGGTTGCTGGCAGTTTATAATACAGACCAAGCCAGAGCAACCTGATGAAGAGGCAACATACAAGGAAAAATTAGATCTACAACTTCGTAAGGATAGATGTTATACGTTGATCTATACTAACATCAGTTCAGGTTTGAAAAATCTGATAACGGAAACAACTGACGGAGTAGCGGCATGGAAGATATTAAAAGATCACTTCGAACCAGTCACAAGAGCAAGAGTAATTCAACTATTAGATCAATTTTTTGGAACAAAATACCGACCAGGGGAAGATGTTGGAATCTTCATATCTCGTGTAAAGACAGCGGCAACCAGACTACAAGAAGCGGGTCATAAATTGGACGACCTGTACATAGGCTTTCAATTAATAAGGTGGCTTCCTCAGGAATTCCAGTCTACCGTGCAACAAATCTACAGATGGAAAGAAGAGGACTTCAGAGTTGTCAAAATTGAAGCAGAGCTGATATTAGAAGCCAATCGTCTTCAGTTGATGAAACAAGATTTGGAGAAAGCGGAGAATGCTTACTTGAGCAGTTTCACTTCGAAGAAGTCGAAGACGTTACCTGGTGCTACGGCTGCAGCTCATGGAGATCCAAATGGCAAGAATGATTACCAAAAGAACTGTATTTAACTGTAAAACTATTAAAAATGTTAAACAATCTATTAAGACTATAGGTCCGTGTTATGTATGTAATAAGTACGGGCATCTTAAAGTAAACTGTAAAGAGAAAAAGTCTCTACACAAATCTCCTTCAACTGTAAATGAAACTTTTAACACAGAGTTTGATAAAGGTCTTTGGGTAATAGATACTGCTGCCACGAGTCATTTTTGTAATGACAAGAGAGTTTATTTTTAGATCTTAAGCCAATAACTAACATGAAAATGTCGTTAGCAACGGAGGATAAAAGTTGTCCCGTAGAAGGAATCGGTACACTTAGATTTCGTAAAATATAAGGGGAGTTTTCATGAAATAACTTTGACTGATGTATTATTTAATCCTAAGTTGAGGAGAAATTTGTTATCCGGTTCCAGATTAGAAAGTAAAGGTGCGCATTTTGTGGGTACTAAAGGTAAAAAATTAATGTTTTTAATAAAGACTGGATAAAATTGTTCTCGGCGACACGCCATGAAAATTTGTATTTTTTAAGCCGGATCATTATATTATACCAAAGAGTAAAGAAATTAGTTTTTTTAGTGATCTAACCGCAAAAACAAAAAACGGATCAATAGAAATATGGCATCAACGCTTTTGTCATGTTAATAACGATTACTTGGTAAAAAAACTAGTAAAAATGATAGTGTAAAAGGTCTCCCACGCTTAACTGATAATGGTAAGACTCATTGTATACCGTGTAAATTAGCAAAGTCCAAGAGAGTTTCATTCAAAAGACGGAGGCCGTAAGATCAAAACGTCCATTGGAATTGTTGCATATGGACCTCTGTGGTCCAATGCCAACTGAAAGCCAAGGCGGTAATAAATATTTCTTGAGTATAATTGACGATTATTCAAGAAAGGTGACGGTATTTCCCATCCGAAATAAATCTGACCTATTTCATACGTTTATAAGATTTCAGAAACGAGCAGAACGTTTTCTAAGTAAAAAGGTAATAGCAGTTAGAACTGATGGCGGACTAGAATTTTGTAATAAAGATATGGATAATTTCTTGACAGAACTGGGTATAAAGCATGAGGTAACAAATTCATATACGCCAGAAATGAATGGGGTCGCGGAGAGATTCAATTTAAGCGCTCTAGATGGCATCAAAACATTGCTTAAGTCTAGTGAAGTTCCCATAAGTTTTGGGGAGAAGCATTACTTTGTTTCACTTATGCGTGGAATCGAATTTGTCACAAAGACAGTAACAAAACGCCTTTCGAAAAATATTCAGGTAGAAAACCATCGGTATTGCATCTAAAACCTTTTGGATGTTTGGCATATGCTGGTGTGCCAAAACAAATTAGAAAAAAAATTCGATATGCGTGCGAAAAATGGGAATTATGATGGGATACGCACAACGTACTAAGGGTTATAGAATTTGGTTGATAGATGAAAATAAATTAGTCGAGACTATTAATGTAAGATTCGATTAAATAAGAGGGGAATTAATTTTAGACAAAAAGTTAATAGTAACCTTAGATATAATTTAAACCTTCCTGATTATTATGATGAGGATCATTTTGATAGAGTAAAAGATTCATTAACGAGTCGTTTAGTTTCAAAGACAAGTACGGAAACGCCCTCAACATCTGAAAAACCAGATGTATCTTCCGATAATCATAGCTTGATCCCATGTACAGAGGTTAAGTGGATTCGAAATATAGGTAGGAAAGTAACTGGATCTAACGTATATTATAGTATAGAAGGGGAAGCAACCCGATTGAAATCTTTTAACGAAATATAGATACTGTAAGAGACATAATATTGAGTATGATCCTAGTTTATTTAATTTTAGAAAAAATAATACCGAATCCCAGGGATTTTCAGATTTGTCAGAGCAACAAGAAGCTCTTATGGTTGAAGTAACTATTCCTAATTGTTACAAACAGGCGATAAGATCCAGAGACGCATCTAAATGGCATGATGCAATGGATAAAGAAATTAACGTAATGAAGGAACGTAAAGTTTGGGATTTAGTTGATCATCCGGATAATATAAAAATTTTAGAAAACCGTTGGGTTTATACCATTAAATATGATGAAAATAATAAAATGGTTAGATACAAGGCCCGCTTAGTTGCGCGAGGTAACACACAATTACGAGGTGAGTCATTTGACGAGGTATTTAGTCCAGTTATTAACTTTACTATTGTAAGATTATTTTTCACTATCTGTGTATGTTTGTGGAAATGGACGCATATTCAAGTATAGATATCACTAATGCTTATTTATATGCTAACTTAGATACTGTAATCTACATGAAGCAACCAACTGGATATGAAATTGATAATAACAAAGTATGTAAGTTACGTAAAGCAATATATGGACTCCACCAGAGTGGACGCCAGTGGTTTTGGGGGGGAATTAGAAAATAAATTAATTAAATTAAAATTTAAGAAGTTAGAGTGGGTTAATTGTGTATATATGTTTGAAGATAATGTAATTTTATTATTTTATGTAGATGACATGATTATATTTGGAAAAGAAATGGAAAACGTAAATTTTGTATTACAATTATTGCAGAAAAATTTTGATTTAAAAATTATGGGTGAAACAAAGAAATTATTAGGAATAGAATTTGAAGAAATAGGTAATAGTCTGTTTATACATCAGAGATCTTACATTCGAAGGTTATGTGAAATTTACGAAAAATATAAATATCCCGTAAGTTCATTACCTATATCAAAAGGTCAAGTTCTTTCCAAATTAGATTCACCCAAAACTAGCGAATAAATTTTAACAGTTCCTTATAGAAATTTAATAGGATCTTTTTATCATTTATTGCTATACGCACAAGACCCGATATTATGTATGCAGTAAATGTATTATCTCAATTCCAAGCAAACCCGGGAATAAAACATTGGAATTGCTTATTGAGATTATTAGGTTATTTAAAATACACTCAAGAAATATAAATTAGAACTTTCAAAAGTTAAATCATTAAAATTAAGAGGATGTTATTCAGACTCGGATTTTTGCTACAAATAGGATGATCGAATGTCGATGGGAGGGTTCATAACTTTTATAAACGAAACTCAATTTCATGGCGAACTTTCAAGCAAAATCCGTTAGTCTGTCGAGGATGGAAGCTGAGTATGTTAGTTTAACAGAAGCAGCTAAAGGAATTCATTTGGCTAAAGAATGTAATTAATAATAAAAGTTTAAATTTGGAATTAGGTGAAAATGTAATGTTTTGTGATAATCATGCTGCTATAAGTTTTTCAAAGTCACCGGTAGAAAATTATAGAACAAAACATATCGATGTTCGCTATCATTTTCTAAGGAATTTGATATACAAGGTTTTCCAAATTAAATATATAGGTACAAAATAATTTGGCGGACATTTTTACCCAAACCCATGGTAAAGGAAAATTGTTAGAATTTTGTAGAAAATTATTTCTTTTAGAGAATAAGACTTTTGTTTCTTTAAGATTAAAATATTAGTTTGTTTATTACAATAAAGATTGTGAATAAAATGTACTTTTTTGTGTTAAATTGTAACATGTGATTATAGATTAAAATTAATTTACTGATTTGTAAGAGATAATGGTGCGGGATTGGAAAAAGGGGGCCGATTGTTAGACATTTAAAAGTCTGATCCAAATTTTTATGATCTGCTTGTGTTGTTTTTCCAACCCGTTCCATGATCTCAATGAAAGTAAGCACACCGATTCGAACCCGATCTTTTTTGAGTTTCGTGATTTGTGGTTGGCAGCAACTGCCATGCAAATCGAGCGGAGTATTTAAACTCGGCTCATGTTAGTTTTCGAAAAGGAAGGAGAAACAGAAATATAAGTGAGTGAGTGGTT